>VBSM01002959.1:3140587-3169727 GCA_008086735.1 Cheirogaleus medius
CCTATGATCCCAGTTATTTGGGAGGCTGAGGCAGGAGGATGTCTTGAGGCCAGGAGTTTAAGGTTGCAGTGAGCTATGATGATGCCATTGCACTCTAGCAGAGGCAACAGAGTGACACTCTGTCTCAAACAACAACAACAAAAACCAGGAAAGTTCCAGGCCCACTAGGAATAGTCCCCTGGGTTATAAAGAAAGTAAAGTATAGTGATGTAGAAGGAGCGAGATTATACTGATGTGATAACATATTGACTTTGCTGATTACTGCTAAAGTTAAGATACCACTACACACACACACATATGCACATACACTCAAGAATAGCTACTATCAAAAAAATAGACATTACCAGATGTCGATGAGGATGTAAAGAAACTGGAGCCCTCATACATTGCTATGGGAATGTAAAATGGTATACACACTTTGGAAAACAATTTGGAGTTTTCTGAAAAGGTTAAATCTAGACTTGCCATTCAACCTGGCAAGTCTACCCCTAGGAATTTACCCAGGGGAACTTAAAACATGTTCACACAAAGGCTTGTACATGAATGTTCATAGCAACATTATTCATAATAGCCAAAAATAGGACATAATCCGAATATTTTCCACTTGGTAAATGGGAAAACAAAATATGGTATCCATATAATGGAATACTACTCAGTCATAAAAAGGAATGAATTACTGATATGTGCATGCTACAGTGTTCATGAAACTCAAAAACATACTAGTGAAACAAGCCAGACACGAAGAACTACCTATGGTACATATGGTATCATTACATCTACTAAAAAAAAAAAATCCCTGAAAAGAAAAATCTTAGAACCAGAAAGCAGATCAATGGTTGCTTGCTTGGGACTGGAGGTGGGAGAGGTGGACGTGGAGATTGGTGGCAGATGGGCACGAGGAAACTTTGTGGAGTGACAGAAATGTTCGAAACCTGGATTATGGTGATGTGTGCACAAATCTTCTAAAGTCATTGACTGTACACTTACGATAGGTGAGTTTTACGTCACATAATTTATACCTCAATAAAGCTATTAAGAAATATTTGAATAATCATCTGGTGGAAAGAGAATGAAATCATTCTGTGATGTTCAAATAGTCAGAATGAAATTCTAGGGAGTTAAAATTTTAGTCAGTATCAGAAGGTACATATGCTGATCATCAGAGTTTTTCAACAGGAATGACTTAGATCACTAAAGCAAGTACCCTGCTCTGGTAGTTGGTTGGCCAACCTAAGAGACACACGCCTGGCTCCTTCTTTGTTGACAGAACCTAGATTCTGCAGTGTGACTAGCTGGATACTCTGTTATCGGCCCTGAATACGTTCTAATGGATAAACCTACCTTTCAGTAGGAGTAGTCCAAAACAGAGCTGTATAACTTTCTGCCAGAGAAGGTTTGAAATACTCCTATTGGAGTGAGAGGGTGACAGGATTAGTTATTTGAAAATAAACTTACTTTTTGGGAAACACCTGCATTGTATAGGTGTTTTTTGAAGAAGAAAAAACAAGCAATGGTCACTGTGGATTATATATATATATATATATATGACTTTTGTCCCCTAGGGAACCTTGAAGATCAAAGTACTTTACTAGGAGCCACAAAGCACACAAAGTGTAAGATTTGGCCTCAAGGCCCTGGAAAGACAATATTCATAGAGGTAGGTGAACACACTTGAAGCAATTAGCAGAAATCATACCCTGTACGATTAAGCTGTAAATTGTAGGGAATAGATATAATTAAATTCTGTAGAAGCCAAACCACAGACTTTAACTTGTGGCTAAAGGCAGGCCTTAAGATCTACCAGGATTAAAATGTGCTACCTGATGTTGAACGTATGCAGTTGACTGAACTGTCTACACCCAAGACAGTTATTCGGAACCAGGTGTTAAGTAGTCCTTGGACGACTTCTGACACCAACATACTGTTAGATAATATCCATCAAGTGATTTCATAGGAACAAGAGAAATTAGTGCTTTAGAAAGAAGTCATTTAAAACCAGGCTCCCAGAGATCATTTCAGGATGTGCAAATTCCATTGTGGATTATTTCTTGAATTTCATTCATCTCTAGTGTCTATACATGAGATACGAAGGTGAAAGTTTTGATAGATCAATGCAATTTAAGTACTGCTGTAATGACAGTATCACAATTGGATTTTTTTTTTTCTTTACATTTTTCTATCTGCAGTCTTTGCCTTCTGTTACTCTGGGGTTTTTCAGGATGGCACACTTACAAAGACCTATGTTATTTCAATACTGTATGGAAAAAGCTCCAAGCTAAGGAATTTTAAAGGACACTGCTAGTAGGATTAAGTCCCTTTAACATATGCACTGGTGGGGTTAACAAATGACCGACCTTAAGTATTTTCTCATTTGAAGCTGACTCCAGTAATCAGTAAGTATAACTTGAGTTGCTTTTCCAGGAGTTCTGAGTTACCTACCCTCCTCCTCCTCCCTCTACCCATCTAGGAATTTGATTTCAAGAGGTTTGAAGAGACAGTAGGTGCATGAACTCCAAGAGATTATTTATTCCCTTGCAAAGTGGATTAGCTCTTTGGGGACTGAATCCACAAGCTTTGCTCCTTTAACCCCACATTCCCACAACTGAGAGCGTAGAGAGGACCCATCTCCCCAAGTAATATATCAGCTGCTGACAGCTCATCTGTCTCAAACTTCACCATCTCAGGTTTGGCGTTTAAGTTTACAGACAACTTCTGCTTATCAAGAGAGCTTTTGAGATAGAAACTCCTAGAAATGGAATGAAAACAGCTATGGTAAAATGCTTCTCTGAGACAGGTTTTTGCCGTGAAAATTAATAAAAATGCATCTTCGTTGCTTTATTCATTCAACTTCTAATTAGCACACACTATCTGACCTCATTAGTCCACAGATCCAAATCTCATTTTTTATCAAACAAATCAACTTTTGGTGCCCTTTGCAAAAGAACACTTCCCAAGCACCTTGAGATACTTACAGAACTAAAGCTAGTGACTGACAGTAGATTTTTCAAATTTTTTGCTATGGAGCAAATATGCTACACTGACATATTGTAAATCTGGCATTTCTCCTGATTCCCTTCTGAAAATTGTTCCATTTATTAATTTTCTCAATGTAATTTTCAAAGCATGAAATAAGTACCTGAGACAGTACTGTTTGGCCTTCACTTTTTACCATATTTGTCCAAAAGCTGTTGATTGCCATTCTTACTTCTAAACCAGTTTCGTTATGAAGTCATACATTTCTTCCACAATGCACCTTCTGCCTTCAAAACGCGTGTGTCAGAATTTAAATGTTGGTCACCATGGCATTGGTGAATTACTTACTTGTACTACTAAATATCAGCTCAGATAATACTTTGATATATAACTCACAAATAGAAATAGCATAACCGAGTTAGAATGGAACTAATATCCTGGGATTGAAACCACCCAAGAGATGAAGAGAATCCTTTTTTTTTTTTTTTTTTTTTTTAATTTGTAGCTAGCGAGTCCTTCGTACTCTTGGCTTGATCAAGGTCCCCTGTGATGGTCTTGATATTTTTTGGCTTCAACTCAGCCCTGGACTTTCTATGAGTGCTGTGTGGTCCCAGTCTGGCTAGATGCTTTGTGCCTCTGGGTACAGGGGTACCTCATTCTTCTAGAGGGAACCTCTCAGGCAGGCCTATTCTGAAAGACATGATCTTTACCCCTCCACTTCCTGCCTGATTCTCTTTTAAAGGTAGATAAGTACGATTAGGCATTCAAATTTAAGACAATGGCCTGTTATAAAAGTTTACTGTCTTGCTGTAAATTCCTATATTTGAATGTCAGAATCAGAATACTGCCTTGGTGTTTCTCTTCGCTTTCCTTCTAAAATAAATCCCAATCATCCACAAGACAGATGGATGCCTTGAGGGCAAAGGTCACACCCTGGAAAAGGCAAAAGAGAAAAGCCTGTCCTTAATTTTCAGAGTTTTACTTCCATTGCATCTTCCAAGTCAGTGTTTTTCAAACTGTAAATTTTGATCTATTAAGGGTTGTTAAATCAAGTTAGAGGCTCATGACCAACATTTCATTTCATAAATGTAATAGAAAAAACTAGATAGTGCAGAAAATATCAGAGTGCATCACATATTAAAAAGCAAGTACCGTGTAAAACTCTTGTTTCATGTCGTGGAGGGAATTGCACTAGATTGCCAAACGCAAGAGGTCCAAAAGGTTCAGAAACGAATGTCATGTCTGGACTGCCCGCAGTATCCTCCCTTCCCCTATTCATCCAGCACATACCAGTTATCCTTTGAAAACATCAATAAAGTCCTGTTAGTCTTATTCAAACACAATGATGGCTTGCTATCTCTTATATAAGATCAAACTGCTCCTGGCTCTTGATTTCTGGCCCTCTCCTCACCACTCCTCATAGTCCATATTTTTTTTTTTTTTTTGAGACAGAGTCTCACTTTGTTGTCCAGGCTAGAGTGAGTGCCGTGGCGTCAGCCTAGCTCACAGCAACCTCAATCTCCTGGGCTCAAGCGATCCTACTGCCTCAGCCTCCTGAGTAGCTGGGACTACAGGCATGCGCCACCATGCCCGGCTAATTTTTTGTATATATATATTTTTAGTTGGTCAATTAATTTCTTTCTATTTTTAGTAGAGACGGGGTCTCGCTCTTGCTCAGGCTGGTTTCGAACTCCTGACCTAGAGAGATCCGCCCGCCTCAGCCTCCCAGAGTGCTAGGATTACAGGCGTGAGCCACCGCGCCCGGCCCATAGTCCATATTTTGATTTCAGTTATCTGCTCCTATTTGATGTTCTAGCTCATTCTTACTTGGCCTCAGTACACACTCCAAGATACAATTTCCAGCATTTGCCCTTGAACAGTGCTCCCCAGCAGAAAATCTTAAGTAAGAGCACTGGGAATTGCACATGAGCATAGATAGATATAAAATAGGATCTCACTGATTTGTAATTAGCAAAGACTTCACTACAGAATATTAAAAAAGAAATTCCACCTTTGTCGTTTTTCTCATAATATATACAGTAACTCACAAGAAGCTAATTATATCATCCAATCAGCCTTAGGAGACAATGTATGAAACACAAAAGAATTATTTATAGGTAGTATGTTATTTTTCATATGTGAAAAGTTATCTAACATGCTTGGGAATATTTAAAAACTGTTTAATTCACTCATATAGTATATATTAAGCCTAACATGTGTTTGCAATTTTTATATTTATTATCAGAGAAGG
This sequence comes from Cheirogaleus medius, assembly GCA_008086735.1. Lineage (NCBI taxonomy): Eukaryota > Metazoa > Chordata > Mammalia > Primates > Cheirogaleidae > Cheirogaleus > Cheirogaleus medius. Next base: position 3,145,812 of record VBSM01002959.1, read on the forward strand.
AAAGTTTGTTCACTTTAAAGGAAACTAGAGATAAACCATAACTTGCCTACTTTCAATTAAATTATAAATGACTAAAGCAAAATTAATGAAGCCCTCCACATTACACATTGAATGTGCGCTTTCTAAACTGCAGTCAAAATGGAAATTTATACAATATGTTGTTTAATAAAGAAGCCTAAAAAAGTAATAAAATAGATGATTTTCTAAAATCATGTAATTTCGTAGGACTTTAGATAAAACTCCTATCTTAGAATGCTTGGGCCAGCTTGGAATTTCTAACCGTGCCAAATTCCAGCCTAGTTTTCCAAAAGTGATGGCATTATCATACAATTAAAAAAGAAAAATATCCCTTGCATAGAACATCCATACCCCAGTTTGTTTTATATACACCACTATAACATCTGAGAGCATCTTAGCAACAGTCTAATGCACAATAAGCATCAGCCAGAAAAGCCATTGTTTCAAATGGCTTTGGGAGATACAGCCAATGGTGACCAATAATGACTTTAGCAGAAAATGAGATAGGCACGTTTAAAGATTGGCCTTTGGGACTGGACCCACTATCGAATAAGACCAAGGATCACATCCTTCTCAGGAAGCCAGTGTGAGAATTCTACAGAGCACTTTCAAAAAGGAAACTAAATTCATCATAAGCAAGATACAGGAAAATTCCAATTAAATAAAGTGCTTCAGAAATAGGTTGTCCTTAGATGTCTATGACTACAAGATTAGTTAAATAAATTATGGTACATCCACACAATGGAATACACAGGAGTCATTAAAAATCATGCTCTAGAATGCAATTAACACTGGAAACGCTGGTATGTACAATCTTATTACATGAAAACAGGTCATAAAACATCAGGATCAATTTTTTACACATATATAAAGACTAGAAAAAGACATCAAAAGGCTATCAAAGATGAGTTTGCATGCTGGCTTTTTGTTTTCTCCCTTTTTAAATCTAAATTTTCTAAATCTTGTGCAATAAACATTTATTATTTGGATGTGAGAAAACATTATAATTGGAAATTGATTCACCTGTTTAATTACATTTTCTAATTAACTAAAAAGTAAACAAAATGCTTTTGGATGGTTTAAGTATTTTAGTTCATACCCTTCCACCTGGTCAACACAAACCCAGTGGTCTGATTACATTCAGTAAAATCAATCAATTAGTCATTCCAGCAAAGCACCCTTAGTACATGTAGCTGATTTAAAAACAAAAAACAAAAAAACTTGATATAAATTTGAGACAGTTGAGCAAAATTGCATATTTCCTTCTTATTTAAGCATCTCCTAGGGCCTATAGTTTATGAAGCTATACATCACTCATATCACCATAGAACCATGAATGCAGGTGTGGAGGGTTTAAAATCCACTGATTCAGGCATCATAGTCTGGAATGGTATTTAATGACTAAATTCCTGGATTACATTTCTTGTTTATTTGGCATTTCTTTCAAAAGTTAAGTGCAACACAAATTTCAATGAGCTTAGCTATTGCAATCTTGTTGTAATGTAGCGATTTTTTTTTTTTGGCCATTTCAAATATGCAAGTGATATTTAAGTTCTTAGACTCATTTTTAAATTTGAAAAAAATCATTAATTTATTGTTTTGAATAGGTAATATACTCAGATGGTTCAAAAAGTACAAAAAAACATACTCTGAGAAGCCTCCCTCCCAGCCATGTCCCATCTACACAGTTCTCATCTTCTTCCAACAACTACTATTATTAGTTTCTGGTTCATCCTTCCAGAGATTTTAAAAATGCATATGCACACATAGTATATATTCTCCTACCTCTATTTTATTCAAAATATTATACAATTACTCACCTTCTTTTTACTACTTAATGATATACCTTAGAAATATTTCCACATCAGCATATAAAGAACAGTTTTATTCTTTTTAATAGTTACATAGTATTCTTTTGTAGGAATGTATGTACCATGGCTATTAAATAGTCCCCTACTGATAGACCTCCAAGTTTTCCAATCTCCAAACAATGCTGCAATAAATTATCTGTTACATAAATTATTACTATATCTATAAGGTAAATTCCTAGATACTGAATTGCTGGGTCAAAGGAAATATGCATTTATAACTGTCATACCATTGCCAAATTTCCCTGCAGAGGATTTGTACCAATATACTTCCACCAGCAATGTACGAAAGTGCCTGTTTCCCCACATCCTTGCCAACAGGATGTTTTAGCAAACTTTTAGCTTTTGCCAAACCGGTGAAAAAATGGTATCTCACTATAGCTTTAATATACCTTTCTCTCTCTCTCATTATGTGTGAGGTGGAGCAGTTTTGCATGTATTTAAGGATCATTTTTGGTTTCCTCTTGGTGAACTCTCTAAAGAGTATTTTCTTACTGAAATTGTAGGATCTCATAATATATTAAGGAAATGAGACCTTTGCAATATGAGCGTAAAATATTTTTCCCAATTTGTCATCTTTATTTGATTTTTGTCTGATAATTTCTGCCTTATAGAAAAACCATACAGATAAGCACATTAAAACAAACACATATACACACTTGAATGTACTCATCTTTTCTCTTAAGACTTCTAGATTTTATTTCATAGTTTATAAAGCCTCCCTTATTTTGAGATATAAAATAATTTTTTCATGCTTTCTTCTTTAATTCAATGTGTTCATTTATTTAGATTAAAATTTTTATTCATTTGGATTTTTCTTGTATACAGTATGGACCTAACTTTATTTTTTCCAGAGACTTCCCTGTTTTCTCATCGTCATTTTTGGAATAGTTCATTTTTTTCCCTCACTGATTTGCATTGCCACCTTTTCATATATTAAAACTGAGTATATTTGAGATCTATTTCTGGACTTTCTGTTCTCTTCCATTGCTCTGATCACATACAATAGCAATGCACTAATTTAATAGCTAAGTCTGTATATATTAATATCTGGAACATCGAGTCCTCCTAATTTTTGCTCATTTTCAAAAAGTTTTCCTAGCTACTTTTATGGGGACAAAAGTCTCTATGTAGCATATAATTACATACAACTAACTTTGCATGGTTCTGAAGAAAAAGGAAAACTTTGTGGTATGTTTGAGGCCCTGTGTTAAATTTATGAAGGAGAGAAGATTGATATTTTTATGATGATGAGTCATGTTAGCCAAGAACAAGAAGACCTTCTCCATTTCTTTCAATTATTTTAAGTCCTTCAGGAATGTTTTAAAGTTTCTTCCTATAAGACTTTCACATCTATTGTTAAATTCATTCCCAAGTATTTTATCTTTTGGTTGCTATTGCAGATGGCTTTTCCTTCCTTTCATCTTTTATCTTCCTTTTACCCTTTTTTATTTACCTGATTCCAGATAGAATCAAATCTTCTGATTGCTCTTCATACGAAAAATATTGATTTCTGTTTGTCAATTTTGTACTCTATTATTTCACTAAATTAAATTCTCAACTTGTTTTAGATTCAGGGTTTTTTTTCATGTCTTTTAGGTATTCAATGATATCATCTTCCAATAGAGATAATTTTTCTCCTTTCTAATTTATTTCTCTTATTTTAAGATGTTGAAGAGCAGATCCAGCCTCCAGCATGTTACTGTATTAGAGTTCTCCAGAGAGGCAGAACCAATATGATATAGAGATAGATAGATAGATAGAGATAGATAGATAGATAGATAGATAGATATAAGAGAAGAGTTATTATGGGAATTGGCTCACATGATCACACAGGCTAAGAAGTCCCATAAAATGCCACCTTCAGGCTGGAAAACCACAAAAGCCAGTAGTGTAATCTAGTCTGAGCACTGAGGCTTGAGAACCAGGAGAGCCAATGGTGTAATTTCAGGCCAAGGGTCTGAGAACCAGGAGCTCAGATGCCTGAGAGCAGAAAATGGATGTCCCAGCTCAAGGAGAGAAAGAATCCACCCTTCCTGGGCCATTTTGTTCTATCCAGGCCCTCAAGACACTGGCTGATGTCCACCCACATTGGTGAGGGTGATCTTCTTTACTCAGTTGATGGATTCGAGTGCCAATGTCCTACAAAAATACCCTCACGGACACGCCCAGAAATGCTGTGTACAGCTATCTGGGCCTCCCTTAACCCAGTCAAGTTGACACACAAAATTAACCATCACAGTCTACATCTTTGTCTTATTCCTTAAGGGGAATAAGTCTAGAGTTTCCCCATAAAACTCATGCTTGTTTTGGGGTTGAGATAAACATACTTTCTGTCAAAGAAATATCCCATTTTATTGACTGTTTTCTATCAAGGATAAATGTTGAATTTTTTTCCAAAAGGTTTTTCAGCATTTGTAGATATAATCATATGATTTCTTTCTTAGACTTACCAATATTTTGGATTCTAGTAATAGGTTTTCTACTATCTGAATCTGTATTCTGGAAGTTAAACCCCACACGATTTGTTCTTTTAATACTTTTCTGGATTATGTTTGTCAATATTTTTTTTAGAATTTTTACATCTATATTTATAAGTGAGATTGGTCTGTAATTTTCCTCTTTGCGTAAAGTCTATTGGTTTTGGTAATAGATTTACACTGGCTTCTTTAAAAGATTTTTGGAGATTTTTTTTCTTTATTGGTATTCTGGAAAAATTGAAATATCATTAAAATTATCTGTTTTTTAATGGTGGTGTAGAAGTTACTTGTGAACCCATCTGTTCTTAGTGCTTTGGAAGCTGATTCTTGGACAACTTCCTCTGTTTCTATGATGTATCTGTTTAGAGTTTCTATATCATTGGAAGTCTATTTTGATAAACTATTTTTGATAAACTATTTTTATTCTTATCCATTTCATTCAGATTTTCAAATTAATTTGCATTAAATTGAGCAAAGTAATTCCTATAATTAATTCAGTTTATTTTATTTTTATAACTCCCCTTTATTAGTTCCTATTTTTTGTATTTGCACCGTCTTCCTTTTATTTACTAAATAAATAAACAAATGGTTTATCTTTTTAAATCTTTGGGGTTTATTAATTCTATTAAACTCACTATTTTCTGTTTATATCTTTATTAATTCCTCCTTTCAATTTATTTTCTCTTTTCTAAGGTGGGTACTTATAACATTTTTTTGTGTGTATATATAGCATACACACATACAAATACACATATATATACATATATAAGTTTTCCTGAGAATTGCTTTATTTATATCCACATGTTCTGAGCTTTTTCCCTAGAATACTATGGGGGTACTAACGTTTTGGTCACATGAATTGCTTTTGTACAGTTTGAGTCAAAGTAACAAGTGTGTCCATCACCCAGATAGTGTGCATTGTACCCATGAGGTGTGAATTTACTTTATTTATATCTATATGTTCTGATATGTTTATATTATTACTTGTATGACTTAATAATATTAAGTGTTTATATTATTACTTTCTACGTATCACAGTGACTCTAGTTTCTACTTCCTCTTGGAACCAACTGTTGCTTAACTGAGAATTTAATTATAAAAGGGGATATAATATTTTTCCCTCTCATTCTAATCCTACATTTATTTCAGTATTAGTTATACTGTTAAATATAGTCAGTGCTCACCTCCCGTCCTTTTGCTAGTATCAACCTCATCATAACTTGGTTGACTAAATTTTGTCTTCTAGCAATTTCTACAGAAAGGGCTCATGGCAGTGCCACGTCCTCTCCAACCTATACTGAAGCCTGAGGCCAAAAAAAGGAAAAATCAGTAAAATGATCCTATCTTTATCTAAAATTTTGACTGTCTTAATGACATATTTTTTGCATTAATTTTGATTTAGTTTAATATTGCATTAAATATTATTCTTGATTACTGACCTTTTGGGCATCCTCTTAAATTTTGTGACCAAGGCGCCTAATATTCCTTAGGTTACTGCATGCTCAGCCTTTTGTGGTTTCTGGTGAAGTCTCACTACCTGGCTTGCGGATGTTCACCATCTTACTGTGTGCACGTGGTCTTTCCTTGGTGCTTGCACATGGGAAGGGGGAAGAGAAAGAAGGTGGAGAGGGGGAGAGCATGCATGCTCTGGTATCTCTTCTTATAAGGACAGTAATCCTGTTGGATCAGGGCCCCGCCCTATGACTTTATTTAACCTTAATTACCTCCTCGTAGGCCCCAAGTCCAAACGCAGTCACAATGGGGGGTTAGGGCTTCAACATATGAATTTTGGGTTAACACAAACTTTCCGTTCATAACAGCCTCCCTAACATTTTCAAACCAAACGAACTATTATCTGTGGGATTTGAACACATGGCGAGTGATTATGAACCATCATTTCTCCCCTCATTTGCCTGTTTCACCTCTGGGTATGCACAGTGAGCTTCCACGCCAAGGTGTAACCAAGTGGGAAAATACTTGCTGTTTGAGAAGCAGAATGTTTAGATTCGTTGGGTCTAGAGCAGACAGGATCTGATGTTGCCTTCTGTGGACACTGCCACACCTGTCTGAGTTTTCAGTCCGTTAAAGTCTTGTAAAACAGAAGGAGAACTGAGGAAGAGTTATTAACTTTTTCTTTTCATTGAATATAAATTCTGTTAAAGTCTTATAGAACAGATGGAGAACTAAGGATGACCGTAACTTTTTCTTTTCATTGATTAACTGTTACTTTTCAGCGTTCAATAATAAGGCATTGTTCAAAAATATCTTTTGATTGGTGTATGGAAATGTGCACCTAAACTCTGTGTGATAACTGTGTTTTGTTGATGCATAAACTCTTTACCCCCTAATAATCAATCCCTAAGCACATGTGGAAACCCCTACCACCACAGCAGCAGCTGATAGAGGCTTCTACTGGAATGGGTGAGCTTTGCAAAACAGCCCAGAACAGGACATCCATACACCACTCCACCTCGAAGACATCCCCTCCAGGCACCCTCACCTCTGCTTATGTGAGTTCTTATCTCCCTTCATCTGCCCGTAGGGTCTTGAAGGAAAATCTTATCCTTCAGCAAACCCAGCTCTGAACCGGTGAGTTTATGTGAGATATGTTGTCCCTTTGTTTGCTGCTGACAAGCGTAAAGAACCACTTTCACTGCTGATAATAATGGTTAATTTATCACATGCAGCCGAGGCTGACCTCTGGGCGTCCCAGCTCCTCCATCACCTTCACACCTGCTCAAGCTAATTGTTAGAGCCAAGTGTAAATGAAAATCAACTGGGCTAATAATGAATGGAGCCCATTACTCGCAACAGCACATTGCTTTACGAAGGTTTATCAAGAAACATTATAACCAGTCCCCCGGTCACAGTTCCCTGTTTTATAGATGGGAAAAAGCGAGCAAACAAGGGGGGACCAGCTCATGCAAGCAGGCACGGGGACTGGAAACGCAACATTTGACTGTAGCTCCCCGAGTTGTACGATAGCCATTCCCATATTTTCCCAAAATTCACTCATATAGCAAAAGAGAGGGGTTTAAGATAGTTCTCCCAATGTTGTCATCTGTTTATATAAGCAAATGAGATCATTACTGGATGTGAAGACCTTAATTAATATGCTAATCTCATTCCTCCACCAAAACCATTTTTTTAGGTGGTCATCTCCATGGCTTCCCCAGCCACTGTCACCTGCCCAAGAACTGCCTTGCCATTCCCATCTGAAAGCACAGACCCACTTCCCAAATGATTGACATGAAATCACCAGCACTCCTGTTAAGAGAGCTGAGTATCTCCAAGAGGCAGCTATTAGATTATCAGGAATTATCAAATGTAGCTTGAAAATACAGCCCTGAGAGAGTTCAAGAAATCCCATCCCATCCCCAAATTGGGGGGTTAATACATTTGGGGAATATCTTGGAAGTTTTTTCATGTCATAATACATTTGTTCATTTTCAATGTATTCACAGTATAGGCAGTCAAGATTCCCATTTCAAGCCATAATCAGAAGGATTATTCATCCCCCCAGCAAATTCAGCAACAGTAGGAAGTACCGCTAACCCTGTGCATCTGAGCATGCACTTTCTGTGGGCTTCTCCTGAGCGATCCCTGGACTTACAAGCATGTAAGCCCTCCAGATCAGCAGTTTGGAATCAATTCAGACCAAATATCAAGTTGCTCTATGTTATATTTGAATCAATTGTTCAAACATAGAATGCAAATAGCCAGGTTACAACTTGAACAAGTGCAACTGATGACTCCAAATCTTGACTTCTTGCCTGACTTCCCAGAAGACAACTCTTAAACCCAGCTGAAGATTCCACAGCTTCACACTGACATGGCCTTTCTTTGTCATCTGCCCTAATCTGGGTGTCCTGCTGACCTGGGTTTTGTGCTTCCTCAAAGAGAAATATACTAATATGTGACTTCTGTGGTATCTGCCTAAGATTCTTAGATTTTGAGGGCACCATTCCAAATTTATACTGCACAGCGTCTGCTTGTAATGTGAAAGGCCAGGTAAGTGAGCACGGTATCACTTATACCTGAATAGCAGTATCAACTGGTTTCAGAGGAACAAGGTATGAAGTTGTGTTCTGTGAAAATAAAGGGGGTAGGGGGTCAAATAAGATTGAAAAAAATATTGGGTTAAATTACATTTAGTAGGAGTCTCTTTTTTTTCCTAATGCAAGACTTCTTAGAATTAATGAACATTATCAGTCTTCTTTTCACTTACATGACTACAGAACCCTCACTTCACACAACACCTGTGAATATACTGAATAACATTAGTGTTCAATAGGCTAGTATTGGGAAACCCTACTCTAGAAGGTCCTGTTCCAGTAAAGACCAAATATACTGCTGCAGGAAGGAAGAATAATTAATAGATTCATTTACTTATGTTTCCATGTTAAGGGATAAAACCTTTGCTGTCTTCACTTATATGAAAGAGTTAAAGGATTTTGGATGACTTGAGATTTTGTATTAGTTAGCTGTTGTTTCAATAAGTCTACATAACAAACAAACACCTTATCTCAGACACGTACCATTTAATTCTCATTTGGGGTCTCCAGGCTGGCTGCGACAGTCTAAATTCAAGCTGTAGGTCAAATTCAGGCATGTTCCATGTGTTTCTCATTCAGCCAGGCTAAAAAGCCATGGCTATTTCAGCGTGGTTTCCTCATGGTGGAGGCCAGGAATGCAAAATTCCTAGCAGCCATTTATCGAACTTTGTAAGACCGGGCTCAGAACTGGTCCACTACGACTTTACCACATTCCATTAGCCAAAGCAAATTATATGGCCACATCCAACATCAGTGGGGCAGGGTAGTACATTCTACCCACAGAGAGGCCAGGCCAGGGAGAGAAGGAAGAATAGTGAGCAAATAATAATATCCACCACACTGACCACAATTTCAAATCCAAGATTTAACCACATGTGGAAATCTATATTTCTATTCCCTTTAAACACAAATGTCCTGGTTAATAATTCAAACATACAAATGATTAGACTTGACAATAGGAATATAGACTCTATTTCCTCATTCTTCTTCCTGCTTTGAATAAGTCAGTATTCTGTGTTTATGTGGAGTAATCCAGAGAAGTTAGAAGATTATAGCACCTTCCAGTTGATTCCTGGGTGGATATTCTGAACACCAACACCATAATCTAGATTTTATTTAGGAGTCATGGCTAACGTATACATTTTCTATGCAGTGTAACAAGTTACCACAAACTGAGCAGTTTAAAACAACACATGTTTACTGTCTCATGATTTCTAGGGGTCAGGAGTTCAGGCACAGCTTAGCTGTGCAAGGTCAGCCAGGCCTGACTTCTCATCTGAAGGCTGAGCTGGGGAAAGATCCACTTCCCGGCTCGCCCAGGTTGTTGGCTGAATTCACGTTCTTACAGGCATAGGACCTGTGGCATCTTGCTTCTTCAAAGCTAGCAAGGAGAAGAAAGAAGACTGTAGAGCAATTCTTCCAGCAAGACAGAGTCTTATATAATGGAATGTAATCACAGAAGTGATGTCCCATCACCTTTTTCATATTCTACTCCTTAGAAATATCACAGGTCCTGCCCACACCCAAGTGCATTGGGAGTACCAAGGCATAAACACCAGGCGGCAGAGGTCATGGGCACCACCTTAAAGTCTATCCACCACAACTACAAACCTAAAAAATACGTTTATGTCCTGCTTTATTCCTGCTTTGTCCAGCTTTTCCTGGTAGAGATTCACCCTCCATCATGCTCTAGAATTACATTCCCACTTAGATGAACCCATGCTCACTGGCCAATTCTGTATTACATTCTGTTTTAAGATCTTTTCAGGAAAGGAAGCTTCTTCAGTCGGTTGGCCAGTGCTGTTCAGTCATTGGGTATTCAGTGCCACTAACCACCAGAATGGCCAAGAAATCATTCCAGTCAGAAAAGACCCAAGTACCAATTACTGGACTATCATGATTTATGTTTGCACCTGGTGGGACCAACATAAGTCAAACTGGTTATGCATGGAAATGCCACCATCGGCTGCCGAGAACTGCAACTTCTGACGCACGCTGTGGCAACCCCGAGCCAGAGCAGTCAATCAACTCAAGGGGGACAAACATCAGTCAAAGAAATGATTTGGCAGCTGAAGTATTTAACCACCCGATGATCGTGGAATTTTCCCGTATCAATCAGTCACACAGACACGGTCTCAGGAAGAGAAATAAGTAAAGTTTAGAGTAGTTTTCCTTTTCCTTTTCCTTTTTCCTAAAAATCATTCCTCTCAAAACATTTGCTGAATGCCTACTGTGTTCAGGGTACTCTCTTTAGTGTTTGGAATGTAGAGATGAAAGATTTAAATAGTGTTAGGGGTGAAAATTACTCTTCAAACTCTTTCTCTTCTAACACTGGGTTGTCTTCACTGCTAAGTCGTTTTCTCAGTGGTCATCAGACATCAGCCATCAGAACCCAGAGACCTTCCCCATTGCTTGTTCTTAACCCTAATAGTTAACCAAAATTTGCTTTGCTGTGGCAAAACCTCAATACCTATACATCTCATTGGCTCCGAAGAGTAATTGGAATGGGCTTACTCCTTTCTCCTGGACTTACAGAAAAATCCACATGATAAAAACTTATTTACTATGGTGCCCATTATAATATCTGAGGTTAAGAATACTTTGTGTTCTACAAACATTTGAATGCCAAAGATCACTTACAACAAATGCAGGGAGGTTTAATACAGATAAACAGGAAATGCCACAGAGAGACAACCTTGGATGACTTGGTCCTTTCTTTCTCTAGACTCTTTCTGAAGGTAATTTTATACATTCCCAAGGCTTTTATATACTAAAGCTTTAGACACAAGTAGATGACAAACTTACTTTAATAATCATTTATCATAAGCTTGGTATTGGGGTTAAAAATAAACTCTTGATAAATACCAAGGACTCCTTTATTCTTAAGTCCCCTTTATTGTCAAGGACTCCTTTATTCTGATGCAGTGGCTCCTGAAAAACTTTCCTTTTCAAGGATACTTTTTCAAACACAATCAATAATCTACAATCAACTCTGTAATCTCTTTAGAAGCCAGGAATTTTTCAGTTTTGGAGTTCTGAAGATAAAATGCATAGCTGGATTCCTACAGGCAAAAGATGGTAAAATTTTTGATTTGTTGGTTATTAATCAGATTATTAATAGTCTGTCTGGTGTTTGATACAGAACAAGAAGTCAGCAAATAGTTATTTAAATTATTGTTAATTTTAGAAATTCAAAGTTGAAATGAGTTTTGAAACACAGCTGGTCCGGCCCTATCCAGAGCTTGATTCTCCTAAGTGACATCTGTAACAAGTGGTTTGTCCCCCCCTTGCTCTAGCAGCCCACATATGGTGGGCTCACTACCTTCTGGGAGAGTTCATGCCATCATTTCACACCACCTTAGAAATATTTTCCTTATTCTAGTCAGCTTTTTGTCCTGTAGCTTGAATCCATGATCCTTGGGGACAAATTTTTGTGATGGGACAAATCTAAACCCTTTAGATGACAGTCCTCCAAATATTAGAAATCCCCTACCATTTTCTGAACATTCTCTTCCAAAGCTGCCTGGGTTCCTTGAATGTTCCTTATAGGACATGATTTTGGTTCTATCACCATCCTGGTTTCTAATCTCATATGGATAGATTTTAACCATGATTTCATAACACAATGGTTCCTGTGATCAACAAGAAAAGAAAAAGTGGAAATTGCTACAGCAACTGCGCCTAGAATTAAGGATGACTTACTTTCTGTATGATTTTTTGCCACAGCCTGGGAAGAAACGCAAAGTTCCCAGCTGAATATTTCGCTCTGTGGATGTTATCAATCACATGATCTATGGTAGATTAAAGGCTGAGCACCATTGCTTTAAATATGTTCTAGTCTGTCTGTATTCTTTGAAGAGTGTGGTAATCAGAATTGAATGCAAAAACCAAGAGGTGGGTTAGCCAAGGTATTGCAAACTGGTACACTAAGTCAAAAATTTCTCCTCTTCTTACTCCTACCTGCCCTTCAGGGTTCAGCTAAAGCCTGACCTCATAGATAAGATTCTTTAACTAGAAGAACTAAATTTTGAATTCCCAAAGTGCTTCCTTTGGATGTAGGCCCATGCTGGACTCTAAGGTCCTCCACTTCCGGTCATGTGTCCTTGGGCAGCATTCCTGACCGTCTCTGAACTCAGCTTCCTAAGGTGTAAAGTGGGGATTGTTGGAGCTCAATGGACGCCTTGGAATTTCTAGCACAGTTCTTGGTAATGTGAGTTCATTGCCTTTCTGCTATTCTGATCTAAACTGTGCTCAGAACATTGAGCTGCTATGCTTTAAATATAGGCCACACCCAAAATTATGGAACCGGGAGAGAAGATAGTGCTCTAAGAAATTGAAATTAATAAAAGTCGACACAGAACTATTACATCGGCCATCTGTGGAAATCATCCTAGAATGTTACCCGCCATTAGAGAAGACTAGCATGCCTCCCCACAATGTTCTCTGCAACTGGTCAATCCAAACAAGAACTGTTGCCCAATGGTCCATAAACTAACCTCAACAAATTGTCTTGAGGAAATGTAATGGCAATACCTCTAGTAATCTGCACAAGCTTAGAAAGAGAGGAGTTTTCAGTAAAATGATTATCTACAAGGCTGTTACTCACTCTAGGTCTAGATAATCAATGCTGACTCCTATAACAGACGCTGGAGAAGGGTGATTCATCAAGTCATCACTCAAGAATATTTAACACCTCCACTCAATCTTGAGACTCATCCAGCAACCTTCTAGCCTGCGGTGTCATCTCCTGAGTACGTGAACATAAAGGAGAGGGAGGCTGGTATGGAGAGTGAATACCAGCCACACACTCCCACTGCCAATTAATACATCATCACTCCACCTTGTGCATCCCCCTCCTGTGGGATTTGTGCATGTGCATTGATTTCTCAGCCTACTCCCCCCTGAGGAAATAAATTGAGTTCTGTTCCTGAGTGATACAAGCTTCACCATGAAGAGTCCCACACTGTGCTGATTGTAACATGCCCTGGATCTTCTAAATGTGTAGTTGGTGGAGACTCTGCAGCGCCCTTTCCCCACCAGACCCTCCTCTGCCCAACTTACCAGCCCTGCTCCCTCCAAGAGAGAAGAAGGAGTTGCTGCTCTGGTCAGATCCAGAGACATTTGTCAAGCCACCAACAGGACCGGACAGATGGCTGTCCTTCTAGGCCCAGTGGATGTTCTCCTTACTCTCTTTCCTCCATCGCCTGGGTTCCAGCCACAGCCCAATTCTCTTTACCTCCTCTGAGATGGGAATACAGGTAGGACTACAGATCAAATCACCCTCCTCCCTTTTCCTACAGGCTCAACTGAACCTGCTTGCTTAAATATTCAATTTGGTGATAAGGTACAACAGAGGGTTTGAGTGGAATAGGATGTAGCAGCTGACCTCAAGCCTAAACCACGTTTTTCTGACTAATTTTTGCCAGAGAGCCCTAGCAAAACCCCACTCACTTAAGTCCTAAAAACATGCCAACTGGTTTTGTTAGTCTAATTTTCTCAAATAGAGTGTAATCTCCCTGAAAGCATGTTGATACTCCAGATTCTGTCTGTAGCCCTATTCCCATATTCTTGCATTCCCGTATTCCTGTATTCCCCTCATATCTCCCCAGGAGCTAGTACTAAATATTTGCTAAGTGAGATCATTTGCCCTTCACTCCATATAGATTTATTATTTCCGTCATAAACCTCTGAGCTTTTCTCATTAACCCAAATCAATAAACATAATTGTGTTCTTCATGCTAATGCAATTAAAAATACAAATGCAACGTGGGCCTGAAATCGTGGGGCAGGGGCATTATAAGGCGATTATCTCGGCAACCCAAAGTATAGTTATATATGGAATTTTCTGAGATTTTCTTAAAATAAAAACAAACAAAAATTTTAATTCCTGAAGAAAAGGCACAGCTCCCCTAAAATATATTTGAAAAGTCTGCTGTGGCAAACATTGACTACTACGCAGAATAACTCACAGAGACAATGAATAGATACAGATAATTGGATGAAGGAGTGTCAAATATTCACACGCTCAAAACACACACAGGATTTGACCCGCAAAAAGCAAAGTGCATTAAATTATTTATTTCTTTGTTTATTTTAGGGACAGGGTCTCGCTGTATCGCCCGGGCTGGCCAGAACTCCAGCGATCCTCCCGCCTCAGCCTCCCAAGCAGTTGGGAATATAAGCACATGTTACCCAGCCCTGCTTAAAGTATATTAATTTTAATGATGTAGAAAGAGATAGCCAGCTTAGGAAGGGGGCAAGTAAGGAGGCCTGAGTCAGACTTCTTGCCACAGAAGCTTCCAGATTCTTGCCTGAGTCGCTGGCCTCACTTCCCTTATGCAGCAGAGCGTGTGGTCAGAGCAGACTCTGCAGCTAGACTGCCTGCGTTCGAATCCCAGCTCTCACACTACCAGCTGTGGTCCTGGGAAACCTACTTGGCTTCTTTGAGCCTCCCTTTCCCCATCTGGAGTATAAGGATTACAGCATTTTGCTTATGTACAAGAATAGCCCTGCCTGACGCTTAATTAGCACTCAGCAAAGTATCCCGGGGTCTTGATTCTCGCTACCCATCCTAGTCTTGAACCGTGCTTCAGTCTTGCCTGCCTATCAAAAGGGAAAAGGATTCCTCCTCTTGCTTAGGCTGATCCTTCATCTCTGCCCTGGACCGCACCCTGCTCCCGCCTTGGAGACTTACTCAGCTGCTTGCCATGTCTCCTTCTGCTCAACACACCCATCAGCGCCCTCCCGCTCTCTGCCCCCCTTAAAATCTCCTCCCTCAGTCCCAAGTCCCTCCCCAGCTACTTCCCTACAGCTCTCTTCTTCAGAAAAAATGAGCTCTCAGTTTTCAAAGGCCAACTCGTACAAGGTGATCGCCAACCCCTACCCTTTCTTTCGCTCTGCCGCCCCTGCAGTGGAAAGTCAGCCCCACGCCCCACTGGGATTGCTCTCACCGAGGCCGGTGGTGCTTCCTCCGTGCTAAACCCGATAGACACGTGTCCTTGAAAATGATCTGCCCAACAGCAACGTTAGACCGTGCTTCGCTCTCTCTCCTTGAAATGTTCTGCTCTCCAGGGTTTCATGACACTGTGCTCCCCTTATTTTCCTCTGCCTCTTCAGTGAGTCCTTCTGAGTCTTTTCTGAAGACACCTTCCCTCTACGTATCATCTGAACACTCGTATTTGTCAGGACTCCAATTTTGGCCTCTTCTCTTCTATCTCTTTGTGTGCTGACCTCACTGTTTTCCCGAATGCTGATGGTTTCTAAACTACATCTGCAGCCCAGGTTTCTCTCCTGAGCTCCAGACCACCACCACCGGTCCACCCAGCCAAATGCCTGCTATATATTAATATTTCCACTCAAACTTCCTACACACATCTCAATTCAATAATCCAAACTTAAACACATAAGATTCCTCCTCAGATCTGTTGCTCCTGCTGTCTTCCCTGTGCCCACACCTGGCAAAACAAAACTGCACTTTTGCACAAAATTTGGCCATGTGGACTTTTGAACCCCCAGTACGCAGATAGATATAGCGAAGTCTTTGGCATGCTTACTCAAAAGTATTTGGGCCGGGTGCGGTGGCTCACGCCTGTAATCCTAGCACTCTGGGAGGCCAAAGCGGGAGGATCGTTCAAGGTCAGGAGTTCGAGACCAGCCTCAGCAAGAGAGAGACCCCGTCTCTACTTAAAATAGAAAGAAATTAATTGGCCAACTAAAAATATATAGAAAAAATGAGCCGGGCATGGTGGCGCATGCCTGTAGTCCCAGCTACTCGGGAGGCTGAGGCAGGAGGATTGCTTGAGCCCAGGAGTTTGAGGTTGCTGTGAGCTAGGCTGACGCCACGGCACTCTAGCCTGGGCAACAGAGTGAGACTCTGTCTCAAAAAAAAAAAAAAAGTATTTGAAGTGTGTTTCAAGGGCCTAGAAAAGGAAGAAATCTTTCCTCTTTTCCCTTTGCCCCAAATCAGGCTCTCAGCTCCTTTTCAGTGAGACCCGCCTTTTTATCCTACTAAATAAAGGCTCAGCCTCTCGTATCACTTCCTCCAAGAAGCCTTCCCTGAGCCCTTGAGTGCAAGTTCCATGCCCCCAAAGTTTCCGATTTCAACCCTCGCATGGAGTATTTAGTGCCACCACCATGTAACAGGGCTCTCCCCTCCACCAGGACTTGAGCTCCTGAGAACCCCGCTTTAGTTACCTTTGTAATCCCAGCCTACGGCACAAAATAAAGGCTCAATACTGTTGGTGGAATAAATGAATGGCGAGTCTCGTTAATTAACATGGACTAGGTGGGACAGTCAATAGCTTGAATTAGAGGCCCAGCATTTTAGCCCAGATCCTAACCCTGACTCATCAGGTGACCTTGGGCAAGTCCCTTCACTTCACTACGGAGTCCAGATTTCTGTGTCTTTTAAGGAAATCAGAACAGCAGTATCGTCTTCTTCAAAGGGCTATGAGAACAGTAAAACGAGGTGGAGTTCATAACATTTCTGAGCATGGAATAGGTTCTAATTACTGTTTGGCAAATCTATTGGGGAAGGACGGAAGACCATGGACCTCGGAGAGGTGAGGCAGAGAAAATTCGCAAAATTTTACCCAAGTGATATAAATTCAAGTTTGCATGTCTCCTCCATTTTGAAAATGGAAACAATGTCATGATCACGTGAATAATGTAAAGGATGCTTCTCTGATGACATGACCAGGTTTGGTGGGGTACAACCAAGGGGCACCTTAGCAGACAGATGTGTGCGGGGTCTTTGCAGATGTGTGCGGAGCCTGGGCTCTCTCGTGAGGTAAGGGAGATGGCACTATCATTTGTTTTCCCCTTGAAAAAGATCAGAGTGCTATAAATAATCCAAATGGGATTAAAATGGTTAAAGTCACAAAGCAGTTCCACGTTCATTAGCGATTCAGGCTGCGGCAACACAGAGCACTAATATTAACTGTGGTTCTTAGCCTTCGGAGTTGGAGAGATGAACCCGGCTTCCCGCAGACCAAACACTTATGCTAATAGAACAGAAACTTTCTGAAAAAAAGGCAGCCAAATCTAAGAGACCTGTCAACACCAGGGTCAGCAGTGAAGTGATAACCAGGAAAGAGCTGAAATCAAAGGCTCTCTCTGCCTGCCCTACACACTCTGTTCCGTGGGAGCCCATGGTGGTCACAGCTCCTTTAACAATATTTATAATGAAGGTACAACGCTGGAGATGTCAACTCTGATTATTCATAAAGCCTCCTCCTGCTCAGATCCACCCCGAGGCTAACAGTAAAAGTACCTGATTCCCAATTCTCAAACACAAAAGCATACAGAGCTTGAAAGAGGAGCTGACTAATAAAGTTTGCATATCCCTAAGAAAAAGAGCATACCAGGAAGAAGAAAAGGAATGGCAAGATTAAACAAAAACAGTAAGCTTGGATGGGAAATGATAAAAATTTTAAAAGGCGAGAATGTAAATCTATTTTTGTTTTTTTTTTTCTTTTTTTCCTTTTTTTTTTTTTTTTTAATGTCCTTGTTCATTTACATTTCAGTATAAGCCATTCGGAGGGAGCAGCTGTTTTATCTCCTGACTAGAACGTTGAGGTGCTTTGAACACTTACTGTGGGAGCATAATGTTGCTAAACTCTGTTCTGGAGAGGGGGCTAGTGGCTTTAAACTGTGAGGAGCGTGAGAGAGAGGGCTCTGGTTCTGTTAGACAGGGAGGTAGCCAAAGCAGAGGCTCTGAGGACCCACTGAGGTAGGCCGTGTAGAAGGGACAGTCCCAGGTCAGCTCTGGAGTCTAAATCTGGGCTCCGTGGCCCCCTGGCTCTACGACCACATTATTGACTTGGGGTCCCTTTTAGTCACTTTTGGCTCTTGGGCTGTTCTTTATGTGAAACTCCATGGGGGAGTCAAGATCACAGAGAGGGCTGATTTTCCGAGGGTTTCACAATGACATCAGTATAGAAAGGGCGGATAGTGCGCCAGGAGGAAGAATTCCCACTGTGAAATAGCAGGCGCCTCATCCCTGGACAGGCTGTTCTGCAATCTGCCCTCACTTATGCTTTGCTCATTCGGCACCCCCAATCCTAGCAGTGCTTTTCAGAGCACCCAGCACTCCACTGGGTTGCGTCCTCACTTTTGAGATGAAGAAACTGCAGCTCAATGGGTTTAAACAACTGGCACGAGGTCTAGTGTGCAGTCCGTGGCAGAGCTGAGCCCCCGGCCTTGCACTACCCGATCTCTCAGTCTCTCTCTCCCCAGAGACCTCTTGGCTATTATTGAAGGCCTAAATGAAGTCAAAGTCTTCCATGAAAACTTCATGGAGTACCGCACCCTTCAGTAGATATCTTCTCAAATTCTACAGGTCTGTACCAGACAGTACGACATCATTTATAGTGGACTAGATATTTCGCTGTTGCTTTGTTAGCTGGAATCTTATCTTTTACAGGCCCTTTGGAGATAAGGACTTGGACTTTTTCTTCACTGCTGCAAAATTCAGCTCAGTTCCAAGAATAGATGAGGCGCTCAACACATATTGATCGATTGATTCTAATCCCTTTGGGGTTGTCACCAAAGACAAGCATCCAAGAAGTTTAAGTCATGAGGGCTGCTGCTTTTGAATCATACTGACTTGTCTTAAAAGTACCTTTGATATTTACTGCATAATGGGAGTTAATCAAAAGGAGGAAGAGAGTACTGACTGTATCTTATGTACTTCACTAATCAAAACTGACCGAAGCTATTTCCGTTACTGGTTCACTGACTTTTAGACATTTGCTAAATATATTAGTAGCTTATTCTTGTCCATAAGTAAAGAGTTCTGAAAAATATAAACAGACATTTAAAAGCATTCATTGGACAGATGCATTACCCTAAACTTATTGAAGAAAGTATGCTTATGAGATTAAAAGAAAGTTACGGAAATATTGGTTATTGTTGAATATCAAATTGCATTTTATACCAACTACTCTTATTTTTTTAAACATGCAAACATCAAGTTCACATAACTGAGCAAAATATAAAATTGGAATTTATGAGTTTTGTGTTTTTTCAAGGTAATATGTTACTCACTTAGAAACAAACAAATTCGGTTTGTGGTTTTTTATTAAGTTGCTAAACAATTGCCTTGGTAAAGGTCTTAAAAATCATATACTATCACTTCTCGGCGTTTTGGCTAAGATCAAGTGTAGTAAAAATCATCTACTCCTTTCATAATGCTTCATATGCATTTGTTTATTAGCTAATTCATCTCAAGGAACAATAATAATGATAACAAATGTTGATAGAGCATTTAGTAAGTGCTCTATATTAAATATCCTTCAAGTTCAAGTAATTCTAACAACCTTGTGAAGTGCACACTCTGATTATCTTCTTTTTACAAGGACAAACCTGAGGCACCTTGGCCAAGGTCACCCAGCTAATACGCAGTGGAGGCAGGAATTGAATTCTTTTCCTACTGATCATAGAAAGTCTTTTCCAACTTTTAAAGCAGACTTAGAACTTAATCTGAACTTCATCACTCTTCCTATACCCTCCTGGCCTCTCACTTTCACTGGACTCACTTAATACATTCCAAATAAAATCATGGTACTATCAGTGGCGGTCCAGAATTCTAAAATGAATTAAGAGTAGTATGAGTTCTATAAGAGGATGACCTGCAAACTCATGGAGTGTTCATTATTTCTCAATGTTGTTTATAGTAGTTTAAAAAAGTGGGAAAAGAGATTCCTAAATGACCAACAAGAAAAATTAACCAGAATATTTCACATAGATATGCTAGAATACTGTATAAGTATTAAATTTTATTATATATTTGCCAAAATTATTTCAAAATATGAGAAAATGCTTGTTATGCATCAAATTTTAAAACCAGAATGTGAGATCATGTAATCTCAGCTATTTAAAACGAATCCTTTTTAAAAATGGAAGAAAATACACCAAGGTATTAAGAGTTAACTGTGTACCATGAAACATAGTTTGGAAAACCCCATGTACCAGAACTTAGACTATAAATTCAGATATGCAAAGTGATTTGTCTTTATTTTCTATAAACAGATCTCATCAGTCATTTCTGCTAATGATTGGGGGAGGAAAAGGGAATAACTTTCCATTTAAAAGTGACCTGGCCCCCTTAGATTTGAAGACAGCATTTTCAGAGTAAACATTCAATCCATTTTAAGCCCAAGTATCTAGGTATTAATAGTTTCTTCCCTATCTTGGGGTTTCCCTTTCCACTTCTCCTTCCCTAGAGGGTGTCCTGGTGTGGGGAGAAGAGGAGCCTGCTGTGGCTGCGTGTGGGGTACCATAGCTGCTCCCTGACACAGGGTGGCTGGTTGGTCTTTGAGGGTCCTATTGTAGTGGATGGAGCCCACCAAGTTGCAGCTGATGTCTCCTGATTTATTTGTGTGCTATGCTAGAGCCTTTTAATAAAGACCATGGTCCTGCCAGAGCCTCTGATCAAAAGTTGGCCTCCTTATCATTAATCCTAGGCTTCCTCTGGTCCACAGCTCTCCAGAACAGAGACCTACAGGGAATTCAAGGATTCCCTTACATACCCTGTTGCAGGCCCCAGGAAAATGGGACACCATCTCAGGCCCTTCCAGCCAAACTCTTCTCTCCACTATTTCAGAATTGGATGTCATGCTGTTGCTCAGATGCCTTGCCTGAGACTTCCTTAAAAGGTTGTAGTTTTCTAAGTATTTACTCCAAGAAGCAGGAGCCAAACCCCCAACCCTGACCCAAATTTTAATCTAGAGAGGACAGCCATGACATTCACCTACCTCTGATTTCCTGCTGTCTTCCTCTCTCTTTCCAGCTTCTTCCACTGATAAAATCACTCTTTATGTTTGGTGAGATTTCCCTTATTTCATGTCTTCTCACCCTTTCTATTCTATGGCTTCTGATTAAAATTCTATGATACAAATTTATGAGATGTGGTTCCTATAATGCAGTGGGAAGCTTTTAAAAATTGAAAAAAATTTTTTTCTCGAGAAAGACTACTTTTCTTGATCTGAAAAGATAAAGTTGAAAATCAAGGATGTCCTTGGATATTACATGCTCCCCCCACCCCAAAGAAAGAAATGCCATTAATTCAATGGATGGGAAATCACAAGACAATTATGATCTTGGCAACGATATTGATGTAATATTTCAAAAACCCCATTCCCATTACATATTTATCATTTCATATAATTCTCACAATTAAAAAATTATTCTTCCTATTTTAGGGGAGGGAAAAAAACGCTCACAGAGGCAACATGCCAACAATCACATGGCCAATTAAAGGTAGAGACAGAATTAGAACCCCTGTTCTAACTCCAAAGCTGGAACTCCTAAACACTCATGGAACCGTCTTTTGATTAACCATAGCGCCAGTAAAATAGAACAAGAAAAGAACATTAAAATTCAGGGTTAAGACTCTTCAGTCCAATAGCTCTCTAGCCTTGATGCATATACCTCACCTCAGGCCAATTAAATCAAATTCCTTGGGGATGGAGCCCAGGTACTGGTGCAGGTTAAAAGTTCCTCAGGTGATTCTGTAATAAGGTGCACCAAGGCATAAGAGCCACTGCCAACATTTTCATTTTCTCCGAAGCCTTCCCCAGTGCTTCTGGCAAGAACAACTGCCTGGTTTTGTAAGTTTTTGCTCTATTTATACATCCCTGCTATCGTGAAAAAGGTAAAAATTAAAGACAGGCAGTTTGCAGAAGAGATAAAAGCAAAAGACCCTAAAATTCAGAGTTAAATCAAGATAATCAGCTGTGCAATCTGAGAAAGATGCCTTAAATTGCTGGTGTTTAAATTCATTAAGCTTTCTGAAAGATCTCATGGACTTTTTTAGAAGATATCAGCTGGTGATTTGCTGTAACTGGCCATATCAATAAATAGCATTTGGCTTATTCGTCTACACACAAACCATTTGAGGTAGAGGAGAAGAAATGATTTCAAACTGCAGTATATTTTTAATGTAACAAATCACTTAACTCATCTTTTGCCATATTTTAACTCATTCCATCCCCATCCCCTCAAAATGGGTGGGTGTATGCAGATACAATCAGAGTCATTTTAATAAATGTCTGACATTATTCCAAGAAAATATCTGATGACTTTTTTTTAAGTTAAATAAAGTCCATAGTGGAAAGTTTACTCTTTGTGTTGTACAGTTCTATGAGTTTTGACAAATACATAATGTCATATATCCACCATTACAGTATCATACAGAATTTTGCACCATCATAAAATTCACCTTCATTTATCCTATTTATCCCTCCTCCTCTGGCTCCTCCCCTTGAAATCCCTGGCAAAAGTGATCTTTTTATTGTCTTTGCAATTTTATCTTTTCTAGAATGTCATATGGTTGAAATCATACAGTTTGTAGCCTTTTCAGACTGTGTTGTTTCACTTAGAAATATGAATTTAAGGTTCCTCCATGTCTTTTTGTAGCTCAATAGCTCATTCTTTTATGGTTGTTCAATATATAATTCTAGAGTGTAATCATTTCCTTCCAGCGAGTGAAAGACCTCATTCCATTAACTCTTGACTTCTATTATTCATGCTGAAAAGTCAGCTGTTTGTGTTATTGTTATTTGTTGAAAGTAACATTTCTTTCTTTTTCTGGTTGCTTTTAAGATTGTTCTTTATATTTGGTTTTATTGAGAGGGGCCTAGATGTAATTTTCTTTCCTGAATTTATGCTGTTTGGGGTTCATAAACCTTTTGAATTTTAGCTGATTTCATATCTTTTCTCATTTTTGGAAACTCTTGATTAGTAGCTTTTCAAATATTGTTTTTTTGCCCTATTCTCTCTTTTTATTCTTAAACTTTAATTAAACATATTTCACTTTGTTCCATATGTCTCTTACATTTTTGCTTTCTTTTCTTTTTTCCTTCATGCTTTTGTCTGAATATTTTCTATTGATCTATTTCAAATTTACTGCTCATTTTTTCCATAGTCTAATGTGCTGTTAAACCCATGTATTAAACTCTTAATTTCAGTTATTATATTTTTTATCTCTATAATTTCCACTTAATTATGTTTCATAAATCTCATACTCTGGTAAAATTTTCCATTTTGTCATCTGTTTTTTAATACACTAATCACAGTTATTTTTTAATAAACTTTAAAAATTTTAAAACAGTTTTAGATTTACAGAAAAATTACAAAGATAATACAGAGTTCCTATATGCCTCACACTAACATCTAACATGGCCTTGGGGTACAGAAGTATTTCTTAAGATACAACAAGCAGAAATCATTAAAGGAAAACAATGAATAAATTTGACTATACTAAAAATTTTATATAACAAAGGACACCAAAGGTAAGCTAACAAACATAAGATATATCAGGAGAAAACATTTTCAAGTATAACTGACAAGGGATTAATAAATATAATGTCTTTCTTTAAAATGCCCTCAAATGAATAAGAAAAAAATCAATTCAGATCACAGTTGAGGAGAGTAGAATAGTCAAGAAACATATAAAATGATACTTAATTTCTTTTTTCTTTTTTTTTTTTTTTT
>VBSM01002959.1:3172107-3250344 GCA_008086735.1 Cheirogaleus medius
CAGGAGGACCACCATTTCCTACAGTTCAATTGGCAAAACAAACCTGGATTCATTTTCCAGTGTGATGGCTACCACTCTAAATAAAGCAGGTGGCATAACATTCGGTTCTTCAGGGACTTCCACATGGACTCACCCTGGATTCTCCAGACTCCCAGCTGCATCTCCCTACGCGAATAGCTTTCTAGAAATGCTATGTCATAATACATGTTAATCTATGCATTTTATAGCTACTAAATGCAGCTTACAGACAATAATCTGATCACCCTCATTCTTAATAGGCCTCCCCTGAGTAATGTTCACACAGCACACAGTGCTTCCCCCCCAAACTTGCATCACCCTTGCAATTCATTATTTCAATAATTTTCAGTGTTTGCAAGTTCCATGTCTGATGGCTTCACCACTGTACCTCTAGCACTCATACAGAGCTGTCCTTCAGTGGAGACAGAATAAATATTTATAGAAGGAGTAAATAAATGAATGAGAAAATAAATGATAGATACCTAGCAAGAATGATAACCTGTTTTAGTAACACAAGAGATAAATAACTTCAAAGATCATTCTTGGGCAACCATTACAAGGTGGGAAAATAGATTCTTATAACCACTTTTTCATTAATTGGTCATCATAATTACTAGCGTCCCCATTGTGAGCTGTTTCTAGGCAAATAACCTGTATACCTTTAGTCATCTGGAGCAAAAGTCTTGCCTGGTAGAGAAAAGTAGCGAAAAATAAAATAATATTATGGCATTTGCTCCTACACTATAAAGTTTCCCAGTATAAAATAGATTTTCCAAGGGAGAAAAACATCTAGTCTCCTGTTTTTCCTTTTCTGACACTCATGTTCAGTTTTTAGCTAGAAAAAAAAAATATTGTTAAAATCCCAAGCAAAAGTCTTTACATATAAGGCATGAAAAAATGACTATTTGTTATACAAGGGCGGATTTGGCGGTGAATAGGAGGAAGGTGAGAAGAGAGAGGGTTAGGAGGCATTCAAAGAATGCCAACAGAATATGGGTGAAGCTAATTGCATCAATTCTCTTTGAAGCAGCTCCTGTCCATTTTATTGCAGATTCCACAGGCAGCTGGTGGTTTGGCTCGGCCATTCCACTCACCTATAGCAAATCAAAAATTCTCTCTACTGAACTTTCATTGAGGATTCCGTATCATGTAAGTACAGGCCATTTCATTTTCGCAGGGGCCTAATTAAGGTGTTTCAGTTCACATTTGTACTATAAATCATACCATAAAACGCTACCATTTTAAAATTTTGCAAGCAACCAATTCTACTGCTCTAATAGGAGAGAAATGTCATTTAGAAATTACTGTCACGTAGGATTATGGAACGAGTTGTCAGCAACCCATTTCAAAATTCATTTAGTAGAGACCAGTGTAGGTGTTTGCCCACCTAGATATTGAAAAGGAGAATTTCACCAACTAACTAAATTTCTTAATTTTCAAAATGCCAAAAGTTTAGCTATCCCTCATCACTAATCAATAGATCAAACAAATGGTTTCAGAAGATAACCAATTCCTCCCCTGCCCTCAGGAGGATTAACCCACTAATTGAGCATTCAAATCTTCATGTCAGTCACATCCAACCACAAGCAAGGAATCCTACCTGCTACCACTCTTGCCAACCTATAGGGAGGACTGTTTTGCTTTCACTGTACACTTAGCTTATTTTCAATGTTTTATTGCTTTACACAACTGCAAGTTAAGATGTTCCTATAACAAAGATTTTTAAAAATTCATCTCACACATGGATTATTTTAATTCTTAAGTTATGGGAAAACAGAACTTTCAATATAGTTGCAATAAACAATTGATTTTTGGTTTCAAAAACTCTCTCTCTCCTTTAAAAAAAAAATTTTTGTCTAAAATAAGGTTTTTTAAAACTTTTCTTTGTTGTTGAGTAGGAACAGCCTTCCTGAGCAGACAGACATCAGGCAAAGCAGGTAGATTTTCCTCCATTGAGTGAGGGCTGGAGGGCAGAGTT
This sequence comes from Cheirogaleus medius, assembly GCA_008086735.1. Classification (NCBI taxonomy): domain Eukaryota; kingdom Metazoa; phylum Chordata; class Mammalia; order Primates; family Cheirogaleidae; genus Cheirogaleus; species Cheirogaleus medius. The sequence goes on from VBSM01002959.1 coordinate 3,174,104, forward strand.
TTCGACAATTTCACTATAAGGGCAGATTTGCATATCCAGAGCCAGTCAAGACAGGAAAATAATTTGAGTCAGATTTTTCTAGAGAAACACATCAGAGAGTAATGCAAAATTAGGAAACTGCAAAGATCCCAGTGACCAAGTAAAAATAACCCAAAATGGGAGGCATTTTTTTTCTTAAGGAAGCACATCATGTGAACATTTTAAATATCCTAACAAATATTTCAGGTGAGCTTCCCAAAATTTTGACCTGCTGATTAAGAGGTTTGAACAGTCACATTTAAGTTTTATGCTCACTCTATGTAAATGACCATTCTGAAGGCAAAAAATGGAGGGAAACACTGACCAAATTAATTGGTTGCCAGCTTTTAAAAATTGGTTTTTCCTTCGTGTGAAAGTCATACATACACTTAAGGGACTCTCTCCATCGTCCCCCACACTTCCTGTGATTTCCTCGACACTTACAACCAGGAAATAAAATACATAAGCCATCAAAATGTTACAGTCCTTTCGATTCATTCTTCAATCTGTTATTGATCATACAGTCTTACTACTATTAAAGATTTCATACCTCTTCATAACTGTGGTTTCCAATCTGTAACTGTATCCAAATGGAAGATGAGGTATATTGGGATTAAAGAGAGGAATAACATTTGTCAGGTGTTGGGCGGATAGGAGGGCGGAGGAGGGGATAGGGATATACAAACATAATGAGTGAGATGTGCAACATTTGGGGGATGGTCATGCTTGAGGCTCTGCCTCGAGGAGGGAGGGGGGCATGGGCAATATACATAACCGTAATATTTGTACCCCCATAATATGCTGAAACAAAAAAATAAATTTAAAAAAAACAAAAAAAAATAAAAATAAAAAGAATTTAGATTCTTTTTATATGCACGGTGGCCAAGATACCTGAAGAATGTCCATTGACATTTTAAATCCCAGTTCTCTAGAAGCCAAATGTGTATGTATAGCCGAAAACAAAGAAAGAGAATAAAAAGAATCATTTCACACCACAAATATTATTATAAGCAATAAACTGACTAGTCAGGAGGCAACCCACACTTTAACCACTTTTGAAAACAGATGGTTCTAAATGTGACTAATTTTCCTCCACATTTAACAGCAACATCAGAAATTAAACATGTTACAGAAACCATTAGGTTCAGTCCCACCCTGTTACTATCAGTGTTGTCTATTAGGGAAATCATGTCCCATTAACATATTTACACTAAGTGAGGAAGGAAGCTTGAAGGAAAGAAAAGAATTAGCTGTCACTCAATACTCCAACGCCAAGACTGGGCTCTTCCTTTCCCCATTCAAGCCAAACACCTGCTTGCTGGCCATATTTCCCTTTTAACCCAGAAAGTTGTTGGATCAAGCTGAGGTTTCAAAATGAGCTTTCTTAGCTAGAATCCTGATCCATTCCCAGAAGCCATCATACATTTCTACCTCAAATGAATAAAATATCCTACTTGTAAATCTCTTGGACTACTGAATAATAAGAAGGCTTGAAGCAGCTATACAACTCCGATCCCGGTTTTGTCTGAACCTACAGCAAATCGCCAAGGAGGAATGCGGAATTACACACACAAAGAACCCCTCCTGGTGGCTCACTCAGACAAGGTTAAGGTGCAAGTCTAGGCAAGTACTGACTTTATCAACCACTCTCAACTAGACATCTGGGTGAAAATCCTTTCCCCAAAGCCCTTTGTTCTGATGTACAACTTAGATGCTACAAGAATGTGAATTGTGTGTAAAGGTTTTTCTGAAAACCTTTGCTCCAAGGCCATGATGATCATTAATATCTCCTGTCCTTCCTTCTGGAGGGATTCTTCAAACATGCTTAAATATGAATGTTGTGTTTATACTTCAAACCTATGACTCAAGAAATGCAGGGAGACTGTGGTATCACACGCCCACCCCAACAAGAAGTCCTTCAAGACAGGCAGAGAGCTAGGGACAGTCCTGAGAAGGAGAATTAGGTGGGAGAAAGGATAGGGAGCCTGGTACACTAAAAATCTTAGGACACTTTAGTCTGAGAAGATGGAGAATGAAAGGAGCAATGACCAAAGACTTTAAAGTCATACAGAGTAGAAATAGCATAAACATGAATCTGTTCACAAAACACTGGCATAGATCTGAGAAAGGAGTAGAGACATGAATACAGGAGCGATTTGCAATTTTGACCTTACAAACAGTTGTATTTAAAATAAAACACCGCTTTCCATTGTGCATTGATGCAACTCACTAATTTCCTCGATCTCCCCCTTGACGCCTCTGCCAGTTCAGGAGTGACCGTGCCATCCCCCCGCCCCAAATACGGCCAAAATTACAAACAGGGTCAGAGGAGATAAAACCATACCAAGAATTGTTGTGGTATTTTTCTGTTATTCTTTAACTTGAACAACTTTATTTAACTGAAGTAAACACATTTGTTCTCCTGCCTAAATCATGCTCTCTCCTTCAGTCCTCCCTAGTAAGTATCTTTCCGCAAGAAGCAACAAACACGAAAGAAAGGGCAAAAGTCCTACAAACAATACCTTCAAGTTGCAAGTTTTGGTGACTACAGTCGTATTCTTACAACATATGTTGAGAAGGAAGGGCAAGTATTGGAAGACTCCTCCCAAAACTTGGGGAGAGCTGTGAGATGTACGGCAGGTGAGATTGGGGGTGATGGTCTTAGGACTGTGCCAAGCCCTTTGAACACCACAGGTATGAACTGCCCACTCCCTTGGCACTGAGAAGTCCAGGTAAATCACACACATTTGCATCCACAATTCCTCTGTGTTGCAGCTTGGGAAGGAACCTAAGGAATTCCCAAGGTTAGGAAATAATAAGGCACATCCTCTGGTGGTTTTGTGACTTGGTATGAGTCATAAGCAATTGTAGATTGGGCTACCTATCCTTGCTGTCACCTGGAGACTGAGTCCATGCAGAGCAGGCAGGACAGGTAACAAGGGGGACTCTAAAATGTCACTGCCCTTAAATCAAGAGAGTTTTATATAAAATAGGGGAGTACCTACTACATGTTAGTCTGTTGTTCAGTGGCCAGCACAGTAGATGACAAGGAATCACGGAAAAGCCATTCATATATTCATTCAGTCATTTATTAAGCATTAGACAAATAAGTCCAAGCACCGATTGGACACTTTGCACCCAGAAAGTGAATCATCAGTATTTCTTACACAAGGTGTGAAAGTGTCAAGGACACTGTGGCCTCACGGTGGTGCTGAAGTTAAATCCAGAGAAGTTAGTCCAACCGGGACACCAACACCAATCAGGACACCGACAGACCCAAGGGGGCACTAAGGAATCCGGAAAGCCAAGTTCCAGATGAGGCAAGAGCAGGTGAATTAGAGGTTTCCTGGATCTGCTCCCCAAGACTGACCAGGCAGAGGAATGAGACATTCAGTGTTTGAACTAGGTCATTTTCAGGACTTTTCGGTCTGACTCCATGTTGCTTAGCAAAAGAACATACAGATGACCTGCCTCAACTCCTCCTGCCTGCCCTCTCTAGGAAGAAACACCCCGAATATATAAATGAATGAGAAATCTGTTTTTCTTAGTATTCTTAAGCTAGTTGTGCCAGAATCAGAAGTGTGGACAGTGACATATTTAGGGTCCAATCCGTGGAGCATGAGGGGACACCTCAAATGCACATAGCAACAAATATTTATTGCGTGCTCACTGTTTATCAGAAACTGTCAAGTATTACAATGAAAGTGAAAAACCAGACAGCAAGTCCCTCTCCATCCAAGTCAGGTCCTGCCACAAGCCCTCCTCAGCCACATCAGCCACCCACGTGAGCAGGTGACCCCAGTGGCCCTGTCTCCTGCCTCTCTCTCACGGAGCTCTTCCTATCTCTTTCTGGTGGCATTCAGAAACAGAGCTATACTCCTAACCACTGTTCAGCTTAGTAAACTGAGGCGCTGAACTGACTAAAATGTTCATTTTATTTTCCTTTTCTCTCAAAATCAGCCTTAGCTTTGGATGCCTTCATCTGAGAGGAAGCACTATATATTTTTTTCTCATCTACATTTCAAATCGCTGAGCCTTTCATTCTACATCTCTCTCAGCCTTCAATCACTCAGCGTCTCTCAACTCTGTGAGTGTGGGGTGTTTGTGTATCTCCTTAATAAGAATGGCTCCTTGACTTCAGTTCCACTGACAATAAAAATCTTCTCAAAAAAAAAAAATCTTCTCTCAGTTCATGCTTCATTAACTGAATTCTTTCCTCCTTCTAAGAAAGAACCTATATACTTTGGGAGGAAGTAGTCATTGCATGCCATGTGTGTCTCATAGTTCTACCCACAACCTCTAGACACCTCTGTCTGAACACCTTTCCCTCCTCATCCCCAGTTAGAATGGCCCATACCTCTGTTCTTTAAAGAAGACACATAGATTTTCTAGATCTGATAAACAGACAACCAAAAACCAAACTCGCCAACTTAACCAAATACAATAAAATGTTCACATAACTGCGTTCAGACGAGAAGTGTTCAATGAGTACTATGTATCTTATTTGAGTGAGCTTATTGTTCGAATACCAAGTGATATTCATCAGTGGATCAGTCTACAAATTATTAAATCTCATCAAGGAAACTTCTACACTCTTGCTTTCCTTGGCAGAAATAAATCCATTGTTTAATATATGTGTGGAGACAAATTAATTCTTCTCCCTTAGATAATTCCCACCTGGGAGGGAGAGATCTATCAAAACATACATCATACAGATGCTCTAAAAATAAGCTTGTTTTTAATAGTCATTAAAAGCGTTCTTTAAATTGATGAATTCTGGAGTCTTCCCCAAAGTAGGAGGAATAATGGGACAAGATTATGTAGAGGGTTTGACAAGGGAAAATCCAGGCTTCATAGAACCATATAACTTGGGAGCCCCTATTTAAGAAAACACAACAAAAATGACTACAACATTAGGTACAAAAGGGAATGCTTATTTAAAAGAGGCATGTGCAAGTCAGGAGTCCTGAAATTCAAGTTTACAAATTTCATGATAAATCAGCCTCCCACCTCAAAGGTTTCCCTAAGAGGTGCTTTCTACCTGCTGAGCTGTGACATGGGCAGCGAACTTAATCATCACACTGGCCTTCCGAGAAGGCACTATTGCCAGCTTCACTTTTGTAACTGAGCAACTTGTTCAAGGTCAAGGTCATATACCATGAAGGGAAGAGCCAGCACCCAACCCCCGCACCCTGGGGTTGGCCAATATACAATGGTGCCTCCTGCCTCTTAAGACCAAAAGAATATTTATAAGTCTTACTGCTACCATTTCTCAACATTAGTATATTTCTATTCCATCCTAAATTTCCTAAGAAAAAGAGGTGCAAAAAGTAAGTGTGTTTATTTTAAAGTGAACACAAATTTGGACCTTGAAGTTGCACCGCAGATACTCCATCATTAGGTCTTATGTTTTCATCTCCAATTGCTCAAATTCAATCCTCCCAAACAAAATGAGCTTCTTCATCAGTCATGGCCAAATGGGTTTTGAGTGGGTGAAAGTTATTGCTGCTGGTTGATTTTGGGTTCTCCAAATCACTAAGTTCAGATCATTTCGAATGTCAAACTGGCACTTAACAGGCAACAGCTGAGAATCTGACTTGATTTTCTTTTGGAGTAAAATCCTTTCCAAGCTGAGGTATTATTCTATAATTCCTCACATTACCTAGAAGTGTCATCAAATAGAAAATAAAGATATTTTTCACATCCTTAAGTAATTCAAAAAAATTGGGGATGATCCTTCTAATGTGGAAGGCTCAAGAATAAAGTTGCTCATTTTCAAAGGGGGCATTAATGTCCTTAGGACCCAGAGGCCACCAGGTAAAGTGAAATAGGCAGAAACGTTTAATGTACCTAACATGTTCGCCACCAGTGTCATTCAAAACTTTGAAATTAAAGCCACAAAGAACTGCACAAGCATGAATTAAGCTAATCACGTGTGTTTACCAAATACACCGGACTTCACATACAACATGCAAGCTCAGGCACTCACTCACAGAGCCCAGCTACCGCAGTGGTACTGCCGTATTCCAACAGAGAAGACATAGCTTCAAGACTGGTTTGTTGACTGACATCCATATTTTCAAAGCAATTTGGAGACAGTTAATTTGTTTAACAATTAAGATCCATTTGTTGTCTTCCCAAGGGCTGGCTGACACTTAGACCTAGAAAAATTGTCTAGGCGAGCTGAGACCTCTACTGCCTTAGCTATCACTTTTTTGTAACACACATTTCTAGCTTTGGTCTAGACACGTGCTCCGTGGAACAGTGTGGGATGCCAAGGAGAAGTCTGAAGGGACCAATGAGGAACGACCTAAAGTCAGGCTCATATAAGAGTATTTGAACTGGATAGGCCCCAAATGCAGTAGAATCTCATAGCGGTGTCACTGATCAAGGGCCTGGATTTGGCACGGAGTTGGGTGTATTTGGGGCCCCATAGAAAGGTGTTATTTTTTCAATAACCCAGAAGATTCTTGGAGGTCACTTAAACTCTCTGAGAATCATGTATTTGTTTTCTTTAAATATGTATTGAACACCTACTACGTGCCAGGTAGGCACTGAGGTAGGAGTTCTGTGTAGACTGCCTCTAATCTGTGACTGTCTTGTTTGTCCTTTTATCCCCAGGACCTAGTATAGTAGCTGGCACATAGTAGGTGGATCAATAATGGAAGTTTTCATCATCATCATCATCATCATCACTCTTATTATTGGTAGATAGGTTCACAGGTGACAATAAATGAACGTTTTTCAGAGGTGTGCTCCTGTAGAGTTCATAGAGCCCATAAGTCCTGCTCCCGACAGCTGTCAACCACCAGAGTGATGGTTTATGAGGAATAAGATAGAATGAATGCTTCATCAGGGCTTCCTCTCCCACAGATTCTCCATACAAGTGACAAAAGCATGTTACCACGAGGCTAGAATGGGTTAACTTGTTAGTGGGTAGAAGAATCATCTTTGTGTTCCTCATCAGAAATCTACAGTGTGGGCTTTTAAGGGAGGCTTGTATATTTCACACTAATTGCTTCTACATCAAACTACAAAAAGAAACTTAATAAAGAATGAGATTGTTTTAACCGTGACATCTTTGAGTGACTCCTCTATGCGAGGCACTGTTTTAGGCAACTGATATTCATCAACTCACTTAAAGCTCAGCACATCCTCTTGTGGTATTATTGGCTTCCTGTCCCACTTCACAGATGTAGAAAACCAAGTCTCAGACACCCAGAAGGCCAGGGAAGATGATCAGGGAGCCCAGGGTGACACCTGCCAAGTCTAGCAAGAAGTCCTTCTTCAAGAAAGGCAGAGAGCTAGGCAAAGTCCCAATAAGGGGTATTGGAGTGAGGGACAACATAGGCTGAATCTTAGAAAGCGTCAGCCTGGGACGATGGACAATGAAAGACAAAACAATCAAAGGCTATGAAACTATGAAGAGTAGGGAGAGCATAAACAGGGGTTTGCTCACAAGATGCTAGACCAGACAAGGGGGATGTGAGGAGGAGTGAAGAGAGCGAAAGGACTAGATGCAATTATCTACGAAAACACAGAGAAAGGGATGAAGGCCAGAGTCAAGATTTAGAGACAGGCCAGGGGGAAGGCCTGTCTCCGAGACAAACTTTTACCGATTTCCTACTAGGCTTCCAGCTTCGTGTGAAGCTCTTTCCCATATACGATCTCATTCGATCTTATAACAGCCTCTCAGGGAGAATGTTAAGTTTGACATTCAGTGTTTGCGACTGCATGCCACCGGAATAGCTGGGTGATTTTCAAGTCTTCATGATGTCTCCAAATTCATGGTCATGGCCACTCAGTCATTGTGAGTCATTATTTCCCTGTCCCATTTCACTTTCTAGTTAGATTGAGAGTAACTCTGTCACTCTGCACAATCGTGCTTACCCAGACTCTTTCTTCTCCTTTCTAATGAACCCTCCATCAATCTCATCTTGCAGAAATCTAGAATTTCCTCCCCCCCTAAAAAAATATCCTCAAACCACAAAACAAAGAAAGCTATTCCATGGAACCAACAACAAAGCACAGTGTGGATAGACCAAAAGGGGGTCCTTGAAAGCTACAATAACAAGCTGCAGGTGTTTGATAGGATGTTATTTAGCTGTGATAAACATAAGTGCCTTTGGCTGAAAAAAAATTGTAGAAGTTTACATTTATCCTATTAAGGAAACAGAGATTTGGTCAACAGTAAATCCAACGTGACTCGCCAGTGTAATGCAGCTGCCAGGAAAGATAATGTGACTTAGGGCTCATTAACAGCTCCTGTACTCTGCACAGATCAGAACCTATCACCTGCATGGGTACCACTTTCACTTTCAGGACCAATGGCTGGAAGAATGCGCTATATAACTTGTCTGCGGCAAGCGACCACAACAGCGAAGAAACTCCAGCCCTGTCCTGTGAGGAGTGAGTCAAGTTAATGGGAATATTTAGCTTAAAATATTGGGAAAGGACCAGAGGTCAAGAAGAGACAATAGTAATCTTCAATTATGCAAGAGGCTTCCATGTGGAAGAATTGGCTTGTGTTATACAACTCCAAGGAGCAGATCAAGAACCAATAATAACGACAATAAAAGCAGTTACCCTATTTTGTGTTCTTTCTCTGTGTCAGACACTATGCTAAATACATTATATTCATTCCCAATTAATTGCCACAACAATCCTAACATTAATGAGTGGCAGTTGCCAAGAAACGGATTTAAAGCCAACACACAGAAGGATATTCTAACAATTAGAGTCACCCAGAGGTGAATTAGGCTGCCCTGGGAGATGTCGAGTGTCCTGTTCCTGGATTTGATCGGCTATGTGCTGGAAGCCCTAGGCAAGAGGATGCTGTTGAGAGAATTTAAGCATCACAGGAAGAGTGGAGGTAGAGCATACTTCAGGCTGCTTCTGTGACTTGCTAAAATAAAAGGACCACATGAGCAAGGCTAATAGCTTTTGAACAGGTGAAACTGAAACACATGAAACACGGGAAACAGATTAGAAGGAGAAATAAAAAATAACTTCAAGAAAAAGAAGATGCCATTAATAGAAACCAAGACATATTTGATAACAGAACAAATCTTCACCTCTGTGGGTTGATTTCTTGCCCATGGAGAAGGAAATTAGTAATCCCTTATAATGGCAAAAATGCCAGAGCAAATGAGCCCTTGAGGCCATGTGCATCCTCCCAGTTTTGTGAAAAAACTTCAGGTGACATGCCAGCTTCTCTGGATACTTTCAGAACTTGATAGCTCCACAATTCTAGAACCCAGCAGAAGGGAAGCCTCCACATCCCATTGGTTCTAACCACTTCCAGCTACTATTCTTCTCATTATTTTAATTACTAAAAATGTGTGTGTGTATGTCAAAACAGCCTCAGTCAATTTGCTAGGAGACAGCCTCCCGTACGCTAAAAGGACTTAGTCCAAAAAACCTACCAGCAGCAAGGAAAGCTTTGGAAAAATAAATACATTGGGCTTCTTAAAAATGACAGTGGGAGCATTTTGGATATTTAGGGCAAGGTGTGTGAACACATCAGGTTTTCAAAAACCATCTCCAGTGCCCATGTTTGTGCTTCTTCCTGCTTTTTGTGTGCTTTTTGGTCTAAGGGAGCAATTGGATATATTCTCGAAGATGTATTTTCAAAGGGAAAAGGGGAAGGAAGAGACGGAGGAGGAATGGGGGAAGGGGGAGTCTGGGGAAGATGGTAAAGTAGAGTGGAATGTGGGCCGGAAGGAGGGAGAAGAGAGAAGAAAGATATATTCACAGGCAGATGCAGAGGGTGTGGGGTTGCACGTCCTTACCTTTAAGACAATAAGGGGCTAATGAAATTATTATATGTGAGCAGTTGGAATGTGGGAGCACATTCTACATGGAGCAGCTCAGAAGAAGACAAGTGGAGGACACAAATGTCCATCACCAAATGCTTCTTCCCGACTCCTTCCTCAGAAATAACACCGAGAGAGCAAGGGAAGTTAATATCAAAAGTGAATATTAAAAAAGCCCCTTAGACCAACTTTTCTCCAAACTACTACTCCAGCACATTGCTATCACCTCTGCCCCAGCCTGTAGTTTTGTCCTAGGAAAGCAGGACTCCCATTTGCTGAATGATGTTTCTGGAAGAAACCCGTGTTCTTGAGCAACAGCGAAAGGTGCGTGGAAATTCAACGCAAGCAAGAGTCCTCTCGAAGCAGTTTTTCCAAGTTCCCTTGCATAAAGCAGGGTTTCCTCTCCACTTAAACAATAACGATTTGTTTTACTTTGATAGGTCCTCCTGAATAATGGTTTCATCATTAAACATCTGGCTTCTTCTTAGCAGATTAGGCCTCCAATGAGGAAAGTGTGTTTATAATTCTAATTTGAAACACAGCACATTAATATGCTGATTCTCATAATGTTTGCCTTAACCTGTTTGGAGAAATTATGACTACAAATATCTTGTACACAACACCTCTAACTACCAGCTTGTACAAACAACATAAGAGCCGGAGCCGCCTCGCCCAGACGATTGGAACCACTTCAGAGGCGATCATGATTAGTGCTTTGGCTGGAAGCCATATTTTACACATAAACTCAGCATCTGTCTCTGAGATGCTGTCCCAGGCTAACAGACCCACCTCTGCTGCTCCTAATAAGCACATTCACGAGAGCCAGATGGTTGCCGGGAACAGCTCTGCCTTTTCCTGAGCTAGGCACACTGGAGGGAGGGAGCCCGAGCCGGCTCCAAGTCATATTTCCTCGGGCTCCAGGTTCCTGCAATGCTGTGTGCAAACAGGCGACACTAAAAAAGAATGTAAATGAGGGTGCTATTCATTATTTACGGCTGGCACCTTGCCATCCCCTCCTCCTCTAGGCGACGCCTGCCTGTAGGAACACGGAGAGCATCTGATGAGAGCGGGGCCATCCTGGAGGAGCCAGGCCCTGGCGAGGCAGTTCCTACGTTCTGCCTGCCGAGGATCCTGCAGGCTCAGCATTTCTGGCCCACAGAAGAGCTGAGCTTTTCACTTCCTTCCTAACAAAGCACTAGAGTTCTTTGGCTCCCGTGTTTGTACCAGGGGTGTGTTCATTTACACCCTAACCTAACAAAGCTGACTGGCTGTGCTATTCCCATTCATAGCCTAGGTCCTTTGCCCCATGCCTGGGTTTGAGCCCAGACAGGGAGAAAAAAAAGAAAAGGATGAGGGGAAGGAATGGGAAAGGATCAGTCTGTATAGGGGAGAGACTTACAAGCAAGTTCTAGACTAAACTGGCCAGAAGTTGCACCCAGAGAATGGCCCATTTCTTTTGGGTGAGTGCCCACAGATCTTATGCTATCATACCAAAATATTTCACAAGTTTATATCCTCTCTCCCTAACTGATTTTGAGCTACATAAGGGCATGAATGCGTATTGATAGAATTCTACATTATACTCATTCTGAATTTCTCCAAATGCCAACCTAACACAGGGTCCCTGTCAAGATCATCAAGTAAACCCAAATTGTGGTTTTTCACTCTCTAAGGATACTTTTTTAATTGACTATAAAATGCATAACTTGGCATTTTTAATTCAATTGAACTTTTCTCGGCACAAACAGCAAAAACTGAGCATTCTGGTTGCTGGGGTGGACACAGAACAGCTCTGTGTGTGCATTGCCAAACCATCAGTTTCCTTCCATACCGTCTGAGACTTTCCCTTTCAATAATATAATCTGCCTTGTTAATAAAAAATTTTAAAGATGTGATTATTACACATTGTATGCATGTATCAAAATATCACATGAACTCAATAAATGTGTACAATTATTATGTATCAATAAAAATTTTAAAAGAGCATAATGGGCACGTCTGCATGCTACCTTTCCTGAGTATGGAAAATGTTTTCTTGTCTAATGATGTAAAACATGTTGGCTACTAGGATTAGTCTAGACCCTTTGATCGCAAGTGACAAAAACCCAATTCTAGTTTTATCAAAAGGGACGGGGAGATTTGTTGGCTTCTGAACTATGAAAAGGGCAGGGTTGGAGCTAGACTCAGGGTCAGCTTGATCCAGGGAGTCAGAGGCCGTTCTCCACTACTTCCCTCCGTCCTTCTCATATCTATATCTGTCTGCACATTTGGTTCAATTTCTCTGAATAATTAACGTTACATGCTTTATTGTAACATTCTATTATTGTTTTGTGAATCCAGAATCATCTCTTGTCTGACTTCTTCAAAAATGTTTTCTTCTCCCTGCTTTATCTCTATTTCCTCAAATTTAAATTTTGGTTTCTTTGCTTAGGCGTTTGCATTTCATTTTACAGGGAGGACGTCCTCAGAACAGTGACCCTTACCTGTCTGCTCACATTGAAGACGACAGCACCATAAAGCTGGTTGGAAGCTCTGATACGTGAATGGGGTTGCCAACTCTGGGTCTTACCCCAGGTGCTCTGGCTGGATTGTGTCTTTGGACAACCCCCAAAGTTAACATATTTAGGTCTTTTCTCTTGGACTAGTCAGAGTCATCAGATCCTAAATTCCTAATCTCATGCCTAGAAGTAGAAGCTGGCTGCCAGCACTTTGGAAGTCAACAGGAAGAAGAGCATGTTCTCAAATTGAGATAATCCCCCTTTTTCTAGTATGGCGTCCCCACCCTCTTACCTGTATGGTGTCCTTTAGTTCAGAGAATAAACCTCGAAGCTTTCTGTTGCAATGAGGAGGAGCATTCATCCAGCTGTTCCAAGCGAGGAAAGAACAGAGGATTTATTTCTGTGCTGTCCAATACAGTAGCCACTGGCCACTGTAACTATGTAAATTTAAATTTATTTAATTTTAAATTAATAAAATAAATTTAAATTTATTTAATTTTAAATTAAATGAATTAATAAAATTAAATAATTAAATTAAATAGATTTAATTTAAATTTATTTAAATTAAGTAAAATTTAAAATTCAGTTCCTCATTTGTACTGGAGAAAATAGCCACATTTCCAGTGCTCAATAACCACATGTGTTTGGTAGTTATTGAATTAGACAGCACAGATATAAAGTACCTCCATCACTGCAGAAAGTTCTATTAGACAATGCTGGTTGAATTGCCTTTTAAGTAGACTTTCAACCAATCATTATAATTCAGCTCTATCTTCACTGCCACTTCCAGAGATATCTGGTATCACCAATCCCCAAGCCCACTGGAGGTGTTGAGGTGTAAATCTGATTAATATAATGGCTTTTAATGCCAGAATGGTAATGCCACAAAAACAGTGATGTTGGTTTTATTCACTGATGAAACCCAAGGACCTAGAAGAGTGCCTGACACATGGAGTGTGTATAGAGTAGGTACTCCATAAATGCTTGTAGAATGTTGAATTGATGGCTTATTTGAGAATCAAATGAAATGTATAGCTTAAGGGACCCCATCCATGAGGGGTCTGTACCAAATATTTGCCATCCATTTTGGCTGCCCATATCTGAACCCTCTTACTACCCTTGGGGAGTTCCACAACTGGGGTGTCAGAGCCTTCTCCACCGTAGCAGGAGATACTCATTTTCCCAGCTTCTCTTGCAATCAGGGAGCAGGAACAGGCAAAGCTTTGCTAATAGGATACACCTGCCCTAATTGAGGGACATTCTACAAAATACCAGAACAGCACCCTTCAAAAGGACCAAGGTCAGGATAAACAAGGAGACTGAGAAACTGTCATAGATTGCAGGAGGCTCAGGAGACAAAACAACTATGTATTTGCAACATGGAATCTTGGATTGACTCCTGGAAAGAAAAGGGACATTAGGGTAAAAATTAGTGAAATCAGAATAAAGTCTGGGCCAGGCTCGGTGGCTTGTGCCTGTAGTCCCAGCTACCTGGGACGCTGAGGCAGCAGGAATGTTTGAGCCTGAGTTTGAGGCTGTAGTGAGCTATGATTGAGCCACTGTACTACAGCTTAGGTGACAAAGCGAGACTTTGTCTCTAAAATAAATAAATAAAATAAAATCTGTAGTTTAGTTAATAGCATTGCATCAATGTTAATTTCTTGGTTTTGACAAGTGTACCACAGTTATATAAGTTGTTATTAACATTAGCAGAAGCTGAGTGAAGGGTATACAGGAACTCCTTGTACTATCTTTGTAATTCTTCTATAAATATAAAATTATTTCAACATAAAAATTTTTTTCAAAAAGAACCAATTTATTAAATAAGGTTGGAATATGAAAAGGAATCTTTAAAATACTGGTTTATGAAAGAGATATTTCAAGGAGCATGATTAAATTCATGCTTTACCCAAATTTATGACCTGCATTTGAACAGGACTTAGTAGTGGCGCTTTGCTACCCAGAAAGTCCATCCATGTCTCCCTCTTTGTAAGTTTGTGGTCTTCCACTACCATTCCAGCATTACTCTCTTTACTGTTAAAGACCTACATACTCCAAGCTCCAGAAGAAGCATTGAGGAAAGACCCACATTCCAAGGCAGGTTAGTTCCTAAGAGTCATCCCCTGAGCAATCTATAATTACAATTCAATAGCTCATTTAAGATAAGATTATTAATTTCTAAAGGGTAGTCGGGACCCATTTTGCTCAGAAGGTTCAATCTGCTACAGCTAGAATTTCAACTGGGTCTTCTAAGAATCCTTTTTAAAGTAGCATAAGACATTACAATTGTACCACTCCCATCTTTTAAAAAAATTTTTAATCGACACCCAACAGGTGTACATATTGATGGGGTACGTAGTGATGTTCTGATACATATAATATATGGTGATCAGATCAGGGTAATAAGCATATTCATAATCTCAAACATTATTATTTCTTTGTGTTGGGAACATTCAATATCCTCCAGAAGCTTTTTGAAACTATATAATGTACTGTTTTTAACTATAGTCATCCTATAGTGCTATAGAATACTAGAATTTATTTCCCCCATTTTGCCATAATTTTTTATCCTTTAACAAATCTCTCCCTATTCTCCCCTTCTCCCTACCCTTCCCATCCACTAGTATCCTCTGTTCTACTTTATACTTCTATGAGATCAACATTTTTTAAGCTTCCACATATGAGTTAGAACATGCACATCTTTATTATTATTAAAATGTATCATTCTATACCAAGCCAACAGGCTCACTCTACAGAGTTGAGCTAGGGTTGGGGTGGCAAGAGTGCTTGCTTTGACTTTATTCCCAGAACTATTCATAGACAAAGGCTGTGACAACATGTTCATTGTGATTCTACTTTCATTCAATGGGTATCCATTGAGCAACTGTGTTTGGCCATTCGCTGTCCTAGGTGCTAGTGATATCAAGATAAAAAAGATACAGTCCCTGGTACAACTACCGTGTTTGCCCGAAAATAAGACCTACCCATAAAATAAGCCCTAGCAGGATTTCTAAACATTTGCACAATATAAGCCCTATCCCGAAAATAAGACCTAGTGATGGGTATCTGCGTAACCCATGCATTTTGTTGTGGTAAAGAAGACGAGCAGCCCTTCTCATCTGCCCCATGAGAGCTCTATTGCTCGACATGGGAGATTGGGGCCAATGGTTCTAAAGGAAATAGAGTCGCAAGAAATTCAGGATGGAATTCGGGGTTTGGAGAGTTATGATGATGTTCCAGAAGACGACTTAACTATATTTGAATAAATGTAGATTGTTGTACCGTACTTAAAAAAAATAACACATCCCCTGAAAATAAGCCCTAGGGTGTCTTCTTGAGGAAAAATAAATATAAGACCCCGTCTTATTTTCGGGGAAACACGGTACTTTGGCAAATGTTTGGAAATGCCTGGGAAAGGGGAGCCTGCGTATGTATTCTACCTGGATGTCTCACTTCCAGCTTTATCTATCCTAACGCCAATCTTGCAGACTGTGTGCCAGAAGACAGGTAAGAATGTTCATAGGAGCTTTGTTAATAATTGAAAAGCCTAGAAACAAGTCATCAACAATACACTCAATAAATAAAATATGATGAAGTCACAAAGTGGGATTTATACAACCGTGAAAAAATGAATGAACTATAGCAACACATATCAACAGAATAAATCTCATAAACATACTAATGAAAGAAAGAAGTCATAAATGAATACAAATAGAACAATTCCATTTATATAAAGTTCAAAAACAAACCAAATTAAGTAATGCATTGCTTAGGGATACATACATATAAGTGTCATTTTTTAAAACTATAAAGAAAAGCAAGTTAGTATTATAATTAACATGAACTTCCAGATTAGAGTTAATGCTTGGTATAATTCCTTATTAATTCCAGGAAGTTTTTTTTGTTGTTGTTGATTCTTTTGTGTTTTCTCCATAGATGATCATGTCATTTGCTCTCAGAACTAAAGACACACAAGTACAGAAATAGACCAAGAATCAACTAGATTTACTAGGATCAATACTAAGCTTCAGAGCTCAAAAAATACTGGTCAACACAATCAATGAGCTTCCCCAAATTGCTTTCTCCAGTGGTTGGGAGTAAAAAGAATGTTCAATGAGGACCTAGAAGATTGGGTTCAATTCCTGTCTGTCCACTGGCTGTGTATTTTTAAGCATGTAGCTAAACCTCTCTAAAAGCAAATGCGGCAATTAAAAAATAAAATTTAAAAAAAGTACTGTCCAAAAATTAGTCCAAATCACTGCATTCAAGTCACAGCTGAGCCTTGTGTCAAAGAAGGACCATGATGCCCACCTTGCAGAGGGGCTGTTAGTGGGGAAATGTGTGCAGAGGTGCCAGGTTAACTATAAAGGCAGCATAAAATGATAGTGATGACCTTTACCAAAAAAAAAAAAAGAGTAGTGGGGACTCTAACCAGGAGATCTTTCAAAACCCCTCTTGGTTAATCTTTACTCAATGATCCTTTGGTGAAAAGAGCTTGCTTCTATTGAGTGTCTACTAGGTGACCAGCAGGGCCACCTTCAGGGGGTGTGACCTGTGCAGTCACACGGCACCCTGCATTTAGAAGGGCCCCACACTGGGACTGATACTCTGTTGTTACTGTCTTCAAATTCATAATAATGTTTGAACAGGGAGCCCCACATTTTCATTTCGTACTGAATCCTGCAAACCACGGAGCAGGGCCCGGTGCCCGGCACTGTGCTTGGCATCCAGAACACAGCAATAGAACCAACCAGCAGCCTTGAGGAGCTCCAAGCACGCAGATTACGTTGGAAGCAAATCCTACAAAAGAAACAGGACATTTAAGGAAAGAAATGAACTTGCATATTTTAATCCCCAATCCAATCTCAGATTGAAAGCTCCAAAGATTCAAGGGACTATTTATACTAAGGACGGCCCTGGGCTTGCGTGCACATGAAACACACACACGTATACTCACAGACTCGCCCATCCCCACCCTTCTCAGGGGAGGAGATGTCTTCCTGGACTCCTGTAGCACCTCGGGTCACCGGCCATGCCATAAGTAAATGAGTACCTAGAGCTGTGGTTCTCAAAGTGTGGTCCCCAGACCAGCAGTAAAGCATCACCTGGGAGCTTGTTGGAAATGCAAATTCTCAGTCCCCACCCCTGACCTGCTGAATCAGAACCGCTGGAGGGTGGGCCCAGCAATCTGGGCAATCTGGGTTTTCACCAGCACTCTGGGGGATTCTGATGCATGCTAAAGTTTGAGAACCACTGGCTAGGTTATCAAATTTAATCACTTTGAAATTTGTTTAATATCGTTCCTTCTTTTTTTCCTTTTTTTTTTTTTTTTTTTTTTTTTTTGTTGCTGGGAAGGGTTGCTGGGGCCAGGGCAGGGGTGAGGGGGAGTTGGCAAGGTTGGGCCTTCCCAGCACCTTCCCCGACACCACAATCACTGGCAATTCCCAAAGATCAGGATCTCTTTGTGTATTTCCTGCAAAATTCAATATAACTCGCACACTTTGTTTTTTGCCTGTCCATTCAAGATACAATGCAGCCCCAGGGTCTCTGGCGAACAAACATCCCATTTGCACATGTCAAGTATCTGATTCATTTAGACTTATCCCAATCGCTTAATGTCTGCAGCAGAAGCCTCCTCATAGTCCTGATCTAAACAGCTGAGTTAACGCCCTCAGACAAAGGGGGCCTGGTGTTTGGGTGAGCTCCCCTGGGTCTGACAGGCACAAAGAGAAGCTTGTTGAATGCACACATAAAAAGAAGAGATAGGAGGCAGATACTCTGATCTTTATGACCCTCTGATTATTCTATCAGTTAGTTAAAGCATAAATCCATCCCCTGACCTAACAAAATACTATTTTACTTCCTTTTACTCCATATTTTATCTTTTATAGCCAATAAAACATAAAAACCTTACAAAAGGTTATGTTCTCATCAATTTTTGCACTTAATGACAGTAAATTAAGTGGCGGTTACTGCAGCAGCAACATAGATGTCAGCTTAAAACTTTCTTGAAAGACAGCCTCCCACCACTGGAGTTGAAAGCTGCTCATCAAAGACTTCTCAATTAAAATTAAAGCCCAGTTTTAAAATGGTATTGCCATTCCATTAATATAAGTAGTCTCTAGACTTTTCTCTTGTTCTTAAAATCTACTCGAGGGGCCAAAAAATAAAAAAGAATGTAAAAAAGTAAAAAATATTTGCCAGGCGCACACACACACACACACACACGCAAAAAGCGACACTTTGTGAAATCACTTTGAGGCCAATGTCTTCCAATTTTTATTGTAATAAACAGTCTCCCAAACCTCCACAGCGCTAAATAGTTACCAGATGTAGAAATTTAAAATTTATTTTTCATTTGTATAAAAGCCATTCGAGCAATATCTGTCAGAAGTTTACATTAAATGAGTTAGTAAACATAAAGCACTTAGAACAGTACCTGGCACACAGCAAGGCCTCAACAAATATTAGTTATCCTACTTACTCATCATTGCGGTTGCTGTTTATGTTATGTGCTACTGTATGCTATTATGCGCTAAGTATTAGAACTATAATGACAAGCAAAACAGATGTGGCTTGCCCGCCCTCCTGAAGCTCATGGGCTAGTGGTAGAGACAGGCATCAAATAATCACACAAATAAATATGAATTACAAACTATTATCATTAAGATATAACCCATATAAGAGGGAGGAAGACCTAAGAAAGGCCAAGAGTAGTTCCATATCATTTTGATTTAAGAACCTCTTGGATACAGAACGTGGACCAAATCATGACCCTTTCTCCAAAATTGTTCAAGATCCTTTCATTTTATTATGCAAATTTCAAATAGAAAAACAGCCAAAAAAAAAAAAATCAGCAAACAAATACTCATATTCATGACCACATCGCTCAATATTAGAAATGTTTTCCCCAAATCTGTAGAGTAAAACTTATTTTTTATGCTATTAACATTTCCAAATACAGAAACTAGAGTATCCCAAAGAACAAGCCTATGGTCAGATACGTTCAATGAGTCTTGCATGAATTGTTGCAGAACTTTGTGAATAATTGCCAAACTAAAGCCAAGGTTTACCTCAAAGTATAGTATGCAATCCACTTTCTTGAACTTTATGACTATTTCTAGATAATATCAATTATTTTACTAAAAATGTTTATTCTCTTGGCATTTTTTAAGCTATAATATGTTTTCTGGGGGCTTACCTTACAGCCAAGAGCAAGAAAGAAAATACGTGATCGCAGAATGTGGAAGCCCATTTCTAAGTAGAATCTGTTTTAAAAGGAGAGCTGGAGAGATTCACAAAGGCCCAGGGACATGCTGACTGGCAAAGTCACACCGCAGAGGCTGGAGCTGGAGGGAAATGCCCAGATCATCCCCCAGTTTCTGTAGGACACGGCAGGAGGGCCAGGATGCAGTCCCAAAGCCTGCGTCTGGATCCCAGCTGCACTGCTTCATGTCTGAACTTGGGGCAAGTGGCTTAACCTTTTTCAGGTTCTGTCCCCTGCTCTGGGAAGCGGGAACCCACCTCATAAGGAAGCAGGGAGGATGGGTGAGAAGACGCACGCCAAGGCTACTTTAGCATAAACTGAAACAGAGCGAGCAACAAACAGTTCAAGCCTTTCAAAACCCTGCCTCTTAACGAGGTAAGATCCAAAATCATAACTATGAAAAAACAAAGTGACACTGGAAAGCCAGTCTCCACTGAGCATATACTTCCACTTGAGCACAACAGTCCTCTCCTAGGGTTCCCCTAGGGCCACCCGGGGGGAGAAGTCAGCCCTACAGGAACAGATGTAGCTCATGGGAAGCAAATTTCCTCTGAGCCTTTAGAGGCCTCTATGGCCTGACCTCCTGACTCATTCTGCCCTGGCCCACACCTCACAGAGTAATTTATTACCAGCGTAGAAACTGCAGCTAAACCAATAGTTCAAGTAGAACTTTGCCCTCCATAGTTATCTGATCAAACACATCATTTGTACACAATAGCCATTTCTGTGCACTTAGAACTTCAATTCCACGGACTACTCATGAGGAAAAAAAAATATTTAGACAGTCATCCAAAACTCTTTCATTCATTTAGAACACTTATTAAGTGTACGCTATGTGCCAAGCTCCATGCTAAGCCGGAGATATAAAGATGCACAAGACTCAGTTCTTGTCTTTAAGGTGTTCCCCAGTCTTGGAGGAGGAAGACGTTTAATAGTTAAATAATATAATGTAATTGGTACAATGACAAAGTTACACACAAATGTTTAAAAGTTTTTGCTTTTAGGAATTCGGCCTGGAAAGTAAAATATGCAGAACTTAAAGAAAAGCACGCTCTTTCACAATAATAATTATAATACTTAATTTGCTTAGCTTTTACATTGTTTACACCTATTGTAAAAGAACCATAAAATGAAGATAAAGCAAAAGAAAAACATCACCTATACTCGTACCTTCTGAAATAACTACCATTAACATTTAGCTGCAAGACCTTCCCGATTTTAAAATATATATTTATTGCTATACAAGATAAGAGATCATTTTATACATGGTATAGTAACCTGAGTTTTTCAATCACCAACAAGCATATTTAAACATATTTCTGGAGTATTAAATGCTCTTATAATTTATCATTTTAAATTGTTTCACAGTATTCCATGATCGATACCATAATTTCTTTAATACCCTCTACTGTTGGATATTTAGACATCTTCCAATTTTTTGGTTATCATAAACATTGTGACATTCCTATTCACACATATTTTCAACTTAATCCAATTATTTTTCCGGAATAACTTCCTAAAGGTGGAATTGTTGGATCAAACGGAATACACATTTTTTAAGACTTTGATACCTGTTACTAAATTGCCCTCCAGAAAGGTTGTACCATTAAATACCACCATTTCCCCACATCTTCACCCTCACTCTTTTTAGTCTTTGCATCTAGTATTTATAAATTTTACTGTAACTACTTTAGCTAAAAATATTACTTATAGGAGCATCCTTTTTAGAAGTAGATGTGACACTTACTGAAATTCGGCAGTTTTGAGCTGCGACATCCATCATTCTAGTTTGGGTTTGGGGCATCAGTGCTTCTCAAACTCTACCACACAGAGAAATCACTTGAGGAACTTGTTAAAATGCAGATTGAGACTCATTAGGTCAGGGGTAGAGACTGAGATGCTGCAGTTCTAACAAGCTCCAGGGGACGCCAATGTTGCTGGTCTAAGAACTAAGCTTTGTGGAGAAAGGACTGCAATCCTCTTATCTCAGGTTCCTCTCAATCCACAAAAGATGCCCAAATTTCCTCTCCTCGACCCCTGCAGCTTCCTCCTCAGAGGTACCCCGTGGTAGAGAAATTATTCTGCTGCTGACTTGTTGCATTATCTTGAGCAATTCACTCAACTGCAAAGGGCCTCTGTTTACCCATCTGTGAAATGAAAAGCTTGGAGTAGCTGGTCTTTGAGTTCCTTCCCATCTCCAACAACAAAAGAAGTCTTCCCTTGACCAAATATTAACTAAGTGAATCCTAAATTCCTTTTCATCAGGAAAATTTTGAATACCTTCTTCCCTTCGTCGTCCCCCAAGACTGCACTCAGGTGCGCTATAAGGAAAGAGGCCAACCGAGGAGCTGATGTGCAAGTAGGAGGCGAGAACCACATCCCAAGGAATAAACACCCCTGAAAGGGGACACTGTGCTCCAACTGACATTTCACCTGGTAGTGCCTGCTTATAACGATGCACATTTTCTCTTCCCAAAAGGAACTGATTTAACAAGAACCTAAGGCTAATTTACCCATTAAAGGAACAAAGAGCAGAATTAGGGAGGAAATTGACAGAAATACTACATCTGTAAATACCTTGCCGAAGAGCTTCCAGAAGTCAGCTCCCGGCCCCGGGGAGTTTCAATGTCCTGGACGATATTTCACTTGTAACGGTCACTCCCTTCTGTTCGGTTCTCCCTCTTGCTTTTCTGCAACACTGAAAGGTGGGCAGGAGCAGAACATCACCCTTAATGCCTCAGCTGACTAACGTGGCCGTCTAAGGTAATGTAGGCGCTATAGACATATTTTCTTGTTTACCGGTGGTATGAAAATGCTGCCCTTCTAGTTCTGTAAGAACATGAAGCATGTTTTGTCTACGCTAATAGAAGGCTAATTGCAATGCTCCCTAGTTCAATCAAGTTATCAAATAAGACCATGAATCATTGTTTAATTAATTCAATTCTCTATTTTTGAATGGATGGGCCACCCAAAATGACTTATTTCTAGTAACAATGCACTCCTCCCCCACCCTCAAATGACATTCTTCTCCCCCTGCTCT
Source organism: Cheirogaleus medius (assembly GCA_008086735.1). Lineage (NCBI taxonomy): Eukaryota > Metazoa > Chordata > Mammalia > Primates > Cheirogaleidae > Cheirogaleus > Cheirogaleus medius. The sequence goes on from VBSM01002959.1 coordinate 3,196,742, forward strand.
TACTGGCATAGAGTTTAATTTGTTCACAAAACTCCTTTTCCCACCTTAGCTTTCTTTAAAAGCTAAAAGCTTTTAACAACCCAGTATCTTTTGATTCCTAAGTGAACTTTTTTTAAAAAAGTACCATATTCCTTTGTTTTCCTCTTTTAAGGATGATGCCCTGCCCTTCTCTCCAGGGTTCCCCACAAAGTTAGGGGGCTTCGTTTCTGAAATGAGGCCAGGACCAGGCAAGCTGATCAACTCCAATCAAAGACATTGGCCAACCTGCCAGAACGTAAAATAAAATAAATACAAATAAATCAGCTAGCATCTTCCACATCTAAATGTTTATCCCGCTGGGCAGTCCCCAGAACCCACTTTCATGCTGCAAGCCCGTGAGCCCTTAGTTTTGAGCAGTTTGCGATCTCTTGCTCTCCTGGTTCCAGGAGCAGCCCTAGCCAGGATGCGTTTCTCCGAAGAGCTGCTACCCTAATTCCTCCCATCACTGGGAAGCTCATCAGTACGACCCAAGCAATAAGAAGATCAATAAGAAAACAAATCCCACCTTATTAGGTCTTGTTTGATCTTAAAACCACATCATCCAAGATTCCGGCTCCATAATGCTCTGCACAAGAGGAGCAGAGTTTTCTTAGGAAAATAAATCAGACAAGCACATGGAAGGAACAGAAAATGGATGAACAACTGCTGAAACGTTCGAGAGCCCGAAATGTGGCCAGTGAGCTAAGCAGAGAGCAGTGGTTTCTTTTCCTCCTTAGTCTTTTATTTTCCACTCTCCATTCTCCCTGCAGCAAAACTAATATTTTTCATTCACCAAATATTTTTAAGTCACTACTTTTCAATTAGAGATGGCTTTATTTCTTCTGCGTGCTGGGGTTTTGTTTTTCCGCACTGAAATTACAACGACGCAAAAGACGGCATGTTTAGGGAAGTCCTAGAAACAGCCTTGCTACCATCCATCAGCTGTGATAATATCAAGATGAATATATTGTCAGGAATCTGTATGTAGCATTTCATTTATCCTACCCCCTCTCCTAAGAGCAGCTCCACCGGGGATTACATTATTATTCAAGCTTCCTGGACTCACTCCAAATGCAGATTGCAACTACAATTCAAAGGGAAACTTATAAAAGGCGATAGGAAATAGACCTTCTACAGAACATTTTTTTTTAAATTAACCTTTTCAGACTTTAATTCCATCCTATATACCCATAAATACACCAGCTTTCAGGAACTAAAAACTAATCCTATAGTAATAACACAAAGCTCGATTTCTCATTCCATACAATCATTAATATTGCTTTAAAAATCATGAGAAATCTCTTCACCTTCTTAAGCTTTGTAATTCATTTCTGTACACCAATTCAAGAAACCTCATTAGTGTAGGTGGCCTTTTTGCAGTACATCCAAGGCACGCAAATATTTGGGATTTTTACCTTAGGTCAGAGTTTAAGAAAAAAAATTAATTTCTGATTTTCAGTAAGGATTTATGAATGTGGAAAAATGCTTTTGTGACAGTAACATATTTATGTTAAGTAAAAATTGGAAGAAAATAGAAAGGTTTTTTTAATAAATGCTTTTTTTAAGAAAGAAAAAAAAATCTTGTTACATCCTTAACATTCTTTTCTATAACCCAGTTTCAATATTCCAATCAAATGTAAGTTGGAAGAGCTTTGATTTGGGAGGAAAAAAATCCTTTGAACGTTGATCGACATGCAATTTGTGCAATTATTTAACCTGGATTTAACTCCCTATACTCTATCCTCAAATCACTTGATTGACTGAGATGCTGTTTCATTGAGCTGGGTTTACAATTATCTTTAAACAAGCGAAACTTCAAAGGCTGCTCAATGGGTATTTTCCGTTCTTCATTAGAACTCGTAAATGTATAACCTGCTCATAAACAAGTCACTCTACCTAATTAAATGGAATCTCTTCCTCTCTATTAAAAATTTAGAAGTGCTGCCTGGGTATAAACATGTCATCTGAGAAGGTGGGAGGGGAGACCTTCTTAATATCCGTGAATAACCAGCTGAATCTCCTTTAAGCAAAGCCATGTTAATAATAGCACAGATGCACATAAATTATTCTAATTATTTTATTATCAGTAAAAATTGTTTCAATGTAAAAGGTGTTCATTGTTGGCAATTATGCCCTCAAGTTTTATCTGACTACTAGGGAAATGCAGTCTGGGCTTTAATTTACTTCAGAGACCATCACATAGCTTCCTGCCCACTTTCTTTTTCGAGTAGCCTGGAGGAGATAATAGCATTTTCTCTGATGCCCATGTTTAGGTTGGGGAATGGGGTTTTTATTACGTTTCTAGACTTGGAATTCTTAGGAAGACAATTCATAAAAGCTCTAATTCGGAAATGGAAGTGTTCTTGAAAGTGTTTTGAGTTTGTGTTTTGTTCTGTTATGAAAGTAAGAAAAGGTTTTTAAAGTCCTTGTCCCCATTTTGGAAACCGATGGAGAAATTATAAAGCACCTCAGTTAATCAGAGTATTTTAATTTGTGCTCAGAACTCGCTGCTGAGGCTCCTAACCTTCTAAAAAAAATCTTCCTCTTTACATAAAGTTTGAATATTTGTGACAGACGTTAAGCTTTACATAGTAGGACCAGCCAGAAATTGTCGCATGTAAATGTTTGAGAAAGGAGGTGATTTTTTTTGAGCTGTGAGGAGTTTTGTTGGAGCGCCCTCCTGTGGTCAAATGTCATCAAGACAACTTCTGTTTCACTTTTTTTTTTTTTTTTTTTTTAGAGACGGGGTCTCGCTCTTGGTCAGGCTGGTTTCGAACTCCTGACCTTGAGCTATCCACCCGCCTCGGCCTCCCAGAGTGCTAGGATTACAGGCGTGAGCCACCGCGCCCGGCCTTGTTTCACTTTTTTTGAAGGGTATGTTTGACAAACCTACAGTAGCGCAATTTTGACAAGGACAAGTTGCAATTCAGTTGAAATTTCTACTATCTTGTTGGTTTTAGGATCCTCTGTTCTTATCCAAAAACACTTTAGAATGCATTCATTCAAGCAAGCAGGAATATATGAGAGTTCTTAAATGTATGAGAACTCTTCAAATACACAAAAATTACACAGAAATGCCAAGCAATCCTCCTTAGTGATTTAGGAACAGAGAACATCTTCCTCATGAAGTGACATCCATCCCCAAATGGCCTTCAGCAGGCCATGGAAAGATGGTTTCTTTCCCTCGCATCGTCAGCACCTCCGCCAGATGCCAACAGCTGCAGGCTGGTGGCTAATGTCACCATCACCACCTGAGACTCCTCAAACTGCTGTGATATTGAGCACACCATCCCTAGTGGATCAACGTCCCAGCTGCATCAGTTCTTGAGTGGAAGCCAGTGTGGCTTTTCTCTGGCATCCCTTCCAACAGGGCTGTGGGAATTCAGAGTGTGGGAAAACATGTTGAAGGGAGTCATTATATTCAATCATTTCCATAATTTGTCAACTATATAAAATTTGAAGCCATTTTTATGGCTTCAAAATAACCTCCTTAGAAGCTTCACTAAAAATAAGGGTCTCTGTGAAAATCCCTGCCTTTGACCAGAAACCTGGATTGAGAAAGACTGAGAAATGAGGGTTTCTCTTTGACATATCAAATTGCAGGTCTTGGAGAGACCATGGAGATTACAGACTTCAAACTTGTCATTTTGCAGATTTTTTTTTTAAACCCCAAACCGAGGAGAACCTGCCCAAGGTCTCAGGATAAAAAGCAGCAAACCTGGGATTAGAGGGGAGTGTCCCAGCTGTGGCTAGCATGAACCTCCCTCCTGGGCTCCCTCTTGCTAAAGAGCTTGTTTGCACCCCATTCCCCACACGGAACTGCAGCCCACCGTCTGCTCAACCGCCCCTGCCCTGCTCCTGCAAATTATGTGCTGCTGCTGCTTGGTGTGCCCTGGTTCTTTCCTCATAATGATAAATAAATGACAACCATATTATTTAAGACAAGACTAGCAACATTTGAAAACCACAACCAAACTCAATATAACACTGAATATAAAGCGTCCTTTCTGGAAGTTTCTGGAATTCCCATTCCATGTATGTTGATGCACCATGGGCTTGTCAAACAGAACTTTATACAAAATGGAATTAGATTATGTAAAGGAACTGATAATGTGCTTTTTAAAAATTATTAATGCAAATTTCAGTACCCTTCAATGACTGACTTTATAAGATATTAGGAAATACCTTTTAGTCATCTATAGAAATAAAAGACCATAAAATTATTCACTGTAGGTATAAAGAAAAACGGAAGAAAGGCCCTTGATCAGTTGTCCTAAGTGTTCAGCTGATACATTACATACAAGTGTATACACAGCACAGGATGGGTCTCAGAGGTTGATGGACCTGGGACCAGATCTGCTGTGGTTGTGGTAGTAGTAGATGTCCCCACAAGATGGCGCTCTTCTTTATTTTTAATTCGTCTTTTTAAAACGTGATTTTTTTTTTTACACAGTCTCAAAATAAGTAGAATTGTGAACTATGTAGATGATAGCATATATTATCGTCTTTAATGTAACATGCATCACAGTTATAAAAATCTGCCCCCCCTTCCCTGAGGACCAGGTGCTGATAACGGAGGACTCCTGACTGACTCCCCCTCGGCTCTGCTGAGAGGTGGAGGTGGTGCTCTTAGGGAACGCCAGGCCTTGGGAGAAAGGCGTGTGTGTGTGTTGAAAGAGTCTATGTTTTTCCTAAGAGATGAATTCAGTCTCAAAAGTGTGTTCATTAAGTCCTCTCACGTATTAAGTGTTTTCTGTTGGAACTGGGTGCCATGGATCACTTGAGGCTGGGAGTTCAAGACCAGCCTGGCCAATATTGTGAGACACCATGTCTAAATAAATAAATAAATGATAGATAGATAGATAGACAGATGATATAGATATTTTTAAAAGAGTTTTTTCTATCATTAAAAGGCTAAAGCAGAGGTTCTCCAACCACAGCCCCTTCCTCCACAGATTCCTTTCCTGAAGGGACTTGACTGTCCCTGTGCCCTCCGTGCCACAGCAGATCCTCTCCTGGGCTGTTGAAATAACAGTGGCTTTGTGGTTCTTCTTAGTAGGCAGCAGACATCTGCTTTGGCAGAAAGATGAGTGAAAAGAAAACAATGCACAGAGGTTATTAGAAAACCTCATTGACTGGGGCTGGTGTTCTCAATGTTTGCTTCCACAGCACTCTAGTTCCACAAACAAGACAGAAATATTTTGCTAATAAAAAATTAGTGTTGGCCAGGCGCAGTGGCTCACGCCTATAATCCTAGCACTCTGGGAGGCCGAGGCGGGAGGATCGCTCAAGGTCAGGAGTTCGAGACCAGCCTGAGCAGGAGTGAGACTCCGTCTCTACTAAAAATAGAAAGAAATTAATTGGCCAACTAAAAATATATAGGAAAAAATTAGCCGGGCATGGTGGCGCATGCCTGTAGTCCCAGCTACTTGGGAGGCTGAGGCAGAAGGATCGCTTGAGCCCAGGAGTTTGAGGTTGCTGTGAGCTAGGCTGATGCCACGGCACTCTAGCCTGGGCGACAGAAAGAGACTCTGTTTAAAAAAAAAAAAAAAATTAGTGTTGGCTTTTCAACAGATGGTGGTGAAACAACTGGATGCATGGGCAAAATGAGAAACCTAGACAAAGACCTCACACCTTATGCACAAGTGAATCCAGGATGAATTTTCCTAAATGTAAAATGCAAAACTATGAAACTTCTTAAAGAAAACATAAGAGGAAATCTACATGACCTTGGGTTTGGTGATGAGTTTTTAAATACAACACCATTAGCACAGTCCATAAGAGAAAAGATTGACAAGTTGGACATCATTAAAATTAAAAACTTTTTCTCTATTAAAGATACTGTTAAGAGAATGAAAAGACAAGCCACAGGTTAGAAAAAAATATTTACAGAACACATATCTGATAAAGGACTTGTATCCAAAGTATGAAAGAACTCTAAAACTCAAAAATTAAAGAACAAACAACAGAATAAAAAAGAGGCAGAAGATCTGGACACTTCACCGAAGAAGACATATATGGCAAATAAATATATGAAAAGGTGCTCAGTATCGTTTGTCATTAGGAAACTACAAATGTAAATAATAAAGAGATATCCCTACACACTATGTCTCCCCAAAACTGGCAATGCCAACTGCTGGCAAGGATTCAGCCTAACAGGAACTCCCATTCATTGCTGGAGCCAACGTAAGAAGATACCTCCACTTTGGAAGACAGTTTGGCAGTTTCTTACAAAACTAAACGTAGCCTTATCATCTGACCCAGCAACCGTGCTCCTAGGTATTCACCCAGATAAGCTGAACTCATGTCCCCACAAAAATTTACACGGGAATGTTTATAACAGCTTTATTTATAATCGCCAAAAACTATTATAGAAGAAACCAACATGTTCTTGAATAGGTGAACGGATAAACAAATTGTGGTATATCTATACAATGGAATATCATCCAGCTATTAAAAGGAATAAGCTATCAAGCTACTAAAAGACATAGATGAGGCTGGGCTCAGTGGCTCACACCTGTAGTCCGAGCTACTTGGGAGGCTAAGGCAGGAGGATCGTTTGAACCCAGGAGTTCCAGGCTACAGTGAGCCACGATCGCGCCACCGCATTCCAGCCTGGGCGACAGAGTGAGATCCTCTGTATAGACATATAACCCCAATCTAATGTCTGACAAATACCTATTGAAAATTCTACAAAATTCCTGACCTGTAATCCTCCAAATGCCAAGGCCGTTGCAAACAAGGAAACTCTGAGAAACTGTCACAGCCAGGAGGAGCCTGAGAAGATGTGACAACTAAATGTGTGATATCCTGGATGGGATATTCCTGGAACAGGGAAAGGACATAAGGGAAAAACTGAGGAAATCTAAATACGCTGTGGACTTTGCTTAACAACAATGTATCAGTCTTGCCTTACTAATTGTGACAAGCATATCATGTGATGTTAATAATGGGGAAATTGGGTGTAGGGAACACAGTTACTCCCTGTGCTATTTTCACAATAATTTTGTGAATCTGGAACTATACTAGAATTAAAAATTTAGTTTTAAAAATGTTGATAGACATTTTCCAATTTGTGCACACCCCAAGTTAATGGGCACATTTTTCTTCCCTTTTTATTACAATTGCATCCCTGCTTGCAGAGGTGTAGGAGCAGGGGGTCTGGGTCCCGGCTCTTACATAGCCACGTGACTTTGGGAGAGTCGCCGAGCCTCAGATCTCTCACCAGTCATATGGGCTGACGACACCCCCTCACCCCGGCCAGCTGTAGGAATCAAACGCCACAGTCTATGTGGAGCACTTAACAGCGCTAGGCACCGTCATTAGCTAGTTAGTGTGGACTGAAGGACAAAACAAACGTCTGGATAGTAAATCGATTTAAATAGAAAAGCTCAGAATGTGCACAATCCCTGCACTGAGGCCTTTATTATGGATGAGAGAGTGATAACTTCTTACTTTGAACCCATGGAGCTCCAACATCAGCTCCAGCAAAATACTCAAATGGTTATATACTCCAGGTCCAAGCAATGTCTTCCAGTGAAGAGAAAGCCCTTCCAGTGGGAGAGATTTGGGAGTTTCTTCTCGGTCTGCTCCATCTGATCCCTGGGCTCAGCCCAAACACGGGGGGCTTCAGAGCCCGGCTCCGTGTGTGTCTTGAGGCCAGCCCTGGAGAAGGTCCTCACCTCTCCTCCAATGTCCACGGAGCCGGCATTCTCTGTTCCATCTGCTCCGGGATCAGGTGCTGAGAAAATGGAGGGGACTCAAAGACAGTCACACCCTATACCCTGAGAGGGTGAACCCCTGCCAGCAAGCCCCTTTCTTGTATGTTATCGCGCTAACGGGGTACCTGTGCTCACCTGCACTTGGAGTCTCATTGCAAAAGGTCACCTTCTGCCACCCGGCCTCAGCGGGGCAGGACTGCAGGGATGGAAATGAAGAGAGGGGCAAGGAGGAGGGAGAAAAACACTTCACCGTACATGTCGTTCGCTAAAAATATTTTATGCATAACGTTTTCAGGCATGAAGCCTGGACATATATGATTAAAATTTCCCATTAGTAAAACTGCTCCTGGTTTATATATTAATAATAAATGTAAAATGGATCGTTATTCCGTGATGTTCCCAGAAGTGACTCACAGGGACTCAGCCATGGGAGCAAGTGTAGAAGAACCGCCTGGAAGGGAGACTTAGCAGGCAGGTGGAACATGTCCACCCTGAATGGAAACCACAGTGCCCAGGATTCCCAGCCGTTCCAGTGTTTTCTAACCTTGTGGGGTCAAAACCCTTCTGAATCTGGTCAGCTCGATGTTTCCTACAGCTTTTACTACCATCATTTAATTACAGTCCTAGTCACATGGTTCTGGGAAATGAACCCTGAAATCCTTTCCATCAGGGGACTGGTCTGTGTTAGATACCAAATTCAAGGATTTTCAGGAACAGGAGGGATTGGCCGTCACAGAACATTATTTTCTACCCTTCGTCAGTCTACATATTTTTATCAACTTGATATGGTCCAAAGTTGGGGAAACGTTTAAAAAAAGAAAAAAAAACCCAAAAACCTGCTTCCCTGCCAAGAAGACAAATGATGCTGCTGTGTGAGAAACTCAAGGACAGCCCCCACCTGCCACCTAAGATCCAAACACTCTGCGCGCCCCCCGATGGCTCGCAGAGTCAGGTCTCATGATTCATCAGCAGACAGGGAGGAAGGAGGCAGGAGGCACATCCAAGACGACTTGACAAAAGAGCCAAGAGAACCACAGAGGTCAAATCTCCAGATGGAAACAGGCCATACAAGGAGGCCAAGCCACATAGGAACCCGGAAACACTTCTCCGTGTCCTCTTGGGCACTCCCAAGGGCAGACACCATGTAGCAGGAAGAGTCTTTCCCAGGCCCAGGAAGACCAACTCCTGAATGATATTGTACGATATTACTAATTTATACCAAGGCTGTCCGGAAAGTACCCAGCCATTGTTAAAATAATGAGAACAGTTACGTGGCTAGATACTTTCCAGACAGCCCTCGTATATCATCTATCTGATACTATAGTAAGTGTATTTATTTGATTTGGTAAGTGCTTCCTTTATACCAAGAACTATGCCAGGGATATGACATGTATCCTCTCATCTAATCCTCAGCACCAATCCTGTTAGGTAGATACTGCTATTGCCAGGGCAGCAGACCCACTGGGCACAGTAAGTGGGGAGACTCCAGGGAAAGGATTCAGCTTAAGAGAACGCCCAGGCTCCTGGTGGGGTTCAAGGAAAACAGGCCTTTGTTGGGGGTGGAGGTGGCAACCCAGAGAGGATCTTCCTGTCTGTCCCATGGCCTCTCACCAGGGACTTACAGCCCCAGAGCTGGACCCAGACACCTGCTACCCAGCAGGCTAACCACTGAGCACCTTCAACCTTGCATACTTCATTAGGTAGGGGTAGGAAATGACAGATTTATTTAACTTACCACTGACAGGGAGCTCCTAATAACTAAGCCAGAATTCTATTGTAAAACAAATGCGTAGTACATGAATGGCCCATCTTATCTTGCTTTTCCAGTTAAGTGTGTATTTATATTTAGTTTCCAGTGGTGCTGAACACTTCATTTTCCTCATACCCTATTCAAAGGTCCCCAACCCCTGTCCCGTTCTTTAAGAGCCGTATTCTCTGGTGGAGAAACGATAAACAGATGTAAAACCAAGTATGTTAAAGGAACGATGTGTCACCCCTCCCCATTAATATTTGTGCACAGAGGCAAGTCTTGATACAAAGACTAATGTCACGGACGGAGTTCCGGGCAGAGAGGCAGGTGGATGGGGGAGGAGAGGAAAAGGTTGTCCTATGGTCTCTGAACTTGTGTAGCACATTCTTTGTGCCGAACAAACAACTTGTGTCATCGTCTGAATTCGTCAGTGCCAGGCTGGTTATTTATAGTCAAGTTAGGTAATCGAGGAGCCATAGCAAATGCCCTAAGTTGGGGCAGATAGTTACAAGTGACAACAGAGACAGCAGAGGTCCTTGGATCAAGCGGTGGAATATTCCAGGTGCTGGGCAAGCCCACCCTTTGAGAATTGCTGCCCCTATTATGTGGACTGTCACCCTGGAGGGAACTGAGCAGAATAGGACAGAGATATGCACGGAGAGTTCCTGGACATGGGGAGGGACAGGGATGCAAGGACAGAGCTTGGGAGTAGCCAGGGGTGAGGTCTGTGCAAGAGCAGAAGACAAATTACAGCCATCTCGGCCCCCACGGGGCCAGGGTTACCAGAGCAGGACAAAGTGCGAGCCCCAGGCATGGCTCACCCCTTCCAGAGGGGTAAGGGGCCAACAGCGTCCTGAGGGCTGCAGGAGCCACCAAGAGTTAAATGCTCCCTGTTCAGGCCAGGATAGGTGTGAAACCAGGGGTGGCCAGGCCTGAATTTCTATGTGGGCATCTGGAGGTCTCCGCCAAGGGGAGAAACAAACAATACAGAGGCCAAAAACAAGGCTGACACACCTCACCTTACTCTGTGTCTGCGACTATTGGACGTCAGATATTAACTCCATGGAAACCTCATTTTGAAACAGAACTTGCAGTCATCCCACTGAAAAGCTGAAAAGTTTTGATTCTGCCTCTTCCATTGTTTCATCTGTGCTCTGGAATCATCTTTTCTGGCGTCTTTGTTTTCCCGGCAACTTGGAATACAGCATCCGGAGTGCAAACTTCATTTTCCTTTCCTTGTTTTACGACTCTCATGGGAACCTGTTTTCTCTACTGATACATAAAATTTCATTAACTCTTCAAAAGCGCAAAGTGAGATCTAAATTATAGGGCCCTGAGGTGTCTGTAATACTTACTGTGATTTATCCGGGGTAGATATTGTAGATCACAAAATGTCAAAAAGAAAACAAAGTCAGAGCATATCCATAAAAAGTCTCCCTTCCAGCTCTCCACCATGGGTCGTGGGCTGTTCTGGTGACTGGGAAGAAGTGGGTTGAATCCGATTAAGATTGGAAGATGGGTTTTTTTGTGTGTCTTTTTTTTTTTTGAGACAGAGTCTCACTCTGTTGCCCGGGCTAGAGTGAGTGCCATGGCGTTAGCCTAGCTCACAGCAACCTCCAACTCCTGGGCTCAGGCAATCCTCCTGCCTAAGCCTCCCGAGTAGCTGAGACTACAGGCATGCACCACCATGCCAGGCTCATTTTTTCTATATATTTTTAGTTGGCCAATTAATTTCTTTCTATTTATAGTAGAGACGGGGGTCTCGCTCTTGCTCAGGCTGGTCTCGAACTCCTGACCTTGAGCGATCCTCCCGCCTCGGCCTCCCAGAGTGCTAGGATTACAGGCGTGAGCCACCAAAACTGGCCCAAATACTTTTGAGTAAGCATGCCAAAGACTTCGATATATCTGTCTGCGTACTGGGGGTTCAAAAATCCACATGGCCAAATCAGGTCATCCTGACAAATACGTTAATAGCGATTCATTCCAGTTGATGTTCCAGGTGATTTCGGGTTTTTTCTTTATACTTTTCTGTATTTTCCAACTCTTTGCAATGATTTTTCTCATAAGAAAAAAATACACCTCTGAGCAACATGGTGAAACCCCTTCTCTACAAAGAAGTGGCTGGGTGTGGTGGCGCATGCCTGTAGTCCCAGCTACGAGGAAGGCTGAGGCAGGAGGATCACTTGAGCCCAAGAGTTCAAGGCTGCAGTGAGCTATGATTACGCCACTGCACCCCAGCCTGTCTGAAAAAATAAAAGGGAAAAAAGATCTTCCTAGTCATATGTGAGTTCATATCCATTATGGCAAAAGTGATTCATTAAGACCAAGATGGTTCTCCAAATTTCAAGAATCCATGGTAAAATTTGAAATCTGGCAGCCTCACTGAGATAGTAAACTAAAACTTGTTCCTGATTCAAACTCCTTGATATTTCTTAGATTTTTTTTTTTTTAGAGAAGGGATCTTGCTATGTTGCCCAGGCTGATCTCGAACTCCTGGCCTCAAGTGATCCTCTTGCCTCAGCCTCCCAAAGTGCTGGGATTAGAGATGTGAGGCACCATGCCAGGCCCTTCTTAGATTAATCTTAGACATCTACTTAAAAGTGTAATGGCCTTGGGCCACAATGGATTCTAGCTGAGAAAGTTTCCACTTGTCCTCACCTACTGTTTAACAATATCAGTCACCACCACAGCCAGGTTCTATTGACATAAAATGTCTTTTCTGGGTTGTTTCTTATTAGTAGAAAGCTGGTGGTTTGGCTTCAGATCAGCAAGTGGGTGGAGTGTCCGTTGAAGGGGAGCTGTGATCGTCCTAAATATTTTGCTCACTTTTTTGCTCACTGGGATTTTAGGGGTCTCAGAAAGTCCTCCTGTTCTCTGACCATTTTCCATTTCCTCACTAACCCTTCTCATTCCTGTAATAGGAGGACAAAGCTTCCATTCCAGAATAGAATATAGGTCGACCCTGTAAACTCACCTCCGGCAGAGGGAATGGGCTGGCAGCGATACCAAGGTGCAAACAGCATCCCACAGACCCCGAGAGGAGAGACGGGCTCTGCAGGGACCAGGAGGGAAGTTCGGAGGGCTTAAGTACATCTTTGACCCCTTCCCAATTTTGCCCATAGCTTGCCTAGCTTTTACACTAGATGCAGGCTATTTAAAGTTGGAATTGTTGGGTTCAGATTTCTATGAGGGCCCCTCAATAAAAAGTGACTTCGGGTTCACTCTCCTCTTACGCCCTGCTGTGGAGAACAAGACCGAGCGGCCTGATTAGGGACGCATAGCTGGGAACAGCACAAATGTAAAAGACGACACTCAAAAGGGGAACGTGTGCTTTTCTGTTTCAGGAAACCTGCTGACATAGGGAATGCTTCTGTTTTTCTGCAGAAATGCTGCCTTCAGTGGACAAAATTCAGCCACAATCAAGCTAATTGAATGCACAAATGTAATATTTTTCCAGGGCACCTCCAATTTAATGCTTGATGAAATTGTGTCTTTCGCATATATTTACAAAAGCTTTTCTTCATCCAGAAATGTCTGTTAAAATTGCTTATAGATGCTGAGATAGCAAATCACTCTTCTAATGTAATGAGATAAGTCATCTCTATAAACTTTGCTTGCTCAAATGTACCCGCATAAAAGAAATCAGGCTACAAGCTTTTTTCAATAAATAGAATGAACAACTAGAACTTGATGGCTTTAGCATGTTCTGCCTCATTGCTAAGGGATGTTTAAAATTGCTCCCTCTCTCTCCATCTCTCTCTCTCATGGCGGAGTTTTCATTTTGGTAGTTGATGGGGAAAGGAGGTCAAATAAACTGATGTGGGTAAGAAGCCAAAGCCGTTTGTCAAAACATAGGGAGAGGTCTGGAGATTGAAGTCATTTAAAGACTAAAAATTGATTTAAAAGATTCCTGTCCTCAAATCATTTTTCTTGCTAAATGTAGCCATTTTGTGAGCCTGATTTTCCCTGCTTTAGCTATCTTTACTAATAATTTACACCACGGGAACTTCACATACTGGGGAAGATTCATATACAGAGTCATTTGTGCAGAGCCTGGTAAAACTGGTCCAAACATCATGAGTCCATGGAAAAGTCAAGACCTTTTGGGGTTCACTCATTTGTTTCCAAGTGAGATTTGTCTTCCAGCTTTTTAATCTGGATACCAACTCTCTAGCAAAAGGCCTAATGGGCCACATCACACATGCCTACGGTTATAATATAGGGCCATCATGTGTGGCTGCTCAGGTTGTGTACTGCACAACTCTACGGGAGATACCATTCACAAAGACCACAACGTGAAGACTGTTTTCTAGAGTTGTACAGTGTGATAGCCCCCCAAGTTGGGGTGGGGTGGGAATCATATTCTTGATCACAGTGCATCGTTCGGTAAATTTTCGTGGCTACATGGTGTCCATTGCCTTTTAATTCCTCCAAGACTAAAATCAAAGTATTGTTATCAACTCACAAAAATGCTAAAGCCTGCCTGGTGCCCTTTTCCTTCTCTTTGCAAAGTAAAATTGCTGGGGAGAATATTCAAATCTCCAGATGGTTCTCTTTACTTCAAGAAATGGTTTGGACAGCTTGACTGGGGAGGACAGGCTGAAATCCAGAAGAAAATGAGACCGCATCGCAAGTGCCCTTGCTGTCAGTTTTGGGAAACACTAGGCAACCATTGCTCCGCACAGAGGAGCGACAGCAGGCGGAGTGTTTGGAACAGTTAGTTCTCCGTGATCCTCTGCAGTGCCAGCCTGCCTTTTGGATTTTCCCTCACACCTGCGAGAGGGTCTAGATCGGCCAGACTGCGGCCAGGCTGGCCTGTTACGGCGGGAGAGAAGCCTTCCATGCTCACGGCATGGCCTTGCCTTCTTCTAATGCTGTTCCCTTTGCAGCCTGAAACGTGCTCTGTGGGGGACAGAAAGCCTCAATTCTTCCCGATCTGAAACAGTGCTCCCGACAGCCTCTGCCCAGCCCTATCAATTCTGAGCCTAACGTGATAATTTAGGGTTAAACAGAAAGGTCCTGCTTCTTATGCAGTTTCTGGAACTCTGCCCCAAGCACACAGAAAAGTTTATTTGGGGATTTAGGGCATCAGTTCTAATATGCATAGCAGCACACATTGGATAAAAATCCCCTATTTTAGCATAACCTGCTTTTTAAAAAATATCTCAGAGGACTTGCAGGTACTTTATGGGCCACTGGTGCCTCGAGACTCACGTTCCATCTGAATTTCCATCCAAAGTTTGCCAACGGGTCAAAACAACAAGCCTATCAGCGTGCAGATGTATTTGGTCTGGTTGATACCACGTTGTTGCTACAGTTGTTGTTTGCACCGGATGTGAGTGCCTAAAGTGGGGCAGGCCTCCCCGTTTCTCTAGACTCCCCTCCCCCTGCCCATTTATTTCCATTACCCCCCGGGCCCTGCAGACTACTGAGACTGTCCCACATCAGCCAGGCGTCTGACAAGGAGGATATGTAGTGGAAGGGTTTGGAAGAGTCGTCAACTTCCCCTCCTCCCCCAACCCTACCCCCTGCTTAGGAAAAGTACATGTATAAACAGGAGTCCACAGCGTGCTGGGCTAGCAGCCTGTGACCAGCACCTTCACGTTCACTCACACAGATACATAAATACAAATACACGTTTATTATGCAGAGTCTGTCCATGGAAAGATGTATCGGAAACCAGGTGACTCTGGGGAAGGCCACCGGCCGGTTGGGGGTAAGGGTGGGTGATACCTAATTCCCACCGTACAGTCTGTGTGCTTTGTCACCTGTGTACCAGCTGTGTGAACGCCCTGTCACCCATTTTCAGAACCCTAAGAATCTGCACGGAGAGCTTTGCCCCAGCTTAGACTTTAGGGTGCAGCTCACGGGTTTCCTTCTCTTTGTCATCTTTCTCGATCCTCCCAGTCGAAAGACATCACTTTCTTCTCTGTGTCCCCAATCCACTTTTGTTAGATTTTCTTTACAGGAATGCTGTAGCCTGACTCGAAGCAAGGTGAGTGCTTGGGGTTGGGGCAGGATGTTATTTATTTCTCTAAGTCTAGTGACTTTTAGAGAGAGTTGCAATATCTGCTGAACTGAATCCTCCACCCTGTCCCACCCGTCTCCCCAGTTTGTGGCTGCCGCTGATGCTTGTCTCACCTAATTTACCTATGGAAAGATGAGCAGATGAGGGGTCATTCTGGGAGTTTTTTCTCCCCCATAAGATCTCTCATTCCCTGGGCATGTAGCGCTGCCCACAGAACATTCTACGGCAATGGAAATGTTCTCTACCTGCATGTCCGATACACTAGCTGCTAACCACATGTAGGATAGTGACTGAGGAACTGAATTTTTAATTTTATTCAGTTGAAATTAATTTAAATTAAAATTGCCACATCTTGATAGTAGCTACCATGTTGGACAGCTCAATTCTAGAGCTTTCTTCCTCTACGCACAACGTTATCAGCTGAACAATATAACCCTTTGCACATTTAATTTTTAAACAATTAAATTGAAGGCAAGGCCAACAAAGTACTTGTTTCTAAAGTAAAAATTCAGTTTATTCACCTGTTTATGACACAGTACACAAGAGGCAAAGTGTTTCACATCATAGACGTCACTTCCAACTCCCTGGAATGTTCATTTCTTTGGCTAAAAGGGGAGACTAGACAAGAAGGCCAGGCGATGCTCGGGCTGCTGAGATAAGGCTGGGGGCAATGCTAGCATCCTCCTCACGGGGACGGCCACGGGGCTGTTAGTCGCAAGCTGGTTTTCTAGACCTGTTAGCTGGAAGCGTGGCGAGCACGGTTTCCGGATGCTCGTGCTGGGTCGGGCTTCAGTCGTCTCCACCGCACAGGTACAACAGCGCTTTCTGGTAGTCGCCCTTAGTGTCTTGCTACACGTGGCCCAGGAGGAAAAAGAAACGCGGTGTCAGAGAAAAGACCGAACCCACAAGAACACAGACGCAACCTCAGCGTGCGGTAGAGCCTCTCCCACAACAAAGACGGACTCTGCAGGGCCTGCCCACACCCCAACCATCGTCAGCCACACTCTGGGAGTGTGGTCAGGGCGGCAGGTGGGGATGACTTTCAAGTCCCCTTAAGACTGCAGGGTGGCCGGGCGCGGTGGCTCACGCCTGTAATCCTAGCACTCTGGGAGGCCGAGGCGGGTGGATAGCTCAAGGTCAGAAGTTCGAAACCAGCCTGACCAAGAGCGAGACCCCGTCTCTACTAAAAATAGAAAGAAATTAATTGGCCAACTAAAAATATATATAGAAAAAATGAGCCGGGCATGGTGGCCCATGCCTGTAGTCCCAGCTACTTGGGAGGCTGAGGCAGAAGGATTGCTTGAGCCCAGGAGCTTGAGGTTGCTGTGAGCTAGGCTGACGCCACGGCACTCACTCTAGCCTGGGCTACAAAGTAAGACTCTGTCTCAAAAAAAAAAAAAAAAAAGACTGCAGGGTGGAGAGAGTGCCAGGTGCTGAGGCTTCGCACAGGTAAGTGGCCAGAGCTGCTCTCCCTGCGGGGGGTCCCACACACACCTCCGCTTTCCTCCTCCCCCTCCCCCTCCACAGAGGATGGGGTACCTTCCTGCCTTACTCTGCTTTTCCCGGATTCTTACGGTGAGGGGAGGAAACAACTGCTAAGAGTCCAACTCGTCCCTCAACTTTAAACGTGTGTCCCAATAAACCTGGGGATACCAAATCCACCTCTACACTCATCCCTGGCAACCACAGACATGCCTTTGGAAGTTTCAGGATCCTTTTGCAAAGCGAATCGCAAAGCCTGTCTGAAACACACATAGTGGTACCCCTGTGGACGCCATCACTCCCCACGTGCAAATGCACCATCACTCCAAGGTGGACAGAGATTAAACCGACTGGAGAGATGGGAGTCTTGAGAACTAACGTTGTCAGGCCTATCACAGGATTTTTCAACACATAGAAATAGAACAAAATATCTTCCAAGTCTCCTCAGGATATCAGCAGGATCATCACCATGAACACCAATTATTAATATTAATACCACTGCAGAGTAACAGATGTGGAAAATATAAAATATTTGCCTGATTCTACAAGAGTTCAGAACAAATTGTAAATGGTGCTTTCAAAATAAATCCCTGATATTCGATGACCAGCATTTCTTCCCCCTAGAGAATTACAGAATAGAAAACCACCATTCTGCCATCATTTTGCCAGGCCACCTGCCCAGGGTTCCCCGGACTCTGGATGGCAGGGCAGGCTGCCGGGACTCACCTGGATGTAGTAGTACAGGGACTTGCCGTACTTCCTCTTGAACTCAGATCTGATTTTCAACATGTCCACTTCGCTGCGGGAGATCATGATTCTCATCAGGACCTTATCGCGAGTCCCCTTGCCCTGAAAGTCAAGTGGATGTTCCAAGTTAAATTCACGGAGAATGTTGTCATTAAAAAAGAGTCTACAGGCTGAGCATCCCTAATTCGAAAATCTGAAATCTGAAATTCTCCAAAATCCAGAGGTTTTTGAGCACCAATACGACACCACAAGTGGAAGATTCCACTCGTAGTACTTAACACAAACTTTGTTTCATGAACAAGATTATTTAAAATATTGCATAAAATACCTTTAGGCTATGTGTATAAGGTATATATGAAACATAAATGAATTTGGTGTTTGTATTATACTTGGGTCCCATCCGCAAGATATCTCGTTATATATATAGAAATATTCCAAAATCCAAAAAAATCCATATCTGAAATACTTCTGGTCCCAAGCATTTCAGATTAGGGATACTCAACCCATAGTAAGTTTTCTTGCATGTGGAACTGATCTGAATTCTTGATGCTACAAACACAACAGTGAAATTATTTCCTTATGAAAAATGAGCATCTTGGAATTCCAAACACACCAGGATTTAGTCAGCACAAATTTCCACTCTGTATATTCAATAAATGTGTCCTGAGTGCCTACTATTGCAAGGCTCAGTTCAAGAGGTCAGTGAGTTAATATACATAACAGAAGGTTCTTGACTCTCTGGGCTTAGAGAGGGCATGCCAACGTGCTTTTATCCTGGCTCTGCCATTTCTGAGTGGTACGAGCAGTAAGGACCACTGAGTGCACTGCCAAGGCCTCAGACCAGAGGCACCAAGGGGTCATATCCAATATAGAACCCAAGGGGAGGTGGGAGAGAGGCTGCACAGACAAGGGAGATGCTTCCGGAAAAAATGGCAACAGCCTGGAAAATGCAAGGCACAGTTGAGGCATGGAAAATGGGATGGGTCTGTGGGAAGAGATGGTCCCTTTAAGGTAGAGTGGCAGGGCTGGCCAGAGTGTGACAGACAGGTTCAAATCTGGCCTATGTAACCTCAAGCAAGCTGAGGCTTTCTGAGCTCCAGTCTCCTCATCTGTAAAGAACATAATCACACAAGCCTCAGAGGTTGTTTGCAATGATTTAAGGTAAAATAGTATCATGTGTCTATTGCATTGTGGGTGCTTAATGTTCTTTCCCTTCCTCACTTGTCTTTACTTTAGGGGAAATAGGAGGAAACCACTGAAAAGCCAGAGCAGGAATCAGGCATGACTACCATCTCACATTTTCTCTCTCCCACGGCACTTTATTTTCTGCTCACACACAAACACATCTTCACGCAGCCGAGAGAGAAAGAAGATGGATTTCTCGTCAAATACAACCACAGCTGACTACTGTGTTCCTCCATCCAGACAGTGGGACTCCTTTCTCCATCCACTAGTCAAGGAGACTTAGTTTGGGGCACAAAAGAAGAAAAGCCTAAACCCCAAAGCCTAGTGTGGAAACGTGGGCGTCTCAGCTGGCCACCCTTACCTTCATGGAGTCGTACAGCCGGTCGGCAAAATACAGGGGCTTGTTCTGGATGCACTGGACTGTGGAGAGAAGGCAGAGTCAGGGCTGCAGCCACGTGTCTCTCCTCCACCAGTGGGACGGGACACCCTGACCCCAGGCCACAAACCAGAAATGACCCTGACACAACAGAAACAGGCTGCAAAACAGGACAGGCTAAGGGAAATCCAGGAACCCGCTGAAATACTAGTTCGCTATAGGTTGGACTCTAAGGACTAGAGAATCGCAAGTGCATATGAGTTTCCCTAACATAGCCCTGTCTCCTCCTGCTGTCCTAGTCTCCCTGGCGACAGTCTGTTCTACCAGTTTAGGCGCTTCTCACTATTATATCCTTAAATGTATACAGTTAAGGTGCTTCCGCACTGTCCACTGAAAGCTGACGTCCACCAAGGGCGGGGGCCACAGTCTCTCACCCAAGTTCAGGAAAGCATTCTCCAGGTCCCCTTTGACCTCCTTCTTGATGCTCTCCAACATGTCATAAGGGCTGTAGCTCTTGTACCTATCAAATACTAAGGAAAAGCAACACACAGTTATCAGATCAGAGCCACCCGTCAAAGCTGACAATGATCACCCACACAGTTATGCACCATGATCAAAAGAACATTGAGGATGAACACAGCATCCTGGAGGGTTGCCATGGAGACTAGAGCCAACACTGCACCAGTTTGTCCTGAAACAGCTGTACCAATGCACCTGTCCCGAATGGCATTGCCCAGGCCAAATACTTTGACCATCTCCAACTCCCCTGAGTGGAACCCACTCCATCTGAAAGCCACAAGAAACAGTATGTAGCACCCAGTAAAGTCCACTACTTTAACAAATATGGCAAGATGAAATGATCGTCAGACAAGAAGGGGCAGCAAGCTAAAGCACCAAACATGGAAACTATCTGGGGGAGAGAAGGATCCAGAACGGGAGAGGAGGGGGAGTGGACTCGGTGAGGGAAATGGGTGGGCCCATGGGAGTGTCAAGTGGAAGTGAACCTTGTTCTGGCAGCCCCAGCCCCAATGCAGACATCTGCCTGGCCGCCCGAGAGCCACTAGGCACTAAGACCCCCTCAGCACAGTGCCCACCTTTCTGGAGGTGGCATACACTCCGCTCGGTCATGATGCTGATCCACTTGGGAACGTCGGTTCCTTTCCTCTTCACTCCAGCATCATAGAGATCCTACAAGAACAACCAACCAGGAGAAGTCAACTACACGATCCAGAGCAAGGGCACAAAAAATGTCATGCAAAAAACCTCAAAGAGTGTACACATTCAAAATGCCAAAGGAGAAAGGATGACTGCACTGCAGACCTGGGCAAAAACATACTATTTAGGTCAAAAGCCTTAGTCACAAGCAGTCTTCCTTAGGCACCAACAGATAGAATATGAGACTACAGATTATTCATGAGGTTGGTGCCTTAAGACCTCCTTCCTTGAGCACAAACAGAAGGACCAAGAGCTTCTGTCATATAAAGGACATCAAATGTTCGGGAAACAACGGAGCTACAAAAGGAGCCGGTCCCATCTTACTTTCAGTTTCTGGAAAATTTACGGGCTACAAGTAACGCTAACAATGGCAGGAAGGGCCAGAGGAAGAAAGGCTGATGCAAAAGCAGGGATCGTCCACCATCTGGGAGTTGCAAACCCCAACTTCTATTACTTTATTTAAAACCCTTCTCTACCACCTGCTAAAAGTGCTATGTGGAATATGTTGAGTTTTAAAACTAAAAGTGAATTTAAATTAATTTTTCTCTGCAGCTGTTATGACATGCGTTGAGATAACTGAGTAATAAGGAACATCGGTCCATAGCAGTCTCAATGAGCCTAACAAACAGTTCTCAGAGATGATGGAACTAGAACCGGCAAAAGCGCTATTCAGTTGGAAAAGAATGGCCTCTGCTGCCCTCCCCTCCCCCCGCCCACCACTGGGGAGAGTGAGCTTTCCTGTCCCTGGCTATGCCGTCACCATCTTCCTCTGCCTCCCCACACACTTGCTCCATGGGAGTGCATGCACACGAGTGTGCATGGCCAACTCACACCCTGCACAGACTGCAACTTTCATACAAGCTAAGCCTGAATGAGCACACGTAAGCCAGGTATTGATCCTGTAATTAACACCAGCATTATAGGAGAATATCTTTTAATAAATATTCCTGTCAGACTGTGGCAGGTCTAAAATATGGCCCCACATTCTCTGATATTCCTCCCTTCCAAAGGTGAAGCCCAATTCCTCCCCCACCGATGATGAGCTAGACTCGGTGACTCACTTCTAATGAAAAGTCTACGACAGAAGTGACAATGTACGACTCCTGGGATTAGGTCATAAGAGGCACTGTGGTCTCCTCCTTGCTCTCTCTGTTGGATCACTCGCTCTAGGGAAAGCCGGCCGCCATGTTGTGAGGACACTTAAGCAACCCCGCAGAGAAGCCTCCGTGGAGCGATTCCAAGGTGTCATGCCAACAGTCGTGTTGGTGGGTGTGCCACTTGGCAGTGGATCCCCTGACCCACTCAAGCCCTCAGGTGACTGCAGCCCTGGCCAATGTTTGGTCAGCAACCTCACAAGATACCCTGAGCCAGAACCGTCCAGCGAAGCCACTCCTCAATTACTGACCCACAGAAAGTGAGAGATTATAAATGTCCGTTGTTTTAAGCCATAAGTTTGGGGGTGATCTGTTACACAGGAATAGATTACTACACAGACTCTCCAGGGACTTACCAGAAAACAGAAGCCCAAAGCAAAGAGCTTAGCACTTACCCGGGCATCTTGGTCAATCAGTTCATAATCAATGACTGAGCCATCTTCTGCTCTTCTACCCTGCAGGAAAAAAATTAAGAACATCAAATTTATCTCTTTGTATATTTTAAACAGAAAATATTTTCTCCCCAACTTATGTAAGCCATTATTTAATTTCCTGGACAAACAGCCATTTAAAATTTTTCTTCACTTTGAGGTCTAGATAAGACCAAGCAATGGTAAAATAGTTGAGGCAGGGCGGGGGGTGCTGTCCCTTGCCATCATCGACCCCCTCCGTACTCAGTCCTGGGCTAAGCACCTTGAAGAATTCCCATCCTGTCTCCCCAGAAAGCTAATGAGATTGATTCCTTTTCTCAGAGAGGCTACAAGCCAGATGGAGAAATAAGCATAGAACAAATGGAAAAACAACACGATAATCTGCAACACTAAGATGTGAAGTGCAAATGAAGGGAGAACTCAGAGTGGAGCCAGCAGAGAGTGGGGCAGGGCCTGAGCGGAACCTTGACCGGTGAGTCAGCCGTGGCCAGTGAGGAGGAGGGCAAGAGCGCCGCCCTGCACAAGCGGGACAGCACGGGTCGAGGCAGAGCACGGGTTGGTAAGGTGCTTCCCAGCCAGGGCAGAGCTGAGCAGGAGAGAATCCCAGCAAAGAAGATGCAGGGAGGGAGGGCCAGGGCGCAGAGTACCTTTAAAGGCATTTGAGAGTTTGGATTTGATGTAGCAGAAATGGGATTTGAACAGGGGAGTTAAATGGTGAAAATGTATTTCTGAAAGGTCGGTGGTTCTACCACCCGGGGCAGGTGGGAGAGGAAGAGGGCAGAGCCAGGGAGCTGCGAGTGCACAGGACGCTGCACGCTGTCCGTCATCTGTCAGCAGGGTTCTTTGAGAAAGTAATTTCTCTTCCCTCCCCTGGCATGTAGGCATTAAGTTGCACACTGGCCAGAACTTGAGATTCACAGGGGAAATGCCTTTCCTGCATGTTCATGTGATAACATTAGCAATCGGCTCTGCAAAGACCCCCCAACTCCAGAAAAAGGGCTGTGTGGGCAAGTTCTCCTATAAGAAGTGAGAGCAGGAGAAACGAACAAGAGGTCACTTCCCACTGGGTCCTGTGTAGCCACCCATAGAGGCAAAGTGACCTTCCCTAAGTCATGCGGTCAGGGCTGGCACATGAATCCAGGCCAGGACTTGAGAGCCGCCTATTCCTCCACCGGCCCCCAAAGTCCATTTGTCCATGCGGTTTTGCAGGATAAGAAATCCTATTATACAAAAATGTCAACTCTGCAGTGACAGTGCAAACCCACTGCCGAAATGCAGCTGAATTTCTGATGCAAGCAGAGGATTTAGTTAATTCACTCCCAAGTATAAAATGAGGTATGTCAGCGGTCCCCAACCTTTTTGGTACCAGGGACTGGTTTCATGGAAGACAATTTTTTCCACGGACAGGGGTGGGGGGAATGGTTTAAGGATGATTCAAGCACATTACACTTATGGTGCATTTTATTTCTATTATTATTACATCGGCACTTGCCACTCGCTGATAGGGTTTTGATATGAGTCTGCAAGCAATTGATTTATTATGGTCTCTGTGCAGTCAAACCTCTCTGCTAATGATAATCTGTGTTTGCTGCCACTCCTCAGCACTAGCATCACCTCCTCAGCTCCACCTCAGATCATCAGGCATTAGATTCTCATAAGGAGCACGCAACCTAGATCCCTCACGTGCGAAGTTTACAGTAGGGTTCATGCTCCTACGAGAATCTAAGGCCACTGCTGAACTGACAGGAGGCGGAGCCTATGCGGTGATGTGAGCAATGGGGAGAGGCTGTAAATACAGATGAAGCTTCGCTTGCCCACCCACAACTCACCTCCTCTTATTTGGCCCAGTTCCTAACAGGCCACGGACTAGTACTGGTCCAGGGCCCGGGGGGATTGGGGACTGCTGAGATATGAGACTTGCTTGGGAGGAAGCAAGGGCAAAGAAATAAACCGTGAAGCCAACCTTTGCGAGGGCAACCATCAGCTTGCGGAAGTCTCCAGATGTGTCGGAAATAATGTCCTTCTCCAGATCGGTCTTGTACACTTGGAAAATAACACATCCGGTTTTATGCTTCCTGCCCGTGCAGCCAACCACCCACCCCACCCCAATTACCCCTTCCCCACCAAGACTCTGAAAAGCAGAACAGCTGTATCAGCTGGGCGTGTCCATGCTCCTGAACCCCAGACTGAGCACAGACTCTCCAGAATGGTTTTTACCCCCATGAACTCAGAGCCAGAGTGATCATCAGTGACAAGGGACAGGCAGGGTTAGATCAAATCAGGTATCTTCAGGCTCACCTCTGATCGGTGACCTCTTTTGTAGCTAAAATACTAGTTCCCAACCTTCTTGACCATAAATATTCATTTTGAACATCAAAAAATTTGGAGGGCCACACACACACACACACAAATGTGCTTTATTATCCATTGATTGAGAAAATGCACAACGGCAAAAACTAGTAAGAATTAAATAATACTTGTAAATGAATTTGTATTTCAGTATTCAAAATAGCATCTATACTGAAATGCAGTAGCTACAAATGAATTATAATGTTCCCAAAACAAAGAAAAGATAAATGTGTGAGGTGACGGATATCCCAATTACCAGAACTTGATCATTACACATTGTATACATGCACCAAAATATATGCACCTAAAAATAACTATAACTATGATGTATCAATTTTTTAAAAAGGAAAAAATGCAGTAGCAATGTTAGTTGCATTATTTTTTCTACCCACAGCCTCCTATACTCCTTAGTATACACAGGTCCACAGGGGTCTCTGGCAATTACTCTTCAATTATCCACAGTCCAGAGCTGGGAATCTCTTACAAAGAGACTGAACAGCACCCAATAAATGGAATCCCTGCATAATATTTTCTACTTCTCCTCATCAGATTTTTTTAAAATAGATTTTGTTTTCTTTCTTTCCCTCCTGTCTAGCCTTTTGCAGAAGTTCTAATGGAATGTAATACTCAAAATGCAGGCCAGGAGGAGGAAACAGAGAGAGACCTTGACCATGGCCAACTGCACCTGAACGGTCAAGGGGGCAGGCACTTCTGCATACCTACAGTCAGGGCATCCTCTCCCGAACACAAAATCAGGTAGCCACGATGGAGTCACAGAATTGGGCGGAGAGGAAGGGATCACAGAGACAGGGATACTCACTTTCCTTGTAGACTCTGTTAATTTCCTGCAGCTCCTGGTTGTTTCTGGAGCAGATGATCTCAATGAGGGAGTCCTCATCAGTCCCCAGCCCCTGTGGAGCAGGAAGAAGGAACATCAGCAGGGAACGGCTTCCCCATCACTAGCCTGCTTCTCTGAACTCCATCAAGTAAACTACAAACATGCACTGGGTGGGTCCCTTAGTATTCTCCTTTCTCGGTTCCCCCTGAAGAATCTGCACTACATTCCTCAGCACAAAGTAATGGTATTTTCTATTCCTTTAAAAAATGATTCCCCAGAGCATTAAAGTGGCATGTTGGAGTTCAACTATGTTATTAATGAAAAAAAAAAGAGTGAACAGGAAGAGGCAACAATGGAATGCACCATAATGTTGAAAGTGGTTGCCTTTTAGTGATGGGTTTATAAAAAGTAACCTTTTCTTCTTCCTATTGTTCTTTATTTTTCATTTTCTGTAACAACCATCTACTATTTTAATAGATGAGGATTTTCTTCATTAAACAATTCTTCTCACTAATTTAAAATAAGGGAATATGGAAAGTGTATGTTGTCATCTGCAGCCAGCATCATTAGAGTAAGTCTTTTTACTAGGGAAAGGTATAGTTAAGATAAAATTTTTAGCTTCGCCTCTTTGAAATGTAAAATTGGGTTAATGTTAAAAATTTCATTCTTGTACTTCCACTTTTGCTTGATTATTATGCACTCTTCAGGCATTTTAGGGAAGCAAAAGAAAATAATGAAGTGCCAAATAAACCTAGATACCAACACTTTATTAAGGAATAAGAATTTGATGGGTGATGTATTCAAATTTAATATATACACTTTTGAGCGTGCCAGATAGCTTGAAAGGACTCAATGAAACATGTATTTCAAAGCTTGCTTCATGATCAAAGTCAAGATTTAATAATCAGGATTCTTTAATACTTGTCTTTCTGAATATGGAAATATCACTTTGAACTAAGTAGAATTACAACTGTTTAAAATGTAAATCAATTATAAGGTGTTAATACAATAAGAAACTTACTTATCCACATGAAAAGTGTGTTAGCTATTAATTAAACTTATTAGATTTTATATGCTCCTGAAGAAGTAGTTTGTGTAATATAAGCTAAGCCTCAGGTTAATGGTTAATTTTGAATTTTATTCTTAATCTAATCTTTGAGCCAATGGCTGTTCTACCACAGTTTTTAATCATGATTTGTAGAGGTTTCAGTAAAGCCCAAAATTCTTCCCTTGTTAGCAAAAGGTCCACACAGCATTCTATACAAATGTTATAAAATGACTACTGAGTATCTTTGAATATTTTAGGGAGGGGCAGTTTTTCAATCTCGAAGATGATAGAAATACAGTCTAAAAATAACTCATGCATTGGAAGAAATGCTATATCCTGACATTGTAGAAATGCAAGACAGGCAGAATAATGTAAGATCTGTTTCCTTCCATCACTGATATACCAGTGGTAATATCTGAGCATTCTAATAGTGTTTTTACATCTGCATTCAAAGGTGACCTTGGCAATTTCCAACACTTGGCCCACGCTTTCCACATATTGTCCACAATTCCTATCACAAGGGCAACTTCTACCGGAACATATGGCAGATACTGCCACTGGTATTGCCAGAAGTCAAAACAGATTTTTTTTTTTTTAAAAAAGCATAGTTCAGTTAATGTCACTTCAAGCTTTATGGATTTCGGAAGGGTAATCAACTGCAATAGCTAATGGAAGAGCTGGCACAAGGTCAAAGATTTAGCAGTTAAAGCACCTTTCACTGGGCCCAATTACATAGTTACAACAGTGCCTGACAGCTCAAACAGGTCTGTTTCAAGTCACTGATACCTAGTAACAGATACTAGGAAAACCATACAAATCACGTCTAAATGGATTCTTGATGAAAATAAGATAAACCAATCTAAAGTGTTGATGGTCAGAAGAAACCTAGGAAAAACCAGACCATGCATGCCTCCAAAGAGCCAAAGACTCAGTTTTCAGGAGAGTTATCTTTACCAAACAGCATCATTCAATGTTGTTGACATTTTATCACTCTTAATTATACCTTCCCTGCAGTACAGCTCACCTAGGAAACTCAGCGCAAGTCTGCTCAAATAAACTGAGCACAGCTTGAGCTAAGTGGAGGAAATGAAGGAAAAGAGAGACTTAACAAAATCTTTCGGCAGCTCTGACCTATCAAGTTCAGTCCCTGGAAATGCCCGGTGTGTGAAGCAGCCTCACTCTCGATGTGCTCTCTGGGGAAAGGATGACAACTGAACTGTGACATTAGCTCTGGTGACAGGCTTACAGCTCAGTCTGTTCATAATTCAGGAATAGTGGCATCACAGAAAACACACTCGGACTTAGAATAAAAAATCAGAAATATGGCTTCCCCCTCCTGCGCCGAGGCTTTACCCAGTTTTACCAGCAGAGGCCAGTGTCAGACTATTCAAAGTGTGGCAGGCACCCACTGTGAAAAGAATCCACACCCTCTGCTGTAACATACATTTATGTGTATGCATCTAGTACATGTATTAAAAACTTGGTGTTTTAGGTAGGTACAAAATTCAAAGGGTTTCCAACCTGGAATTTTTACTGTCTAATTTAACCTAAAATTTCATGTTCAAAATAACTTTACAAAAGAAAAACATAAAAGATCAAATGTGCTACAAGACTTTGAACTAAACTCAGGTACCGATTCATAATTGGAAATCACCCCTTATGTGCACTAAGATGTTCTAATTTTGCACAAATTTGAAACAAACCATGGGACTGACAGGCAGAATATCAGAGGAAGAAACACTCACGAGAGCACGGGCAGAATTTGCAAGCTTCACTTAACAAAAGCTATGAGTTTTTCTTTTGCCTTAATATCACAACATATCCTTTTTAAGGAGGAAGTGTAATCAAGGAAGTAGTTTTCCCAAATGGTATTCCAATTGCCCAGGTGCTGAGTAGTAGCAGCTGGTAACTGACTTCTCAGCACCATGAAATTTCTTTACAGTCTTAAAGCAAGTAATGGAAATATTTTTGGTACAAATCCTGAGACTTATAGCTTCAGTCCATTAAAAAGCAATGGTTACAAATGAGAATTCAAAAAAACTGAAAATCACCTAATTAACATTTAGAATGCTGTAATTCACAAATATTAATAGCAGATTTGACAGAGATGACATCTCACACGCGTTTACCTTCATGGAGGCTTTTAGCTCAGAAGCATCGTACTGAGCAGGTGTCTTCAATAGGCCCAAAATCACCGTCTCCAGGTGGCCAGATAAGGCTGACTTCAGCGCTGATGCAAGTTCCTTCAGAAAAAAAAAGGCAATCATACAGAAAACTTGGTCAGTAATCAATACTCACTTTAAAACTGGTGAGTAAAACAAAAGTAAGAGAGATGTGTTTGTAAAGCAGGTTGTGCATTATTGAACACTTTGGAGTCTTAGGTCAAACTCCCTCAATTGCATCCCCTTCAACAGACCCAGATGTTAGAAACATAAAGATTGTGCTTTGCTGTACCAAAATCCCTTAAAATCCAAGCTGATTTGGCCTTCTCCCCCAATCATTAAAAGGAAACTGGAGTAGTATGCAATTCTTCAAAAAGCCATGCGTGTAGGCACTTTACAATCTGCTTGAAAGTGGTAACACCCGGTGCAAGCCAGTGCACCTTCCCAGGTCAAGGCCCCTGCCAAGAAGGAGGTGGTGCAGAGCCTCCTAAGAAGCAGTCCTAGGTCTGCTGCTATCCTGCAAAAGATGTTTGTGCAGCTGCTCCACATCCTTGAGGAGCCAAAGTCACCAGAAGGAACCGGAGGCCCCAGCATAGCTGGAAGTGGGGCCATGAAGTTCTCCTATGCAAAACACTTCATCTAATACTGAGAAAACATCTAGTATTTGTCTACACCCAATTGGGATGGTGTGGATGGAGGTGATATGAAACTAAAGCCCCCTAGTGACCCCTTTGAATTCCTGGCTGCACATAATTTCTTAGGGGTTCCACTGTCACCATGAACGCAAGATTTTGAGTCAGAGGTCTGAGTCAGCACCTATGTATGTAGACAGATAACCCAATTCGATGTGGCTTTTGAGATACTTCCTCGGGATTAAACTTCCCATAGATCATGGGAGATGGCTGAAATCTCCTATTTTAATAATTTTCTTCTTTCTTTTCACTTTTTCCCTTCTCTTCTCTCCCTTCTTTATTTCTCTCCTGCTTCGTAATAACACCCATGGCATCTACAGTGTTTAGCCCCTAGAGGTACTTGCAGGCTGTAAGAGGTGATTTGCAGCCTGCTTCAGAGACAATCATCTCGAATCATTCAGATGTCAAGATTGTTAGAACTGACATGGATCTTAGAAATCATCTGGCCCAAGCCTTTCCCCACCTATTTTCTCCTGCTTCCCGATGTCCTAGGAGCACATAGCACTTAGGAGGGGATTTTAAAAGCATCACCTCCCAATTACAACGCCAATTTTCCAATTTGGAACTTTGAGGTTAGGTCACTCCAAACTTAGCCTGCCCCTGACACTCCCCTCTACCCATTCTCTGTTCAAACCTCAAATAGCATTCGGGCACCTACTGAATTCCTCCACTTCTATTCTAAACTTCTTATGGGCGTTCAACTTCCTGTTTCTTATAATGTCCAGCACAGAGCTTTGCACTTAACAAAAGTGCCAGCAATGTTTGATAAATAAAACATAACTATTCCCTCCATGGAGAAACTTGGCATCTGCTGGAATAGGGAAGAAACATAAAATCCGACGTCTCCCCCAGCTTCCCTCCACTTCTGCCAGCTGTGCCCGGCTCTTCGTGCTCATCCCCAGGCAGTCTCCATCCACGTCCTAAAGTACTCCGCCACATAGGCCTTTCTCCTTTGTTTTACAAACAACTCATTTGAAACTATAAGGTTCTGCTTCTAGGATTTCCTTTAGAAACAATCTCAAATAGTTTATGTGTCTTTTTGCAAAAGAAGACAATTCTCCTTGGCCCAAGGCTGAGAGTCAAGAATCAGCAGGATGGTGAGCTGTGCCCAGCACACAGCAAAGCCTGTGAGGTCACTGAACCTCATCGTGATTCTGGCAATATCTTCCCTCCAAAAGGGTATGTGAGAGCTTTGTTCACATATGAAACCAAGATCAAATTTGAAACCAAGATCCAGGCTTCTCTGTTTCTGTGCATACTTGTGAATACACACCCAAGTGTCTTCCAAGACCATATTCTGTGAGTGACAGCCGAAGGATCAATTTCTCGCCTACCATTCAAAGAGCTGGGCCTCCTACTCCAATGGGAACTTGGCTCTCCCAGCTCACAAATCCTTTTGGGAAGCTGGAGAAATAAAACACTTCCCTCTAAGCCTCACTACGGAAGATTAATATAAGTCTACTAGAGAAAGAATTTTAATGCACATGAGATGAAAGAAGCCAGATGCTTTCCTATTTATGCCCTTTTCGACTGTTTTGGAGGGCAGGGGAGAGCACTATAGCAAGGCTTGACCTGCAACTCCCAGGCCCCTGCTGGTGACGTCAACCCCAAGGGCAGAACCGTCTCTTCCAGAAAGCTTCCAGCTCACCTCTGCCGTGGCTATGAGTGAAAAGCCATAAGTCAAATGGGAGCTGCAGGAAGCCACACTTACTGCACCATCCAAGAATAAATCAAAAGCTTTTAATAGCAGGAAGTTAAAAATAAAGCAGCACATCCTTAAAAATAAAATTTCCTAACACTGCGACAAAATAAAGGATGAACAAGTGCCGGTTGTTTCTTAACCACTAGCAGACAAGCAAAGGAAAAAGCACACAAAGTGCTTTTTAAATAGCAGGAGCGTGGCGTGTTGAAGATAGCCTTGTAGACCAAATGCACTACCAACTAAGCCCATTTGTTGCAAAACTCTTAAGAACTGAAGTGGATATTTTAAGAATGAGAGGAGCCCGTTAGGATCAGTCCTCAGTGGAGGCTAATGTCCTAAGATTAAAATAGAAACATCTTATCAAGAGCCAGCAGAAGTCATAAAGATGAAATGAATTGTTACGTGTAAAGAATTGAGCACAGTGCCTGGCACAAAGTAAGCACTCAATGAGTGGCACCTATTGTTGTTGTTGTTGTTTCCCATTCCTTTCTAACTTTCTATTCCCAGAACTGCTCCCTCCATGTGGTCTGGGCTGGAAGAGGGGGCTGTCTGTACAAATGAGCTCCCAAGCACCTTGGAAGCTTGGGTACCCAAGGGTTCCAGAAGGCTTTTGCTGGTGAGAACCACAACTCATGAAAAGAAAAAGCAATGTCTGAGTAAATTCAATTCCACAAGGAATGTCCTTCATCCCTGAAAATGCCTGTACCTTTTTGGTCCTTCTCTGGTAGGCGAAGGCAATGTCCTGTCTCTGTGCATTGCTGCGATTGGTCAAAATGTTGACGATGGTGACCTCATCCACACCTACGGAAATACAAGTTGTGAACGGTTACTCAACCATATGGTCTAGTACTTTGGGCCTCACATGGAAGGTTTTAAGCAGAGTTTTTCAAACTAAGATTTATATACTCTTTTCCAAACTGAAATACCAAGACACCAAGATTTGTTCTCTTTTGTCAGCACCCTCTCTATCGAATGTGGACACCCTCCTTTCCTCCCCCCACCCCCCGAGCCTCAAACCTCAAGCTTTATTAAATGGACCTTTTAAATATTTGTATTTTTAAAAACTATTTTATTCATAAATTGGTTTCTGGAATCAACAGTGGGAGGTGCATTTGTGGGGCTTTGGCAGTCAGATGGAACAACAAAGATTTAGGAGGATTTTAAATGAAGGTCCCCAAATTGCCGTTTAACTGAGGATTTAACAGACAGTAACTGCAAACTGAATTAATAGAGACAATTATTTATATTTATTGCAGGATTACAGCTATGTAAGCAGCTAGGTATAATTTCTATAATTATAGAAACTCATGACAAATGAGTCAGATTTAATATGGCAGTTGTATTTTAATAGCATAATTGATTAATACAATCATATTTATTGAAGACTAAATCGTTTTGTAAGGAAAATAAACGTTCCACTGCTTTTTAATCTTCAATAGGCAATTTTAATAATCAATTTTATAACTTTATTAAAAAGAGTAAGTGTTTTAATCTAAATTAAATCTAAATTGGGAGTTTTGAAGTGCCACCAAAATATTTTAGTACCTATTTTAATTGGAACATGTGTATTTACAAAGATAAGCAATGCCTTCTGGTATCTGAAAGTTTCCAATTTTATATCAGAAATACTCCTCGCATGCCATTTAAAACTTAAGAAAGCACAATTTTAAGAATTCAGAATATGAAAGGTCTCTCTCCTGACTGATTATGAACTTTGTTTAATGAAAGGAAGAGTCTTTGCCATAACTGGATAGGTAATTCTTGGGGGACAGAGTAGAGCTGCTAAGCGCACGCACAAGGTCACTTGGAAACCACAAGTGGCTTGGCCTGAATCAGTGAGTCCAGAAGAAACAGAAAGGTCAGAGGCAAAGGCAAAGAGAAGACAAACACAGGAGGTATCCTGAACTCTCAAGTGTGTTAGAGAGATCGAAAAGCGTAAAGTTAGAACCTGGGGTTATAAAAATAAATAATATTTTAAAAAATTTATATACTCATTTCAAAGTGAGTTCATTCCAATATGTTGCTTATCTTAGCTGCAGCATCTATAACTTTAGCTCTGATTTTTAGAGTAATCAATGTAAACGTGGAGACCCTATTGCTGTATATGTGCTTCAGAGATGCTTATTTCAGTATTGTATATAATATTGAAAAATACGAGGAAGAAGGAAAACCTATTTCCA
The DNA here is from genome assembly GCA_008086735.1 of Cheirogaleus medius. NCBI lineage: Eukaryota > Metazoa > Chordata > Mammalia > Primates > Cheirogaleidae > Cheirogaleus > Cheirogaleus medius. The sequence continues at coordinate 3,229,820 of VBSM01002959.1, forward strand.
GTAAGATACTAATTAATCATTATTTTGCCCATACAATGGGATACTATGTAGTCATTTAAAATGATGGCATAGAAGTATTAATTGATACGGAAAAATATTCACAACATATGTACCGTTAAGTAAAAACATACAGGTTGCCAAGCGGTATGCCCAATATACCCTGACTTTTGTAAAATGCACATATGCATGATATATGCACAAATAAGAAAATATCAGAAGCCTTTACATCAAAATTTTAATAGTGATCATCTGAGTGGTGGAGTTATGGGTAACTTAAAATTTTCTTTCTTTAGATTATCTATGCTTTCAAAGTTCACCATAATGACCATAAAAATGGCTTTTTAAATACACAGTGAGTGGCATGCAGTCATTGATACAGAATCAACTAGCGACTTCATTTCAAGAGATGCCCAGTGTGGTTCTAAACACTTTAGTTAGAAGAAAACACAACATGCATAACAATTAGGAATTTACATCTATGTAATTCTCCTCAGTATCCAAACATCCTAACACAAACTGTCTTATTTAATCCTCACAACAATCACGTGGGGATAGCTACTTCTCTTTCTGTTTTATAAGTGGAGAATCCGCAGCTCAGGGACAGTGGCCTAGCTCTGCATGTGTTGCCTGTGCAAACATTTGTCCTCTGGGGTCTCAGTTTCCACATCTGCGCAGTAAGGGGCTTGGACAATGACCTCCAGTTCTGCTTCCACAAAACACTAACAGATACCACTGAGCTTTAACTTATGGTCAGTTTCAGCTGGGTATGGGCAGGATAGATTTATTCACAGACTCTGCAGTGGATGAACGTCTGGGCTCATCTGCATGCACGCCTCTCCACACACGTGTTCACTCACTTGCATGCTCTCTTGCTCTGTGGCTCAGGCTCTGTCCTTATATTAGGAAAACCACTTGTTTATTAATGTGTTTTTGCCTTATACTTAACTTTATTACCCCACCTGAAAACGCTGAAGAACCACACAATATACAATCCTACCCTCTAACTTGGATTCTAATGTTTCCTGAAATCAACTTAGGGGCCAGCTGGCCTGAATGCATACCAAGAACACTGATCCATGACACATAGTTCTCTCTTGGAAACACATGCAAAGTCTGTGTTTATGTCAGAATGTGGTCTCTGGCCCACTTGCATTAAAATCACATGAAGCAATTATTAAAAACACAGTCCCGTGGGCCCCGCCTGAGATCTATTGATTAAGACTCTCTAGGACTTGGGATCCAGAAAGCAGCATTTCATCAAGCTCCTTGGTAATTCCTTATTTGAGAATCACCAACAGAGACGGACAACCATGGGTGGGAAATGGAAAGGTCTTTAGCAATCTGCCTGTGTACAAAGCTTCTATGTCACTTCTACCAACTGCTTCTTTGAGGTACAAGGCTGACTACAATTTTAGGGAAAGAAATGCTTACCTTTGTTCAAACAACCCAGGTAAGAAATAACATCTAAAAAGGGTTCATTCCACAAACTGCAGTGCAGCCCTGCGCTCTTAGTCAATGAAACAGCTTTTTGCCTTTCTTTCTATAGCAGCTAAGTGTCCAGGCAGCAGAGTTAGAATTCAATCTAATTACTGGAAATCTTTGTAAAAAGTCTGGGTGGTTAACCTGAATCTCACCTAGGAGGCAGCAACAACTGTACGTCTGAAAAAAATCTAAATGTATTTTACCTAAATTATTTACCGAGTAAATAGCCTGCTGAGATGCAGCATCTAACGTGCTGGGTCTTTACAAGTGAACGGTCTTATGCATTACACAAACGCTAATACCAGTAAGAAAGAAATGGAGGCTATTTCTACAAGTGGACGACTCCTCTCCCACCTCCTAGACCCAAGAACCTCACCTGCATCAGCTAATTCTCCCATACCATTGTCTGCATGTTTCCACTGAACTGGAAAGAGGAAAAAAATCACGGAGCCCAGGATCAACGGCCTAGTCAAAGCCAGTTAAGGTGTGTCCTGTGCTTTAACACCAAATACATAAATCTGCCAGTGGGATAGAACCATCTTATCATTATAACATTGCTGCTTCCTCTCGACCTGCTATCGTAATTGGCAAGGCAGTTTACTCAGTACAGGTGGAGGCTGCAAGGGTCATCCGGTTACTCACCATTTCTGCCCAGGATGCAGCTGAAGGATGAAGACGGAACACTCGCTACCTATGTCAGCACAATCACCACCGACAACTCACAGCTGGTGCCAGGACTCTAGGCAAGTTCTCCATGGCCCGGGAGATGGGGCCCTGCCTACTTCTGGGTTTGTACTTTCTGACCTCTCCCGTTCCAGCACTTAAGGAAGTGTTTGTGGAAGGGCCCAGAATCTAAAAGAAACTGTGTGCATGTGTGTGGGAGGGGGACATAAAGAAGAAACAGCAAACCTGAATAATGCTTTTTTTTTTCCATCCCATTCCTCTTGCATCGGATATGGGCGGTCACCAAGTAATCTAAGCCAAGTAAGCAAAGCTCACACCGGGAAGAGTGGTGTGGGTGGGGTAGATCCCACCGAATATGGGTGAGAACGTGATAAATTCTGTGATCCAGGTAGATTTTTTTAAATTTCTTTTCAAAACTAATAGGAGTTACAGTTTTCCAAGATTGGTAAGGAACCGAGACACAAATCTATTGGCTCCTGATAGGAAATAGCACCAAGTGGAAGTTTTTAAGCATTTACTCCTTGACTGAAATAGTCAGCTAATCTAATCGGCTAACTACAGCAATATTTTCAACACTCGGGGCAGGGGCATCCAAGAGGTCAGTTGCTATCCTACATGCCCGTTGACCTGGGGCAAAGCTTAGCTAAGGGGCTGCCACCGGGAGGCGTGGCCAGGTTCCAGCAGAAAGCTGGGGCGTCCTGGGTCCCTTAAACTGTCCACTGTATTTTTCAAGCATAAAAACCACTTGCAGTTTAAAATGATAGCTGTGAATCCAGAACCACAAAATCAGCTTCCTGGAGTTTCCTCCTCCTCTCTCGGGTGGAAACCCCAAGCCGGCTCCAGCGTCTGGCATTATATGGAAAATGTGTGTCTTTATTGTCCATGGCAAGGCACCAACAGCCATTCCGAACAGGATGCTGACTCACATCTGCCGAGACACAGTGACTGCACAAAGAAAATGGATTTCATTTGTGTCTGATGAGGGGCTCAGGAGGCCCTCAGGGCAGGAGCTGACTTGGAAATGAAGGAAAACTGCACAGGAATCTCTCTTATCTAGATCATGAGAAAACCACAACTCAGTTCAGATGATCAGGCACACCAGTATCAAAGCTCAGAAGAAATCATCTTAACAAGAAAGTCAGAGGTATGCCACAAGAGAGGACAGGGCCACAGATATGTTATTTACTGTAATAGCAACCTTTACTGAGCACCTACTACATGCCAGGAATTTCATTACATGCTTTTCATACACATTCAATCCTGTAATTCTCAGCACACCCATGTGAGGTGGGTGTCGCTGTCATCCCTGTTGTATCAATGAGGAAATCGATGCTCTTAGAAGGCAGGGACTCACTCGAGGCTGCACAAACAAGTCACTTGCAGGGCTGAGATTAGGGCTGAGATAGGATTAAAGACCCTGGCTCACTGTGCTGGCCAACCCTGCCTCCTGTGATAGGAAATTATCCAAACGTTGAAAATAAGGCAGCATGTCCTCCCGGTATGTGCCGGAGCACTGTCCAACAGGCTCGCCAAGGACTTGTACTCCGGGGTGCGCTCTTACTTCACTTGCTACTTACTACGAACTTGGGCATAGAGTCTGTGCGGTTACATGTTAGCTTGCAGATTTGGGTCCAGTAGAAAGGATAACCTCAAAATTTATGGCTTCACTGCCCTACAGAACATTAACGGTCTTGTATCCAGCCCAGCAACCCTACTCTATTCCCCAATGCTTATCAACACCAGTCTCTCAAATTCCCTTTGAATCAGCCTTACCTCAATGAATCAAATTGATATTCGACACATGTTCCTCCTATATTTATGAGTCAAGTTTGTACCTTTTTGAAATCACACTTTGATACTTCTTCATACGGCACTCCTCCACCTAGCACTGAGAAAGGATCTGGGACGGTAACGTGTCCACCTGCGTACGGAGCTAGGCTGACTCTTTAGTACACACAGATGCACTCGCGTTTAGTAACCTGTAGGAAACGATTTGCTACCCGATAACAATGGACGACCATTGAAAGGATGACCCAACTGAAGTTTTTTGTAACAGAAAGAGCCAAAGACTCTCTCCCGGAGATAGCCGTCACTGACTCGGCACAAGGAGGCAGTTCTTCCAACAAGCCTATTAGGCCAGCCTGTCGTCCATTTACTGGAAGTGGTTTCAGGGCTTAGAGAAGCTCCCTGTCAGCCCCACCACACACAAACATCGTTGCCCAAAAGCTTCTTCCCCCCGACATCAGCCACGGTGCTGCTGCCCTGGAATCTCTGCTCTCAAAGTCACCCCCGGATCACTCGGCTCAAGTGAGCACTCTGTCTCCAGAGCGTCTCTCGTCCCGACAGAACACGCAGGTGGGCGACAGGTGCAAAGGGAGGCCTCTGGAGGAGCAGCAGTAACAGGTGTAGTGCTCGAGAAATTTGGGGGGACTCAGGCCTCTCAGATCCGGGGACACATTAGTTCCCTCCCTAGGGCTGGGTTTCTCACCCTGTGAAACCATGATCACGACCATACATAGTTTACAGGGATGCAGAAAAGACTGGAAGGCACTCAACTTCTCTGTCGCAAGCCTGGTCCCTGCCTGATTCAATTTTTGGTCTATGAAAATGTGGGGCACAGAGAGGATCAGGATACATTCCTGCCATTGGCACACACTGGATTAGCAGTCCAGTTACATGATAAACTCTGGCAGCTGCCTGAGAGACGGGAGAGAAAATAAACACTGCTCGGGGTGGGAGGAGACAGGGGATAGGGTGGGGGAAGCTCGGTGCCTCTCCCAGGTCTGGCACAGACGGGGGACACAGTCCCAATTTGAGGAAAGCTAAGTGTGTAAAAAGTTTTAGTCCAGTAATCAAATTCCTTCTAATCCCATTCTGCCCTGATCTCACCTCAGCCGAGTTCCTTAGAAAGGATTTAAGGTATCATCTATTCGTTAATCCCACTGGATACTTTAATAATCTAAAACCTTGTCTGCATTCCATATATAATGACACTTCTGAAACTCTCTGGAGGACCAGCAGGAAAACACAAAGTCCGCCATCATGCAAGATTCAAATCAAAGAAAACCGTAAACGAAGGAATAGGCATAAAATGCAAGCACTGTTTTGTGCCCTGCTACTCTGACAGCCTCAAGAAACAGAAAATAAAAAATCTGAACAGATGCAAGAGAAACCAACGTACCCACCCTTAACTCAATTGACAGTGGGCAAGTTGCTTGGCGTTGCTAACAACACCAGATACGAATCTGGCTGCTGCCACCGTCCCGGGTGTTTGGATTTACTCGGGGAAAAGAGGTTACAGATTTTACAAAAAAGAAAGGGCTGAGGAGAAGCAGGCGAGAAAGGCTGATGCCTATAATCAGAAACGCGCCAGGGCCTCCTTTTCCAGTGGGTCACGGCTGCCTGGGTCAGGCCGGCCCCTCCGCATCGCAGCACGCAGGCAAACAGCATTACAAAGACAATCTGTGCTCGCGCAGGCAAGGTAGCTGTGACTCAGCCCTGGCCTCTCGGTTCCCAGCACTGCGGTAAAATGAGAACTCAGTCTAAAGTAAACTTGAACCCGGAGAAAGGCCTCAGCAACTGAGAAAGGTCTGTTCCTTCCTGCTCCCTCCGGGAGGGTGAGAAGGCCCTGGGCCATGTGAGTCACCAAGGCCTCTCTCACAGTTGTGCCCTCGCTCAGGCTGCTTGGGGGCCCCTCACTCGCTACCCCTCTGCCACGGGAGGGAGGCTGCTTTCCCCAGCCAGTCTGCCTCCTGACACCCTCAAGAGAATATACTCCTAATTGCTGTGCTCAGCTGAATGAATATACCTATGGGGGTGTGCAGGTGAAACCAAAAATCCACATCCTGGCTTGCTTTCCAGTGGCATGGGATGTTAGCCTGTTGGCCATGCTGGAAATCTGAAGCAGTTCTATTTTAAAAGTATAAGAAAAAAATAAGTGCAAAGCTTGCTGCAGTGATGCTTCTATACTTGTACTTATGAGAAGGGGGGTGGGGATCACTCGCTTTGCATCCCTTCCGGAAAACACAAATACTGCTAAAATCAAAACTGGCGATAATAACAGGGCAACTCATTACCCTCCCCTTCCAGATAGAGACCAAAGCTGTGCCCGTTTATTGGCACTTACGCTAACTCTGGGGTTGTGCTGCTGCTAATTACAATCTATTTTATGTAGTCTAGATTCATCCTTTTCTAATTTAGCTGACTTTCCTTTCTAGTTATTTGGACCCATATGGTAAACCATTCACAGCTGTGTTGTACACTGCACAGTATATATTTAACCCAAGGCCAATCTAGACCAAGAGACTCCTACAGATTGTCTCAGAAGCCTCTTGTTAATTAAGCAATATTACTACTTTTGCATGGCTTCACTCAGTTTCTAACTAGACATAAATCGAGGTAAGTAATTGCCTAGTCTACCTCAAGCCGAAGCACACACAGAACAACCATGTGTTTGGTTTAGGTAAGATACTCTGGAAATACTGAGATCCCTTCAAACTAGAAGCAAAGCAGACTTAGGACAGTGAGCTAAATTCATTCCGTGACAATAGGTGGAAGCTCACCTGGGGGCTGTGATCCCTTCTGGAAACCATCTGGTCTCTGGAGCTGTCCCTTGCTGCCTCATGTGTCCCCAGTGATCTGCACTCACCTGTGTACTCTGGTATCTGTGTACCTTTTCACTACTATTTGAGTTAAATTTTTACCTTCTCACACAGTCCCACGGAGCTGGGCATTGAAAAGGTTAATGAAATTAAGTCCTTGTCTTTAAGGAGATCACACTCCCACGAGAGAGGCAAACCCATATGTAAATAGTTCTAACAGGGTGACAAGAGCTGTAAATGAGTATATAAAGTATGGTGAGTACACAGACCAGGGAAAAACTGGTCCTGCCTCCTTCCCAGGGAAAGCCTGGAGGAGATGCTGTGCCCTGGCGCAGGCTGAGAGGCGAGTGGGCACGTGTGGGTGTCAGAAGTGGGGACAGGGAGGCTGCGCGCTCCTGGAAGAACTAAGGCAGAGGCACGTTCCGCTGGGGGCCCCGATGAGCCAGAGATGAAGCTGCAAAGACACTGACAGCTGAGGCAGGGAGGCCCCTTTGAAGACAGGTGCCATAGCAGCCCCCAAGAGAGAGGCCATGAGGCTTGGGGGAGGCTGGATGAGAGCTGCTGCCCATCCTACTGGAAAGCAAGCCAGGATGTGGATTTTTGGTTTCACTTGCACCCCTGGGGGTATATTCATTCAGCTGAGCACAGCAATTAGGAATATAGTCTCTAGAGGGAGCCAGGACAGCAGACTGGCTGGGAAAAGCAGCCTCTCTCCTATGGCAGAGGGGCCAAGCCGAGAGGAGCCCCGCAGTCTGCGTGAGAGCACACATGTGAGAAGCCTTGGTGACTCACGTGGCCATGACCAGTCCAGGCAGTGCCAGATGTGGACCTCTGACCAGCTCTGCCCTCCTAACAATCGTCCCCACTCCAGCCTGCTCCCGTGCACAATCCTCGGTTTAACAGCAACTAAGACCCTCCAGAGTGGCCTGCTCCCAGCTCTCCTTCCTGAGAGTTCACAGGCCACAGTGAAATCGACAGAACCCCAGATGGAGCCGGTCACAAGTGGCACGCCCATACACACTTGTGCTACACACACACACACACACACACACACACACGGGCTGCCCTCATCTAGGAGAGAAGGACACCCAGATAGTTATCGTTTCGTGGTCCTTTGAAGGTTTCCTTTGATGTCAAGGAATCACCAACTACTTAGCATCGTGTCCTCCTGATAAAGGGTTTGAGGTAGGAGTGGGGCCAAGGTGTGGCACAAGCTTCCTAATTACACATAAGGCAGAAGGAATGCTAACAGGGAAGGTATGATCTTAATTAGCTCATGTTCTAAGTGGTGTTAGTTATCTAAAAATATCAAGGGGAAAGGAAAAGGAATGAAAGGGTTGTTACCTTTTCCAACTAATGACTTCATTTTTGTTTTTAATTAAGTTTACTGCCTTCCATTATGAAGGTAATACATGCCATCATAGAAAATTTGGAAAATACAGAAATATACAATATACTAAAAAGCACAAGAAAGGAAAAGAATCAATAAGCCATACTTCCATATATAGGCAGAGCTCAGAGATACTTTGGGTTTGGTTCCAGACCATCTCAACAAAGCAAATAGCACAATAAATCGAGTTGTATACATTTTTTGGTTTCCCGATGCATGTAAGAGTTATGTTTATTTTATACTGTAGTCTATTAAGTGTGCAATAGCATTGTGTCTAACAAAAGCACATACCTTAATTTAAAAAATACTTTATTGCTAAAAAATGCTGACACAGAAATACAAAGTGAGCACATGCTGTTGGAAAAATAGCACCAACAGATTGGTTCGACACAGAGTTGCCACAACAAACCTTCCATTTGTAAATAGAACACAGTATCTGGAAAGTGCAATAAAGCAAAATGCAATACAATGAGGTATGCCTGTTTTAGTTACTACTTCTTTTATTTTTTCATTTTTGATTTTAAAAAATTATTATGGTTGTGATCTCACAATATATACTATTTTATATCCATTTTTCAATGCAACTCACAAATTGAAGGTGACTGAATGTTAAAATGAGTGTTACAAAATTAACTGTGGTGATGGTTGACAACTCTGCAAATACACTAAAAATACTGAATTATATACTTTTTATAGGTTAATTGTATGACATATGAATTAATATCTCAATAAAGGTATCAAAAATGGCTCATAAACTTTCTTTTTCATGTTTATGTAACATTCTCCAGACATTCTGTGTAATGTAGGAAGTTATACATCACCTGTGTAATATGGTCTTACTTAATCATTTACTTAATCGCTGCTCAACTAAAAGGTATATCTGGGTTTTTCACTACCATAACCAATGCTAATATCAACATCTTTGGGGCCAGGCATGGTGGCTCATGCCTATAATCCTAGCACTCTGGGAAGCCAAGGCAGGAGGATCCTTTGAGCTCAGGGGTTCGAGACCACCCTGAGCAAGAGCGAGACCTCGTCTCTACTAAAAAAATAGAAATAAATTAGCTGGACAACTAAAAAATATATATAAATTATCTGGGCATGGTGGCACATGCCTGTAGTCTTAGCTACTCAGGAGGCTAAGGCAGGAGGATTGCTTGAGCCCAGGAGTTTGAGGTTGCTGTGAGCTAGGTTGATGCCATGGCACTCTAGCCTGGGCAACAGAGTGAGACTTTGTCTCCAAAAAAAAAAAAAAAATCTTTGGCACACTGAGCTCTTATGAATATCATATTCTTTCTTCCCAATAGTTTCTTAGAAGGATTTAAGCTTTTAAAAATACTGACAATATAGAAATTATTTTAAAGGACCAATGGATTTAACTTAAGAAAACTTAGTTATTCTCTAACATCATCAGGCACCAAAAATAAATTAGTAAATAAAAAGTGGTCCGAAGTGAAACTTACTGAACATTAATTGGCGGGGGGGAGGTAGGGGAGCTAAAGCTGGACCACAAATGTGAAACATATCAGATAACAATAAGATCATAGCCAGACAATGTTTTTCATGCCTGAAAATAATTCAAGGCAAAGGAAAAAAAATCTAATCCTAACAGGTGGCGGCTACATGATAGCCCTTAAGGACGCAGGCCTGGAGCGGGACAGAGCTGTGTTCAAATCCCCATTTGAATGAAAGCCAAGAGCCCTCAAGCATGATAATCCCGAACTATGTGGCCCAAAAACTGGAGATGAGAGAACACTACATCAGAGACTGCTTGGTGCAGTAGGTGCCCATAACGAGCACTCAATAAACAGTCACGATGATGATGAAGATGATGTCAACTGATTTTGATCAAACTGGAATGCAGAAATCCAAGTCTCCGCCTTCCAGAAGTTTCTGCTTAAAAAAACAACAGTATTTTTCTACTAACTCAGAAAGGGCCTGAAGGCATTTTCATTACCAAGAGAGTTTCAGCTGTGACCAGAACTCCTTTGCGCAATCTTTACATTCCAGTGCGCTAACTGCTTTCTCATGCGGGGATAAAAGCAGCCTTTGTCCTAAGCTTGTGAAAGGCACCATCTTTGTCAGATGAGTTAACTGTTAAACTTCGAGTGTGTTGCTGCAATGGCACGTTGGGAAACCACAAAAATCTAGACACACCCAAGCAGTGGAATAGGATGAGTTTTTAAAAAGCGGACTGTGTGTGTGCAGGTGCTTGTGCGTACGTGTGCTTTTTAAGGTAACGCATTTTGAGTACTGTCTACATGCCAGGCACCCTGCTAAGTGCTTTTTAAAGGTCTAACGTGGCTGCTTCATGATCCTCCCTTCAGCTGTCCAGGCAGCCTTTCCGGCGGTGGCCTGCAGCGTCCCCATGCAACTGAAGGCTGCTCTGACGCTGAGGCTGCAAACCCTTGCATCTTGTTAGAACCTCAGGACAAAAATGCATTTGCCTACTCTTCCTCCGGACACTGGAAACAAAGTCATCAGTTTCCACAAGAGTGTTAGGACAAGTGGCTGTGTAATTTATTTTCCAAAATAAGACAGTTCTGAGAGTAAAAGGAGCATTATTAGGGAATAGGCGGGCATAAACCAGGACGTATGTCACCCTAGTTTTATGTTCCCAGGTCATCCTGGTTGAAGTTCTTCAGGCTTTCAATGAAATGTGTCTGTGGACCGTGTAAGTACGTAAATAACTTAAAACACCCTATTTAGAAGAGAAAAATTTGACGTGGCTCTTCAGCAGGGGCATGAACCTGCAGCTGCTCTAATTGCTGGGTCACATCTGTTTCTCAATCTACCCTCAGGGTACCTCTCTCCAAAGCGGTAAAACGTGGAGAATCACAAGAGTCCCCACAATCATTGCAATGTTTTTAGGGACTTGGAGGATGGGGCAACTGCAAATATTGCTTCATTAACATAAGCCCCCAAAAGCCTGGACATCCACTTTTGTAGATCCAGAAAACAACATGATGACATGAACAAGTTCTTGCTCAACGCTAACCGATTAAATGCTTTATTTGCTTCGTTGCTTTATTTAAAAGGAAGGCTTTTATGTGTCCTATCTTCCTTACGGGTAAAAAAAAGTCTGGATTTTTCACTCATTAGATCAATCTAAGAGCACAGGAGCAAAATTTGCCTAGCATTTTTCCAACAAATGCAATGAAATTCAAAGGGATTCAGAACAAGAAAGGTTCTTAGGAATCACCAGGACCAACTTCTCCCTTATAGAAGAGGAACTGAGACCTCAAAGTGAAGAGCCAGGCCCAAAGCACACACCCATGGGGTCAGATCTTGCTTTTAGCCTGTTTTGCTTTTATCATGCTATTTGGCTAAAACACCATCTCATGCTTTAGATCTTCTTCTCTCCAAAGAAGGCAACGAGGGAGGGAGGGAGGGAGGCAAGGAAGGAGGCAGGGAGGGGGAAAGAGAGGGAGGAAAGAGAAAGAAGGAAGGAGAGATGGAAAGAAGGAAGGGAGAGGTATGGGGTGGGCTAGGCCAGGATTCACTCCATCAAAGCTCAATGACAATTTCAAATGCCCAATGTATGGATAAAGAGACAACCAGAAATGCCTCAGTAAGACCCTGACAAGAGGAGGACAAATGTATCGCCTACCTTTGGTCTTGATGGCCGTTTCAATGTTCAGAGCATCCCGCTCAGCATCAAAGTTGGTGTAGGCTTTGACAGACCCATATGCACTTGAGGGTGTGGAGTGCTGAGGTTAAAAGACAAACACGTGCAGATAACACACATTTAAAATCCTCTTGCTGAGATAACAATTCCTAAAATAATTTTTTTCTGATTGTTTATCAATTCAAATCATTCCCATACTAAGTAACCAGGTTATGTATTAACATGACATCACACATCAGATAAGAAATTTCATTTTTTTTCCTCATGAGAATTCTTCTCCACAGTCTCAGCTAGTTGAGAACATGTTGTCTAAATGGCCACTATTCATCTTACTTTTAGGGAGAGCTCACAAGCAGACAATGCAAAGCAGAGGACCTGAAACCAGCATTCATTCAGGAAGGCTTTGAAAAGTATTAAACTGGGCTGGCAATGATTCAAAATAAGGTAGCAATGTAGAAATGCCTGAATGACAAGAGTGTTTAGCCAAGTTTCTGCTACAGGCACATGAATTTCCACTGGGCCCCTGTCACGGAGCTTACGATGCAGACAAGCAGGGGAAGTAGCGTCCTCCACGCCACTCTGGCCACCACTGTGGCATCAAGGTGGTCTCACCTGACAGCCATGTCCTCTCCTGTTTTCCAAGCTCCTGCTCTTCTCTTTCCCTCTACTCCTGTCTCTCCTCTCTGCTCTGTATTTTCCCTTCTGCCTGCTCTAACACCATCCCTTCTGCCTACCTTTCTTCCTAGTAGTTTTATTCTTATCGCTCTAACACCATCCCCTCTGCCTACCTTTCTTCCTAGTAGTTTTATTCTTATCGCCTTTTAAGCCACACACTCTTCCGGTGCTTTTCAAAGTCCGTTTTCCTTCCTGATTTGACCGGGAATCTCTCCCACTTGCACCCTAACCCACCCTAGACTGGGGTAGGGACAATGGCATGCTTCTACATCAGTTCTCCTTTCCAAGGCTTCGACTGCCCTCCTTGTTTGAAATGCTCTTAACAGTTCCTCTCCCTCTCTCCCCGCTACCCAGTCCCAAAGCGAAGGGCGGACCAAGAGAACAGACGATGCTGCAGCTCTGGCTGGTGGAGCCATCGCCACTGCCCCGCCCTCAAGTCAAGGCTCCCTTCCTTCCTTCAGTGCCCCAACTGCCACCCCCCGCCCATAATGCCCATATAATGTGATGACTCGGCCTTGGCACGGTTTCTGTGAAGAGTTAAGAGGCCGCGATGCCCTGATTTCCTTCTCCATCTGCAGGCATCATGCTAGGAACCACCCAGCAGTCATTTACAAAGGCAGGCAGTCCGGCCATTGAGCCATGCCACATAGAGCTTCATTTGCCAGGGGACATGTCATCTCATTCCAAAAACAACAGTGAGTAGGGGGAAAGTTCTGCATAATTTTATAGCGTCTCTGGAAACAAAATTAAATGGAGAACTGAACTAATTCCCTACAAAATCCACTTGTCTGAAAATCAAATTATGGAGGCAAAGGTGATCTTCTCTTCCCTCAAAATATTGGGGAACGTGTGACATTTTCTAGTTCCGTCCCATCTCTCCGTGCAGAGAAATATATCATATTAGAGAAACTTCAGAGACTACAGGAAAAGTCCTCTCATGAAACCTGATACTACAAACAATCTAATGATTAAATCCACTAGAGAAATAAAGCATTTAGCACCTGGACTTGTCTGGGCCCCAACATGCAGCTTGTATTGTTATCAACAACAGCATACTCAAGTTCCAATAAGAGGAAAGATTTTTAAAAACCATAATATGTAGACTTTATACTCCAAACAACCTGTATTTGCACAGACTCCATTCATTTGCACGTTTTGATGGCAAGTGCCATAGACAATATATACGGCTTTGTACCACATGACCCAAATCACTGTCAACCTTCTTTTGAGTGCTTCTTTGCATTTTAATATCAATTTAAGAGCATATTTTGAAATATCTGTAGGAGATGGCTACAAACCAGTGTCAGTGCTGGGTTTTTGTAAAAGCCATTTCTGCCAAAATGACCTGCAAGATGTATAGTATTACTAGTTATTTTATATATTCATAATTTAGATTCTACTTGATTCTATAAGTATTTGCAATGACTTATAATTTAACATATAGCTTTAAAAATTTTAACTGTAAAAGAGAGAAGCAAATGCATCCAAATTTCCAGGTTCCCATATTTCCTGTGAAGACAATTAAATTTAATTCTGAGCTCCCTGATAGCCAAAGCAAAAAAGGGAACATGACGAATTATAATAATTTCACTATTTTGTTAAAAAAAAAAAAAGTCCTAGCTCTTTCAAAAAAAACTTTCCCAGGTGCTAAATTTTAAAAAAAAGTATAGGTCCTTATCTGGAAAAACTTCCTGAATACTGTAAGAAGTCCAAAAGACACGGAATCATTTTTGATATGGCTGTAGCTTATTCCAACCATTAATAAAATCCAAAGGCATGACATTAAAAGGCACATATCATCCTAACAATTATCACCATTGACAGGTATGGCAGGATAAAATTCCAGCCACCCCCGTGTCACTAACTTTGTCCAATTTTAATGTGATGCCAAAAAAGTTTTTAGTGCCACGACAGTTTCTTCAAACTGAGCTACTAAGAACAGCTAAAGTAATGAGAAAAGGGGAGAACCAAATAATGAGTCTCTGACTTTTGTCCCCATTTTCCTTAGGTGTACAAGGAAAGAGAGTAGCACAGTTATCCACAGAGATATCCAATTTGCATGAATTACATAAAGTGAAAATGATATACTTACATCACCCTCCAAGCTGAGCTTGCAGAGAATTTCATGAACAGTAGACATTTTGAAAGAAGCTGGAAAAAAAGTACAACAAAACGTCTTTAGAAGAGGCTTTCTTTTCCCTCACAGAACAAGGATTCATTTTACTAACTTCCACATCTTGGACCATTTCATCTGAGGATATTAGAGTAATTTTTGCAAATAGATGCAATTTCCATCTTATGACTGGGAAAATTAATGCTTAGAGACGGTTTGCTTTAGGTCGGGATGGACTACTAAACTAGCCAGTCTTTCTCTTACTCTGTTTAAAAAGGATCTGGGAGACTGATTTGTGAATGCAAAAACAAAATGCTCCCCACGGCTAATGCAACTTGTTCAAACAGGATAAAACTGAGTTAGTTGTCCACTTCTCATAAAAGGTGTGAAGCTTGTCAAACCAGCCACTACTTCTGTATTTCTCATAAGTAATTGAACCTATTGAGAAGAACCTGAAAGCTACAGGTGTCAACTGAAATCAGTACCATCTTCATGTTGGCCTATTCCTAATTGGAACCCTTTATCTCTACCCATAATTATTTTCTCAGTCCAGCGATGCTTGGAAGATATTAAACTGTTTATGAGAAAGACAAGGGACAGATTTGCTGACCTTAACTCATTCCATAAAGGACTGAATCCCTCATATTTAAGATTCAAAACATCTGAAATGAAGTCATCTTCCAGTAATACACTTAATGGAGCCGCAAGACAATGGCCTGATGAATTGGCTTTCCAGCTTTGCAATCTTACAGTTCTCGGAATTTATACCCAAGCCCTGCCAATAAGGAGTGCTCTATTGGTAGTAAATTCACTTCAACTGAGACGAGACAGGTTATTCAGCATAATCAGCCCAAAACTAAAGAAAATAGAGCAGAGCTGCATCCGGAAAGAGTCAGGAACAACATTTAAACTGTAGCTAGCACCTTCTGCTTTGGTCTCTTTTTGCTTAATATTCTTTGATCAAGGAAATTGTACATATGCCAATTCAGCTTTTTGTTCCCTTCAGTTTGCTTAGTTTAAATATTTTCATAAAACTGGTCTGGAGAGAGTATTTGACATAGACATTTGCTAGTTTATAGGAGCATTTTGGACTAAGCATATTCCAGGCCCCGTGGGCTGTAGGAGGCGGAGGGATGTAAGAGGAGAGGATTCACCTTTATTTATGGTTAAGGATGTATTTAATGTTTCTGCAAGATTTTCATCCTGAGCCTCCACCCCTCTCTTGCCGATGCTCACAAAAGCTTGTTAGGCGTGGCAAAAAGAAAGTCAGTCAAAGATACTGCAATTACCCCCACTCCCACAACTCTCAGACTCCGTCCCCGCTCCAATATGTCCTACCAATGGGTGTAATTCTGGTTTGTAAAAAGCCTTGCTCTATAAATAAACTGTGGCACATCCAGACAATGGAACTTTTCAGCCGTGAAAAGAAATGAGCTATCAAGCCACAAAAAGACATGGAGGAAACTTAAATGCATATTGCTAAGTGAAAGAAGCCAATCTGGAAAGGCTACATACTGCATGGTTCCAACTATAAGACATTCTGGAAAAGGCAAAACTATGGAGACAGTAAAAAGATCAGTGGTTGCCAGGGTTTGGGGGGAAGGGAGATGAACAGGCGGAGCACAGAGGATTTGTAAGGCAGTGAAATTATCCAGTATGATACTATAATGGTGGATACACGTCATTATATGTTTGTCAAAGCTCACATGCACCACTAAGAGTGAATGCTAATGTAAACTATGAACTTTGAACAATTATTTCTTGCCAATGTACATTCACTGATTATAACAAATATGCCATTCTGGTGCACAATGTCAACAGTGGGGAAGCTGTGCATGTGTGGAGACAGGGGGTACATGGGAGCTATCTGTACTTTCCACTCAATTTTTCTGTGAACCTAAAACTGTCCTAAACAAAAAGGCTATGAAAGAAAAGTTTTGCTCTATAGCTGAACTATCCAATACAGTAGCCACCAGCCTCATATGGCTATCAAGCATTTGAATTGTGGTCGGTTCGAACTGAGATGTCCTATAAGTGTAAAGGACACACTGAATTTTGAAGAATTCATATGAAAAAAGAATGTAAAATCTCTAATTAATAACTTTTACAATGGCCGGGTGTGGTGGCTCATGCCTGTAATATCGGCACATTGGGAGGCCAAGGATTGCTTGAGCCCAGGAGTTCAAGACCAGCCTGGGCAACACAGTGAGATCCCATCTCAACAAAAAATTTAAAAATTAGCCAGGCATGGTTTGTGCACCTGTAGTCTCAGCTACATGGGGAGGCTGAGGCAGAAGGATCCCTTGAACCCAGGAATTTGAGGTTACAGTGAACTGTGATTACAGTGAACTCCAGCCTGGGCAACAGAGTGAGACCCTGTCTCAAAAATAAATAAATGTTTTTATATTAATTATATATTGCAACTATGCCAGGCACAGTGATTGACGTCTACAATCCTAGCACTTTGGGAAGCTGAGGCGGGAGGATCGCTTGAAGCCAGGAGTTCAAGACCAGCCTGAACAAGAGCTAGACCCCGTCCCTACTAAAAATAATAAAATTAGCCAGGCATGGTGGCACACACCTATAGTCCCAGATACTTAGGAGGCTAAGGCAGGAGGATTGCTTAAGCCCTGGAGCTGGAGGTTGCAGTGAGCTACGATGATGCCACTGCACTCTAGCCCGGGTGACAGAGTAAGACCCTGTCTCCAAATAAAAAATAAATAAATATATATAGAGAGATAGATAGATATATCTATATATATATAGCAACTATGATATGTTAGGTAGATTGGGTTAAAAATATAGTATTTTAGTTTAATTTTACCCATTTCTTTCACCTTTTTTTAATGTGGCCACTACAAAATTTACAAATGCATTTGTAACTTACATTCTACTTCTACTGGGCAGTGCTGGTCTAGAAGATCCTATAGAGCCAGGGTCCAACCTTAATCCAAAAACCTTTGTGGTAGCCAGGCCAGTTGAAGTCTGAGATACCTTGTGTCAAGACAGACAAGTTTGAGTCTTCCTTGACAGAGCAAGAAATCTCCAACTTCAGCCTGGGCCTGGAAACTTCCCAGAGGGACTCATCAGTATCCCTCAGCCTGAGAAATACCAAAGTGGAGTTGAATTTCCTAAGAACTGAACCACTCAAGCCCTGGCCTTAATTAACTATCACCCCTGGGACTCAGTCAGAACTGGACTAGATCTGTGGCAAGGGATTAACCGTTGTCATCTGCCTTGCAGAATTCTAGTCACTCCTGTAAACAGCTAAGAAATAAAAATGCAAAAAACAAAAAACAAAAAAACAGGCGACCAGCAAGTAAAAGTTATTTCCATTTCAATGTATGCATTAAATTCCACTTATTTATTAAATCGGGTACCTCACATCAGTTCTGATGTTGAGTAAGTCTTAACTAGAGGCACAGTAAGTTTCCATTGTGCTGTTCTTTCAAGTTGTCTTTCGACCTCTGAGCGCTGGCTTTGCAGAAAACTGCCTAGCCCCGGCCCACATGGGACCCCCAGTCCTGCACAGATCAAAGACAATCGGATAGGCTTCCTTACACTCTTCCTTTACGTTAATTCTTCTCCCAAAGCCACACCTTGAGGAGACAAATAATAGGGACTTTTTAAAGCCCTAGAAACCTTCCTTTCCGTTTTACCGTTCATAATCCTGCCGCTCTCATCGTATCAGTCCAGCACGCCACTAACAGCTAAATTTCTATTTGATCTTGTCAAAATAGTTCAAAATCAGTCCTTTGTGGCTTCCTTTTATCCAGCAGAGCGAGGCCTTCAAAGATGAGCTTCAGAGTCCAGCCTCAGCTCCTACCAAAAGCAGACTGGGGCGCCAAACTGTTACTTGCCTCTCCCCAAAACGAACAGCGGTGCTCTCTTCACCTCTTGTACCTTGGTTCATGCTTCCTCCCGCATCTTACTCTCATCTTCTCTGATTTATGGAGACCCTGCCCATTCCTCAAGTCACCATTACTTTGTCATCTGCTCCAAGAGGGTCGCCACCGCCCCCGTGCCACAGAACTCCCTCACGCCTTTCCATGCCAGAGCACTTTTTGAAGCCACTCAGTTCGCCATTCAGCAGAATGCACTGAGTGCTCTCCACGTGCCTAGTACTCCAACGGTGACAGCGTAAGTACAGCTCAAGGCAGTAGGGAGTGTGGTTTACCTGTCTTCCCTACAGAGTCACAGTTCCCCCATGGATTTAAGAGTTATCTTTGCATACTCTAGGTGCTAAATAAACATGAAAACAATGAGTTGCTGTTTTGCATAAGTAATATTTATATTGTATTATAATATTATATTATATTATTTATAATCATTCTGCTTTCTGCAGAAATGTCATGATAACCACAAAGTCACAAGGACCACAAAACAATATCCATGAAGGTCGCCATTACTCCATGTAATGCCTTTTGTATCATATAAATATTTCCTATTTCTCTCTCTGTCTCTCTCTCTCTTTCTTTTTTTAATTAGAGACAGGGTCTTGCTTTGTTCCCCAGACATGTGAGGGCAGTGGCAATGGCATGATTATAGCTCACTGCAGCCTCAAACTCCTGGGCTCAAGTGATCCTCCTGCCTCAGCCTCCCAATTAGCTGGGACTACAGGCATACGCCACCATGCCTGGCTAATTTTTGTATTTTTTTTTAGAGATGGGGCCTCACTATGTTGCTCAGTCTAGTCTTGAACTCCTGGCCTCAAGCGATCCTCCCGCCTCAGCCTTCCAAAGTGTTAGAATTATAGGCATGAGCCACCAAGCCTGGCCAAATAGTTCCTATTTCATGCAAGTTTAATGGCAAACATATTTTCACCTTAGAAATAAAATATGGCCCTTGTTTATTCACTCCATCCAATCCCCTGGCAATGCAAAGTCATTTTGCATATGACTGATTAGTCACTAGAAGAAAGAGTCATAACGTTTGTTAAAACATCAGCTTAATATAGTACATTTGACTGATGAGAATGTGTCAGTGTGCGGCCACCCTTGAAAGCAGAAAAAGAAAGTCTCGGCAGCGCTACTGACAGACACTGGCTATACTCAAGTTGTCAATCAACAAACCCATAACGAGCACACACTGGGCCTATACTACATTCAGGTCTATAAAAGACACATGCAAAACCATGACATGCACGTTCCCACTCCGCAGGCCCTTGGAGCTCTCTTCCCCTCATCCTTCTGTAGGACACCTGAGATACTGACCCAGGGTCACCTAGGGAATGAGCAGCTGAGGCAGGGCCAGACCATATCCCCTGACTCCTGCACCGTGCCCTTCAACCTCACCACAGTGGTTCTCCATGCCAAGAGATTAGGACCAGGAGAGAAAGATCAGGGTAATATGAGCGAGATCAGCTAAAGCTTCTCGGTGAGATGCTGACTGCCCAGGCTGAGGAGGCTGCATCACCCGCAAGAGGTTCCAGCCGAGAAACACGGTGAGTCCCCGGGGGAGAATCTCCCAGGGTGGTGGGAGAGCAAGAGGACAGGTTTGAAAATCAGCCACGAGGAGCCTAAAATATAAGTTCTTGAAAGGTGTAAAGTTAAGCTCGCCTGCGGAAAAACTGGAGAACCCCAGAGCCAAAAGTGATTGGGATCCGATACTTACATTTAATATCTGTTCACCAAAACGTCTGCTCTGGAGGTGGAATTTTCTTACTGAGAACAGTCACTCTGACTTCAGTGTAATTATTATTTTGAATGAGAATAGAAAATGAAGTCTACATGCCATACAAGACAATTCCACCTCTACTGACTCCTCGCCACAGTATAAAAATCATAAATGCATTAAAAGCAGAACCACCAGTCCCTTTCTGGCAGATTTCTCTAGAGAACATGACAATGGCAGTCTAAATCACTCTTTCCAACACTTCAGCCTCGCCCAGTTGGCCAACTGGTTTCAACTTGCCAATGAGCAAAAAAAAAAAAATCAGCAAATTCAATCTGT
>VBSM01002959.1:3250444-3265310 GCA_008086735.1 Cheirogaleus medius
GGTTTGTCCTTTTTTCTTTTTTTTTTTTAATTTCTACTTTCATTTCTTATTATTTTATTTTTATGTTTTTTTTGTTGTTGTTGTTCTGAAAACGATCCAGGGGGAGGTTGGTCCTTCTTAAAAAAACCCTACAGATTTTATTGTACAGCTCTTTGTTGTTTCACCCCAAAAGCATAATTACAACACAAAAAGGACATGTGAAGCAGTTTTAGCTCCCCCTCCAAAAAGAAAAGTAAAACAAAGTTTGCAAGAAGGTTGGAAACAAACAAACAAAAGTAAACCTAAAAGTCAACACTGCAAACGGTAAAAACATGTTCTACCGAACAAACTCAAAAAGAGCCAGCCCCAGAAAGCCCAAACAAATATTATTCGAACAAACAAACAAACACAACATGTTGCAACAGGGTCGGTCTGCACAGCCAAAGCTGAATCTAAGCCAGCAGCTTCGCAGACACACCTACTTTATAGTTTAAACGTGGAGTGTTGATGTGTCACCACAAAACAGATCCCTAGCAACCATGATGAATCAATCAGGGACTGAATGATTCAGATGAAGATTTTAAAGCAAAAATGAGCGGGGGTGGCAGTGTGGAGGCGTGGGTTTCCCCTCCAAAGCCCATACTGTACACTGTCTTGGACACGAGTCTACAGGCCACCCTAGAATTTTAAATTTAAAAAAAAAAAGCACAGCTTTGCAGGGTGGGAGGAGGGAGTTCCCACTGTACTCCATTCTCCACCCCCACCCCCACACACAGCATCTTTATTCAACAGAACCTTCTTGAAAGCACACACTTTTCTCCTTGGTTTTATGGTCTTGATTAATGCCTGAGTCACAGGGCCAAGCCATGCCCCAGAATTCCTGGAATTCAGCCCAGTGGCTTGATCAAACTGAGCAGGAGGGACAAGAGCACTTGCTCCAGCTTGTCCTTTTGCTGCCTGATCTAAATCAATATTTGTTTGCAGATTGTGCTCGCAGAGCCTCTCTATCCGTCTCCTGATGTGGGGCTGGCGTGGGCAGGAAGAGACCCGCAGGAAGGGTGACGTCACTTGGCACGAAGCACTTTCAGGGCTGGGAAATCCAGGCCTTCATATCTACAGCTCAATTGGAGTGCTTTATGGCTAATATATTGTCCTTTCAACAGGGCGCACTGCCTACAGATAAAAGTCTAAGCTCAGCATTCAAGATCTTCCACACTCTGGACTTACCTACCTTTCCCTAAATACCTTCTGCACACAGACACATGCACAAACACACACACACACACACACACAAGCACACCCTGCACCGAAGTCAGACTGCACTGTTAACTCTACTCCAAGCACACTTGCACGGTCCTTTCCAAGTTCCCTCCACCAGGAACCTCTATCTTGGTTCCTGGATCAGCAGAATGAGACGTGAGGCTACAGAAAATAATAAGCGGTACCTTTCTCCCACAGACCTCCTTGCCCTGTGCTCCTGCCGCTCTGGGTGTGTGTGTGGAACACAGAGGTGAGTGGGCAAAGAATGTTTTCCACCCTATTGACCCACAGAGTTTCTGACTTCCTCCTTCCCTCACAGGTCTAAGCACAGTGCCTGGCACACAACAGACATGCAATCTCATCTTGGGATGGCTTACATATGCTGGTCCTCCCATTTTAGAAGATCTTTTCTTCCTTTTCCAACACACTCTCCCTTCCTCAATTGTTTTTCTCTCCCTCCGATTGAACATTCCAAATGTGGTTCCAGTTCCACCCGTTCAGAGCTGGAAGTTTAAATTCCCGGCCTCTGCAAATCTTTGCAAAACGTGGCAGATCACCTCGGGGGCAGCCACTTTCTCATCGTATGTAGCCTGTGTCTCCACCTCCGTGCTGTGAGAGCTGCTTGGGTCCTAGCTCTGTCCACAGGACAACATGGGAATGTAACCTACCTTTCCTTTTGGCCTGAAAGCAGGCAAGGAGGCAGGATGTCCAAGAAGCCTTAGGTCTCAGACTTCCTCTGAGCTGTGAGTGTGCAGGCTGGGTGTGGCAAGGAGACAAAGGGCATGGACAAAGCGCTCCATGTCACAGCCACTCCCTGGACTCGGAGCTTTCCACACCAAGCTGGGATTAGAACTCAGACCACGTGGGTGCTCTGACAAGGTTGCGATTAGATGGCTTAAAAGTTTCAGGGTGTATCCTACAAGGGAGATTTGGAGGTAATCTCAGTGGAAACACCCAGAAGCACACGCACACGTGGGGGCATCTTCTGTCCCCTACTGAGGACCTGAACCCTCAACAAAATAGATGAAGACTGCTTCTGGCAATAGCAGAAGAAAAAATATGCCAGACAGTGAATGGGTGGAAAAAAATTTTATAAAGGATTGGAATTTCCTTTGGTGTGGCCTACAACTAGGATAGGGTGTGGCCCCAGGGGAAATGACAACGGAAGAGGATTCTCATGTGCAAAAAAAGAGGAACATTCAATTTCTATTTAATTCTTACAGTCACATCTGGAAGGCAGGTTAAGATGCCGTAACCTTAAACAACACTTCTCTGAGGAGAGTTAAACATGATGCTCAGGTATGTGGAACAGCTGGATTAAAGAGGAAATGAGCCCCAGCCAAATTTGGAAACTAACATTAATTTGGGAAGATAGAAAGTTTAAAATCCAGTCCAATTGGGCGCAGTGGCTCACACCTGTAATCCTAGCACTCTGGGAAGAAGCCAAGGTGGGAAGATCGCTTGAGGCCAGCCTGAGCAAAGTGGGAGACCCGTCTCTACAAAAAATAGAAAAATGAGCCGGGCGTGGTGGCACACACCTATAGTCCCAGCTACTCAGGAGGCTGAGGCAGGAGGATCACTTGAGCCCAGGAGTTCGAGGTTACAGTGAGGTATGATAGTGTCACAGCACTCCAGCCTGGGCAACGGCGCGAAACCCAACCCTTAAAAAAAATCCAATTGCTGTCTATACAATTCACTAATTTTGTCTCTTTTCTTTGTCTCTCCGCTAGACTGAAGACCTAAAGAGCAGGAGTTTTTTATTTTTGTCTGTTTTTTCATTGCTGTATCCCCATAACTCACATAACTGTGAGTGGAACATAGTAGGTGATTAGTATTTTGTGGAGTAAATGGATGTTTAAAGCAGCCCACTAGAGCCTTCGACTCGTTTTGTGACACATCCACACTCCCTTAATGAAAAATGGCTTGGCAGGTCCCAAGCCCTGCACAAGCAGAGTGAGAACAAAGGCTTGTAACAATGCATTAGAGCCAGATTCTAGGCCCGATATTGCAGGCGGAGCCTACAGCCCTCAAAATCAATAGCAATTATAGAAGAATATCTGCCTTACCAGGAAAACTACTTAAATCAGAAATTAGCCAGGAAACTAATGGCCATGACTGTCACCCTAATGTCAATCAATACCATAATTTAATAGCCCAAAGACACAGGATGTTAAATATGAAGACTCGAGTCCAAGACTGAGGTCCTAACCAAAGCCAGTGAGTCAGCAATATTTCCTGGGCATTCACCACGAGCAGGCCACTTGGCACTGAGGGAATTACAAAATCCAGGCAGTCTCCAAATCATAAATCCGCCACTAAAAAAAATGTATATCGTGGTCACATCCTTCCACTGCAAATGTGATGGACACTTTTGGAGAAACCCTTGAGACTTTTAGATAATAAATGGACTTAGAAGATGGGAGGACATTTCTAAGCAGGACTGTCTTAACACCTTTGGCCACAAAGGACACTTCTCTGGCCCTGATCTCACCTAAAATCTTCCTTCACATTGCCTATTACTGTTCCTTGATTCCGTAGCCTCGAATTCTATAAATTACAGATCTGTTTAGGTTAACAAGGTTTATTTATTGTTGTCTTTTAAATAACACAATTGCTATGGGTTGCTAGGGATTTTCGGACCACCAACCATTCCTAACTTAATGAAAACTGATTCAGTTTGCTAGTCTCTAGCTGGATGTGAGTACACTGAAATGCGGAAGAGGAGGGAAGACGGCACAACCGGACAAGCCTGGATGGCTGTTTTAACATGTCAAGGACGAGGGTCTCTAAGGGGGTGCGAAGAAGGTGGAAAAAAGAAAGTGGAGCGGGGCGGAGACATAACTTTCTAATTAAAATAATGTCATCAGGGCCAACCTTAAAACCTAATAAAATTTCCGGAAAAATATTTCAGGGATTTATTCTTCCTGCCCCCCTCGTCTTCCCAAATTCCCTTACCCCACTCCCCCACCCCACCCTGCCCCGCCCAAATTAGGCAGTACTTAGATACACGGTGCCTGTTAAATAGGTTTTTCTGGGTTAGCCTGGGAACCTAAGCACCTTCTATCCCATTGTTTCAGTGGGAGCCTGCATTCCACATTCCAATCCGAGTTCCAGACAGGCGCATTAGCGCCACATGTGTGAATCCATCAGCAGTCCGTCTGACGCCCCGGCCCTTGGACTCCAGGCACTCAGGGTTCTCGGTAAAGGCCCAGTGTGCACCCCTGAGGCCGCTGGTCTTTTACACACAAAACCACCACAGCTGTAAAGTGACAATCTTACTACAAAAATGACCCTTTGCGTTGTGTAGCACTCGGTGTTTTCAGTGTACTTTACGTATTTATTTTTGAATGAGCACCTTTTCTGAAATCTTCGATAATGCTGTCGGGCGGTGGGTGGTAAGAGCGGGCGTCCTTATCAAGCCACTTTCATAGCTGAGGTAAGTGGCGTTCGCCTCCTGCTTCTCCACAGCCGGTGGATGGAACCCAAGTCCACACCAGCGCGGGGCCTGCTGCACAGAGCGGCGAGAGGCCCCGGGGGCCACGCCCTTTTCTGTACCCTCAGTCCCTGACTCACTGTCGCATCATCACAAGTAACAGGGCAGCCCTCCCCGCAGAACCATGGGGGACACTTCCTTCCTGATAAAAATGTGTTCAACCCGGCAGGGAACTCCAGCTACAGTGAAATCCAAAGTTGCTATCCTGCAAGATAATCTAAACAAAGGGGAACGAACTGAGGTTTTTGGGGGGATTTTTTATTGGGGGGGGGTACTTGACTACTCAAACTCCCACGGCTCATGCCCCCCACTGCTGCCCTCCTGCGCGTTGGTTCCAGCTCCACAAACGCGAGTTCGTTTCCAGTGAAGTAACTTGGAACAGATGGGGGCTACTTTGCAGAGCGCCGCAGAGCTGTCGCTGACCGTGGAGGGAAATGCCCAGCGCCCACCGCCCGGCCTGGGACGTGCGGCTCCCTCGGCGGCCACGCCCTGCTCCTGCCCGCGCCCGCCACGCCCGGAATGCGGGGCCTCCTCCGCCAGGACTTCGGGGGAATGCCCGACCCCCGCCCCCGCCCTGCACCCCTAGGCCCGGGCGCGAGCGGCCCCCTTACCCTTGCCCCGAACACCCTGCCCTCCCCCTGCGCGCCCTCCCCGCGGAACCCCGGGTGCGGACAGTCCCTGCAGCCCCCTGCCCCGGACTGGCCCCGGTGCCTCCCGGGGTCCATTGTCCGAGTGTCCCCGCGAGGCCGTCCCTCTTCCCAGCCTCTCGGCGCCCCGCTAGCGCCGCGGCCCGGGGCCATAGCGGACAGGCGGGGCGCGCCCTGCTTACCTGGGCCGGGCGCAAAGAGCAGCGAGCGTCCCCAGATGCCGAGCAGAGCCGCCTGGCCTGGGTGGGGCTTTTATAGTTGCCACATCCTCTCAGAGCGGACGAGGCCCGCCCCGCCCCGCCCCGCCCCCCTTCCCTGCCCGCTCCCACCCGGAGTCAGGGTGACTCACCCTCCCCGGCCCGCTGGGCGGTTAGGGCAGCCGCGCCCTGGACTGCTCCCCAAGCCGCGCCGTGTGGGAGCGGCCCCCGCGCCCTCGGCCCTGCCCTCCAGGATGGCCCTGCCCTCCAGGAAAGCCCTGCGGAGGTCTGCGAGGAGGCCTACTATGGGCCCGCTTCTTCCTCCCTTCCTCATTTTACTTCGTGAGTGCCACGTCGAGTTCTCAGCCTGGGCTCGGGTTAATAAATTAGAAAGATTTTAGTAGACTCTGGCTTGGTTAAGTCGCTTTTCTTTTCCCTTGGCGTCAGTGCAATGGAGAAAAGAATTGTTCCAAGACACATAAATCTGGACTACCCTGAGCTGGGGCCCTTGGCATCCAGCTCCCATTACTGTCTGCAAACATATTAGCTTAACCTCTGGCCGACAGTTCCCGCAAGGAGCGTGGGGAGGGCGATTCGCCCTGTCCCACTCTGCAAAGCCTGGCCTACCCTGGCCTGGAGCCAGGGCTGGGGTGGGGAGTGGAGGGCCCAAGCCACAAGCCAGGATCCCCCACACCCCGGCCCCAGGGGCACCCCTTTCCCGGGAACAGCTGTGCTCCGTTTCTCTCTGCCCGCTGGTCAGCTCGGTGAGGCCTCTTAGCCGTTGTTCCCTGGCTGGGTGGGGCCCGTGGCTTTGAACCCCAAGTTCCAACAAAGAACTTTCCTCCCTTCCTTCTTTCAAGACTGCCGGTTTTTTCCCCTCGCAGCCGCTTAGCCAACTCTCTTGCTCGGTTTTGCTGTTTCTGGCTTTTCTTGCACGAGTCACACTGGCAACAAGTGGGCAAACACATACTTGTGTGTGCTACTGTACTCAAACCTCAAACTAGCAGGAAAGCTTGAAAGCTTTACTAAGAATCCCCAAAGATCTCTTACTGGGTCTTTGAACTCAACCTTGCTCACTCACTTCACACAGATTTTTTTGTTTGTTTTGTTTTTGAGACAAGAGTGTCTCTCTCTGTCCCCCGGGCTAGAGTGCAGTGGCACATCATAGCTCACTGCAACCTCAAACTCCTGGGTTCAAGGGATCCTCCCGCCTCAGCCTTTCAAGTACCTGGGACTACAGGCGCACATCACCACACCCACGATAGTTTTTGCATTTTTGGAGAAACAGCAGCTCACTATTGCCCAGGCTGGTCTCCAACTCTTGGCCATAAGCAGTCCTCGCGCCTCTGCCTCCCAAAGTGGTAAGATTACAGATTGTCATGAGCCACCATACCAGGCCTCTTTCTCCTAGTCTTGATGATTCTGCGTTTTAATCTCCCATTTATTTTAACATCCAGGTTTACTTTCCAAGTGAGCTTTAATTCACTCCTGGGAGTCAGAGAATGATAGCAAGGCCAACAGACATTTGGTGCTGTGCTCACTGTCACATGGAGAATTAGCTGCATAACTACAGCTAATACTATTCCACAACTGGGGGCTTTCAATACCCAGCCCAGAGCTTTCTGTTGCCCAGCACTTTACCTAGGGATTATACACAATGGGTCCTCCCAGAAGGACAAATAGAAAATGAAGCAACACTTTTGATACAATTTCCGATTTACATTTATAGCTTCTCAATTTAAACTGAAAGCTTTAAAGGCAGAAACCATGCTCGTGTACCTACTTGTGTGAACATTTTGGAACATAACAGGAACACACTGGCAGGCAGTGATGGTAGGTGGGATTCAGCCTTCCTTCTCTACTTCTCAGGGTGGGTTCCACAGTCTCTTACTCCTAACTGTGCTGTTGGAATATATAAAAGCCGTCAAATATCCAAAAGAAGTTTTTGCTTATCTTGGGCATCCAGCAAATCCAGACTTTTATAGGTCTGTGCAATAACCGGGATTCGCTTCATGCCGAAGAACTTTGCATTGATGTTATCATAAAAATGAAGCTATTAGAAGTCGTGGTTTACTATTTCTAACGAATGTGAGGCCAGTTCTGCCAGTATAAAAGAATTTTTTAATCTTAGCCCAAAGATTCTCTTCCATTTCCCCCATGGTTGGAGAGAACGTTTACTACATCAGAGCTCAGACTGCTGTGTATATTGCCCTCTAAGTGCTTGACTTTGTTTTGTTACACTTTATCTGCTGCACCTCAACACTTCTAGTAGCACCTAGCCAGCAATAGTAGGTGTTCCCTGAGTGTGACAGAATGACAGAACACAATTATTCACTGAATAATGGAATGTTAGAGGTCCTAGAGATCAATTTGCCCTATCCTTGATTTTATATATGAAGAAATTGGAGCCCAAATAAAGTCTTCTGCCCAGTCCAGAGATTTAATAATGCACTCAAGGTCCTTGAATCAGTTACTTCTTGTGATGTAATAAATTAGCGCCCAAAATTTAGTGGTTAAAACACAAACAACCATTTATTTGCTACTGATTCTGCAATTTGGGCAGGACCCAGTGGAGATAGCCTGGTTCTGCTCCACGCGATGCTTGGTTGGGTAATTCAGTTGGGGATAGAGGATCGAAAGTGGCTTCATTCTTTTGGTGCCTTAGCTGGGGTGTGGCTAGAATGACAGAAAGAAAACTGGGCCTTTCTTTCCCTTGGTCTCTCATCCTCTAAGTCCTCCTTTCTCTTTACACCAAGGTAGTGAAGGCAGCTGGCTTTCAAGAAGCAAAAGCTGGCTGGGTACGGTGGCTCCTGCCTGTAATTCTAGCACTTTGGGAGGTTGAGGCAGGAGGATCACTTGAACCCAGGAGTTTGAGACCAGCATGAACAACATAGTGAGACTCTCATCTCTAAAAAAAATTTTTTTTAAATTAGCTGGGTGTGGCAGCTCAGGCCTGTAGTCTCAGCTACTTGGGAGGCTGAGGCAAGAGGATTGCTTGAGCCCAGAAGTTTGAGGTTGCCGTGAGCTATGATGATAGCACTGTACTACAGCCCAGACAACAAAGCAAGACCCTGTCTCAAAAAATAAAAAAAGAAGAAGAAGCAAAAGTTGCAAAAGTTGAAGTTGCCAGGGCTCTTAGCTTACAGGCTATGTAAAAACAGGCAATAGACTGGACTTGGCCTATGGGCTGTAGTTTGCTGATACTTGCTTTAATCCAGAGTTTTTGGCTTTGTCCTCTGAACTCTATGCTCCACACCCTCTGAGATGTCTTTTCTTTTCCTTAAAAATGGCCCATATTTCTAGCTGAGCAGGTCTGTCAGTCTGCTTCATGCCAATAGAAACACAAAGTTCTAAAAAACTCTTTTTGGTCGGGTGCGGTGGCTCACGCCTGTAAACCTAGCACTCTGGGAGGCTGAGACAGGAGGATCTCTTGAGGTCAGGAGTTCAAGACCAGCCTGAACAAGAGCAAGACCCCGTCTCTATTAAAAATAGAAAAACATTAAGCAGGCATGGTGGCACACGTCTGTAGTCCCAGCTTCTCGGGAGGCTGAGGCAGGAGGATCACTTGAGTCCAGGAGTTTGAGGTTGCTGTGAGCTACACTGACGCCATGGCACTCTAGCCCAGGCAACAGAACAAGACTCTGTCTCAAAAAATAAAATAAAAAAATAGAAACCCTTTTTATTTTGAACCCTTTCTGTGTTTACGTTGGCAGTTCTTTCATTAATACAAGTATCTTAAAAACTATGCAGATTTTCTATCAGTCTTACTGAGGTTCATGCTATGCTCCAAAATTCATATCCAATACAATTTTCTGAAAAACTTAATGATTTTTATGTAAATCTTCCTAAGGTTAATTCCATGCTCCAAGTTTCACAACCATCTTTTTTTTTTTTTTTTTTGAGACAGTCTCACTGTGTTGCCCAGGCTAGAGTGCCATGGCATTAGCCTAGCTCACAGCAACCTCAAACTCCTGGGCTCAAACAATCCTTCTGCCTCAGCCTCCCGAGTAGCTGGGACTACAGGCATGCGCCATCATGCCCGGCTAATTTTTCTATATATTTTTAGTTGTCCAGCTAATTTCTTTCTATTTTTAGTAGAGACGGGGTCTTGCTCTTGCTCTTGCTCAGGCTGGTTTCAAACTCCTGACATTGAGTAATCCGCCCGCCTTGGCCTCCCAGAGTGCTAGGATTACAGGCGTGAGCCACCATGCCCAGCCTCATCATTTATTTTTGAAACAGATCTCTTTCTACTTCATGTCTAAGATTCTTAGAAGCCCTGAGATGGTCTTCAAAGCACCACATTAAATCTTTCTAGAGTCTTAAAAAAAAAATTTTATAGCCACATCCATGGTTTCATTGCTATCTTAAGGCTATTTCTTAATTTTCAAATATTTCACTGGCTAGAATTTTGCTTGAAACCAAACAGATCTGTCTTTAGTGCATCTCTTTTCTTCTTGTCCTTCATCATAAGCAACTAATAGAAGCTCATTGGCACTTTAAACATTTTACCTGGAAATCTCCTTGGCTAGGTCCACAAGTTCATTGGCGCATGCATATCCTACCATTCATGTTGCCATAGGCAATAGCAACGTCCAACAGTGATATAGGTTGCCTCTTTTCCAACCCCCATAGTAATTTCCTCACTGCTTTCAACCTCCACCAACAGTCTTCTCTCTAGTCACCATCTAGCAGTAAAGCCAAAATCATCAAGTTCTTTTTTAGCTCTAAAACCTAATCCTTAATATACAAATACAATAGATTTAGGCACATTACTCATATACATGCACATGGATCTTGCTAAACAGAAACAAGTTTTGTCTATTCAGTGAAAAGCCCAATAGGATTTCTTTTTCTTTTTTCTTTTTTTTGAGACAGAGTCTCAAAACAGAGTCTCTGTTGCCCGGGCTGGAGTGCCGTGGCATCGGCCTAGCTCACAGCATCTTCAAACTCCTGGGCTCAAGACATCCTTCTGCCTCAGCCTCCCAAATAGCTGGGACTACAGGCATGTGCCACCAGGCCCGGCTAATTTTTTCTATATATTTTTAGTTGGCCAATTAATTTATTTCCATTTTTAGTAGAGATGGGGTCTCACTTTTGCTCAGGCTGGTTTCAAACTCCTGACCTTGAGCGATCCACCCGCCTCGGCCTCCCAGAGTGCTAGGATTATAGGCATGAACCACTGCGCCGGGCCCCAGTAGGATTTCTAAACGGAAGTACTGAATCATAAAACTATGTCTCTTTACAAGTAGATCAATAGATCATTTCTATCAAATATGATTGGCCTTCCTCTTTCTTCACCTTCCCTTTGTCTAAATTAGGAAGAATATCCCTTGTGTAATTTAATATATCCATATAGAGTTGTTGCTTCTAGTCAGACTCTTTAGGTTGTGGGACTTCAGCTTGTTATTAGTCCACAGATTATTTAAATACATAGCTGTGATTGAAAAATATCACTTTAAAGTAAAATGAAGCTGTGTAGAATATTGTTAAAATAATAGTAATGGGCAACTGTTAAATATCCCCAATGTTGCAAAAGGAATTTAGATTTTTTTTTTGTTTTGGTTTGATTTTTAGCTTTTTAAAATGTTTCATTTTTGTGGATCCATAATAGTTGTACACAGATTTCTAATGATGTGACCCTGTGAAAACATCCTTGGGTAACTAGGTATGGGGATGTACACTGGGGACACATTTATGCTGTCACTAGCGGTAGAGTGCAAGTATTCCTCCCCACTCTGTCAGGGAGAGTTGGCAAAGAGCAAGCAGAATGGAAGCCAGTTGTATAACCTGAGGCCAGAGTTGGTGCAGGGATGCTTTGGGAGGACGTGAGAAGTTGGGATAGAGGTAAACTAGATACCAAGGAAGGAGCCAAGGACACAATGATCTGTCAAAAAGTCTAAAGGACAGGGCAAAATCTAAACAGGAGATTAAACCAAGGCTCCACAGCTGGAAGAACACAGACACAAGTAGCAGGGAGGGGGAAGGTGGTGGACAGGCTTTGGTGGGGCTGCAGTGGGGGTTCACTCCTCTGAGACTCTGAGGAGGGGGTCAGGCAAGGCTGGAGTGAATAGCTGGCATGGATCTAAATCACCTCTCATTTCTTCAAACAATGCAAAAAAGAGAAGCATAAGGAGGAGGAGGAGGAGGAGAGGAAGACAGTGGAGGAGTGCGTTGTGAGGGAGGTTACTCTGAGATTGTAAAACAGAGAGAACTGGATGGAGAAGTCTGTACTTCTCACCAAGGCATGCCTATCATTTCTTAACGTCTCAATCTTAGTTTCTTAGCACCTGGGAACCAGACATTTTGGTTCAAATCATCTATAAGTTCCTTGCTAGCTCTTAAATTTGTAAGACTTGCTACAACAGAGTCTTGAATTCTGTAAGACTCAGTTAAAACAATCACTGAAAGATTCATAATCCAACTTTATTACTTAGGCAGTAGAATTTCAGTTCAACTCCTTAACACTTTGGCATCTGGTTTTCCT
Source organism: Cheirogaleus medius (assembly GCA_008086735.1). Lineage (NCBI taxonomy): Eukaryota > Metazoa > Chordata > Mammalia > Primates > Cheirogaleidae > Cheirogaleus > Cheirogaleus medius. Next base: position 3,262,505 of record VBSM01002959.1, read on the forward strand.
GGGGCCCTTGGAAAGAAGGCCTGATTGCTTTCTAATAGGGTGTGGGTGTGGGTCTCAGGGTTGTGTTAGAAGCAAATGGCAAACAGATGGGTGAGCTGCTCTAATCGGCTCTAGTTGCAAAAAACAACAATAACAAAAAAAAACTCTTCTCTTTTAAAATGAGAGGTTAGTCTTCCCCAAATCCCAATGCTCCACTCCCTAATTTGGAGATGAACCAGATGATTACATTGGTCTTTCCCTTCTCTGGTTTCTATGATTCATCAGCTATAGCAACAAGGGCGGAGTAAAAAAAAAAAAACTCCAGTATTCAGGTTATGTTGCCACTCAAAAGGAAAGAATCTAAGAAAAAATATTAGGATTGTAAAAGAATGAAAAAAGCTAACTCATGATAGTCATAACTCAGATATATTTCCTAAGAGGATTCCCTATATCCCGAAGCCTGTTATCTTTCCTCTTTAATTATCAATTACATGACCTTTTCTGTTTATCAAGTGTCTTACAAATATTTTTCTATGAAATTGGTGAAAAAACAATGCTTATTATAGTATACATGGAAGCCTAGTGCGTTTTGACCATCCGTGTCCCTGAAATACCTGCCAGTATCTAACTGATTATAACAATCAAGGAACTCTCAAGACAAAATCATCAATTTAACACACATTGAGATCCACTAGATGCCAGGCCAGGCAGGACTACACAGCACATATATAATAGGAATAAGGACTAGTGGAAGTAAATACATAATTATACTTTGACAAATGTATCAGAAATGGAATCAAAGTGCTAGCGGCACACAGTAAGAGAATGACTAATCCGGTCAAGGGGCAGTTAACCATTAGAGAAAGGAAGTAAGCCATTCCATCTTGGCCAATGCATTCATGGTTACTCATAGTGATTTGAAGTCATTGTGCAACCATAAAAGAGGAAATGGAGCGTGCACCAATGTATTCTATGTCGGCAGGAAGTGGCAATGTAGAAAGGTGTGACTGTTTATTTTTAAATGAACCATCCAGTATAAAAGCAGGTGAAGAGGATTAACCACTAGAGAAAGTGTATGTTTATTTGATTAATGCCACCCGTTGTGAAAATTGTGTAAGTAGTTTTGGAAATGCTTTACTTAAGAATTTCCCTTAAACCAAAGGCAAATCCTGGTCACTTGATAGTTTTGAGAAACAGCTAATGGTCATTCTGAGCCAAGGCTAGTAGTGACTAAGAGGGCTAAGGAGAGGACATTGGCCAACTGGGGTCAAAGATTCACGAAGCCAAGAGCAGGCCCTCACTGGGTAACATTGTTTGAGGAACTCAGCAGGATTTATCTTCTGGTTTTAAGAAAATTTGATCATGCTGATATGCGGTCTGAAGTGGATACCTATCAGTCCGATCAAGCTTTTAGAGTTCCTGATGTACTATATATTCAAAATCATGTAGAATTATTTAAAAGTAATTAATGTTTGAGGGGGGATAAAAATGTCCAAAATTATAGTGGACTGAAATGGAATCTTCAATGATGACCGATAATGTACTTATACACCAAAAAGAGTTTCAAGAAACAATGCTCCCATGAGCGAGAGGATAGCCAAGTGTGTTGCAGTTTCCCATGAATGACACCAGCCGCGTGTAGGTCTAGATGGAAATGGGTTAACAGTGTCCATCCCTTTCCTCTCCCAGAGCCAGTGGTACACTTGGCATTCTGGACAGCTGGAGCCATCCTAGACATGAACCGAAGAGTGAAGAAGGTTCCTCTTCTTCATAGCAGGCTGCAGAGTTAGTGGGTGCACCGTCGGACCTGAGAGAGAGCCCTCACAAATGTTGACCACTCTTGGAATAGTTAACACCGCTTCTGTTAGCCTTTTAATAAATTAGTCTGTTAGTAAATTATGGACATAATAAAATTATCAGTGTTGTATTGTTAAAAAAAACTCAAGAAGCCTTCAGACCTTTAACAGCAAACTGAAAAGGAATAGGGGTGCAGGCACAGCCTGGGACCCACATGGGTCGGCAATAGGGGTCTCTATACTACTACTTAGTTATAACTGGTTAAGCCAAATTTTCTCTTTTAAGACTGCAACATCTACCCTAAACATTCAAACATTACCATAAATATAACATAAACATTAAAACATTCTGGAGAGGAGCTCATATCTTGACTTACTCTGACCCCTCGAGCCCCTCAGGGAGGGCAATGTAGGTTTTCGTTTGGCCATCTGAGCTCAACTGCTTGGCTCACTTTGCTTTTCTTCCCTATACCCCAGAGTCCAAGTTTTAAAAGGTTAGGAGAAAGACTGACTAGGTAAAAGTAGCATGTAAAGAGCAACTCTCCTGGGAGGTTACCAACCTTTTGCCCAGATTCAGAGTCTACATCTACATGATATCATTGGAACTTAATTCCCTAAAGAAAAATGTTTGAAAGGAATCTCTACTTTATGTAGTTTTGGAGCCTAAAGGAAGGAGAGGCATCTGAGCCACCACCATGTGTGATGGTCTGCAGTACTTACCACTCCAGTACATTTAGGATCTCCCTTTCCATCTCGTTGGCTTGGCTACACTCGCACAGACAAGGCAGGCTTGTTTGTTACCACAGACACAAGGGTGAGCAGCTTGCCAAGTAAGACCGATCACTGTAACCTTAGGTTTAGATCGAAAAATAGCGGCTCCCCGCCGCCCTGCCCTCAGACTTCCCTAGCTTCCATCCTGTCCCAGGGGCTATCATACCTACAGCCATACTTTCCATTCTAGAAGTTTAACCATTTTGCTTACTCCTGCTCCCACTCCCCATTAAAAAGCTTTTCTTTTTTTTTTTTTTTTT
>VBSM01002959.1:3265410-3276452 GCA_008086735.1 Cheirogaleus medius
GCCCAGCCTTTTTTTTTTTCTTTTTTAAAGGCTGGTCAAGTAAAAAGCTTTTTATTACTCCCCATCTCAAGATAACGTCCGGTCTTTAATGAAGGCGCCCAGGACTTTCTGTTCACAAGGCCTCCCCAGCACACTATCTTAGGTTCCATTTCCTCCCTTCACCATCGGCAGCCTGGCCAGGCCTTCACCTGACTGCATGACTTGCCATTCGACTGTGCTACGCCTGTTTGTTCCTCTTCAACGTTGGTCATATTAATACTTTGTCCCTCAACTTGAAATTTCCTTTCTACTCTGGCAAACTCTTTTCAGATTTGAGCTCAAATGACACCTCTTATTGATTTGATCTGGCAAGACTTCTCACTTATACAGTGGCTTGCATTTTAAAAAGATCTTTTATATCCATTATTTATTGGATAGCTACTACAGCCTGTGCAATAAGCTGGCAAGGCATTAATACCTGGATTTTACAGACAGAAAGGCTTGAAAAGGGGAGAGATGGCCTTCACAAATGGTGGAGTTGAGACGCTATCTCAGTGCTCCTCCAACAAACTCAAACTCTGGGCTGGCTACTTCTAAGACTCAGCCTCTCATACTGCTCTTCGTCTCCAAGTGGCAGCTGACAGTCTCAGCATTCTGAAGACTTCCCCACTGCTGGATGTGAATTAACTCTAGCACTGGGCTCTTGGGAGGCAGAAGGCTTGGCTGACAGCAAACTCAGCACTCTCTTGTATGCAAAATGACATTTTGGCCTTAGGCACTTACTAAGTTATAGAGTCCTGCTCCTTAAGAGTAAAAGTTTTCAGGCACTAGAGTGTAGCATTAAAAAAAAGCCAAACTGAATTAGGGACTGGCCTACCACTTTATTAGCCTCCCAGCATGCACACACATACAGACACATTCAAGCCTACCACACTGTGATTTCAGTCTGCACCTCCTCCTCTGAACTCAGAAGACACTCGTTGTGCAATTCTCTGAGATTGCACATCGGTACTGGACACAAACTATCTCCAGCTGCCCATTGTGGCACCTGGGAATTATAATTTGCATCACTTTCGGTGGGGCAGAGGGCAGACATTATACTTGCTAAATGCGTTCAATTATTTATTTTTCACAATAGTAAAACTGCTGTTTGTGTATTTTTGGAACCTATGACTAAATAGCTAAAAATGAAACACAAATTCCATAAAATACAGACTAGACATAAAATACATTCTATTTCTTAGTTGTATAGAAATGTTAACTTTCTCATTCGATTAAATGAATGGATCTTGCTCACTTAATCATTTATTCTCAATCCATTTCTGGATTTCAGTTGAAAACTCAAGGAACAAATGTAAATATTTGTCTGATGAAGGATTATGTGGTCAGTGAGACTGTTCCTGGACATAGTATATTCTCTTTATTTGGAACCCCATCTCATAGGTTAAACACCCCAAAAACCTTACAGTTTAGTCTCAGCAGCTTAGGTTGGACAGGCATCTGTTGAAAGACCAGTTTGCAGAACTGTGATGACTCATGTTTACATGCGCTGGAGATGTCGAGGGGTGTGAAAGAGCAGGCATCTTTTCAGCACACTGGTGATTGGACACAGTCTCTCTCTTTGATAAGAGATAAGCTTGTTGCTGTTGTTGTTACCCCAGGAAGAATCACAGACTACGTATACAGGTTTAGACAAGTTTTGGCTGCCAAGGAGAATGTTTTGAAGAGGTTTTGAGATACGGTATCTTCCAAATTGTTAAATCTAACCTGAATTTGTACTTCTTTTGTTGCTCTTAAATGAGATACATTATATTAAATGAGTTAGACAGCATTATAAAAATACATCCAAACCATGGAGCTTTATTCCATAAACAAGGGACATATACCTATAAACTGATGCAATACAAAAGGTAGAAATGGAAGGGACAATAGTGACTAGTGTGGCCTTTGATACACACAAGATTTTTTGGCTTGTTTTCAGTTTCTTTCCTTGTGCAAGACTGCCCGTAGAGTTGCCCCTGTGAGTAGGGAGGTTTAAAATAGAGGTGGAGACAACCTAGCTACATGCTGGTTTATGGGGAGCTCTTCGGTATCAGCACAATTTAATACGTGTTGATTGGGCATCTAGACTTTGTCTAGCCCTATGCTTGGTCTTATGTTACGTACACAATCGTATAAAGACACAGTCATGCCTAGGGAGGAGCTTACAATCTGTTTAGGTATGTATATAAAATACTTGAAAGAGAAAAATGTGAAATAACATGTGATCTACAGAATTTGTGGTATTATAATTTCGGGGAATTATAATTTTAAATTATTTAATTATAATTAATTATAATTCTGGAGAAAAGACTTCTGGCGGGGGTGGGAGGGGCATTGTAAGAGAATTTTCATGCCCTGAATGTGAAAAGCAGGAATCCCTGATTTTCCTCCTATTTCAACATTTTTTTCTTTATGCCTCTCTCAACCATTTGTTAGTGGATAACTCTTTCATCAGTTAGGACGTTTCTGATCACGAGTAACAACAAAGTCTACTCACACTGGCAAATAATAAAAGAGGTATATTGGGTAAAGGAACGCAAAGTCCATGGGATAGGGAGAGCTTCAGGTATGGCTCCATCAGGACTGCAACCCTGTGTGAATTCCTTGCGTCTTCCTTCAGAGTATGCACTTCATCTTCAGGGTGGCATCTGACTTGCATAACACGGTAGGCGGCAGCATCAGTGCCATGTTGTATTTTCACACACGCCCAAGAGAGAGAGACAGAGTGCTTCATCTCATAAACATCCAGTATGAGCCCTGAGACTTATACTGATTGGACACAATCCTCAACTCATTCCCTAGGCCTGAGATGTTTACCATGTACTGACTGGTTTGATCTGGGTTACTATGCAAATCACAGTAGTACGGGAGATTAGACCTACCAGCGCCCACTCCTGGAGTTGGAGGTAGGGTCGATTTCACCCAAATTTCTTGGCAGCTACACAACAGGGAATGAAATAGATGGGTCTTTTTTGGTGGTGGTGGTGGGGGTCTGGCTAGGGAGAAGGAGACTCTTTCCAAGTTGAATCTTTCCTCCTAGAATCTTGACCTTATTCTCCACCTCCCTCTCTTAGCCTTTCTCCCAGGACTCCCAATTGGTTCTCCACTAGTTATTACCCCTTCAGTCTGTATCTTTGTATTGCATCAGCTGACAGGTTTACTTCCCTTAATCTGTAAACATAAACAAGTTCACATCATTCTGAAAACAAAAACAAAACCTCGTCTCCTGAGTTCTCCTTCCAGTTATCAGCCTACCTTCCTTGTTCCGTTCAACAACTTCTTGAAATGGCCTCCTGGTGTGCTCCTCCCCACCCTTCATCTTTCCTTCAAGTCTCAGCCTGCTGTGACTGCTGCTGTCTCACTCCACGGAGTCCTCTGTTGATAGTCGAATGGAGTAGCCTTTGTTCCTTAGTCTTCATCCTCCTTGACCTCCCATGCTACCTGACACTGTAAACAATACTGTTTCAACAAACTTTTTAACCTGAAATAATACTAAATTTATGTAGTTGTTGCAGAAATACTACATATAGCTCCTATATACTTTTCATCAAGACTTTCTGTTAACATTTCTCTGCCCAAACCCTCCAATTTGAGACTATGTTGCAGACATGATGCCTCATTCCCAATTTGTACTCCGGTGTTTGTTTCCTAGGTGTGATACATGCATGCTCTGACATAACCACATCAAGATCAGGAAATTGACATTAATATGTCACTACCAACTAATCCACAAATTCCATCCAAGTTTCGCAAATTGTTCCAACAATGTCCATTATTGGACCAGGATCCAAACCAGGATCATGAATCACATTGTTAGTCTTCTTTAATCTGCAATAGTCCCACAGTGATAAAGGCAGGATATTTTTGAAGATTACTGACTATTTGCTTTATAGACTGTCCCTCAGTTTGGGCTTCTCTGGTATTTCCTCATGATTTATACATATTTGGCAGGAATATACCACACAAGTGATGTTGTCCTTTTTCATAAAATAGGCTTTGTGTTATATGATCTTGCCCAACTGTATGCTAATATAAGTATTTTGAGCCTATTTAAGGTAGGCTAGCTTAGCTGCAATGTTCAGGAGGTTAGGTCTATGAAACGCATTTTTGACTCATAATGTTTTCAACTTATGATGAGTTTGTTCAAATGTTACCCTGTCATAAGTTAAGAAGCATCTGTATTAAATTATGACATGTGCAAATATGTGCGTGTTCTTCAAGCTGATGAGATTGGAGGCAGGGGTAGGACAGGGAGCAGGAAACACACTATTGATATAACAGGAAACACACTATTGATTTATCTCATTACTGGTAGTATTAAATTTATTCATTGGTTAAGATTGTTTCTGCCAGGTTTCTTCTGCATTAACAGGTATGTTATATTTATTAAATAATAATTTATAGGTAATTTGTGGGGAGATTCTTCAAGGCTATGTAAATATTCCCATTTATCACCAAATTTTCACTCACCACATTTACCATCCAGTGATGATTCTTAGCTAATTATTACTCTAATGGTGGCAAATTGATGATTTTTCTAATTCCATTATTCTGTTTATTGGGTGGCATTCTGCTGTGGAATAGAATGTTCCGTTCTTCCTCATTTATTCATTTATATCAGTGTGGGCTTGTGAATTCCCATTTTACTCAAAGGAATGTTGATTACATTCTGTTACTATCATCATTTGATGCTCAAATTTTCCTGGACCTAGGAACTTTTTGTTTTTTTCCTTTTAATTTTTAACAAGGTCTTGCTCTGTTGCCCAGGCTGGAGTGCAGTGCAGTGGCATGATCACAGCTCACTGCAGCCTCCAACTCCTGGGTTCAAGGGATCCTCCTGCCTCAGCATCCCAAGTAGTACATCACCAAGTACATCCCATGGTGTACAGGGGTACACCATGACCACACTCGGCTAATTTATTTTTTTATTTTGTAGAGATTGGGGCTCAATACATTGCTCAGGCTGGTTTCCAACCCATGTCCTCAAGTGATCCTCCTGCCTTGGCCTCCGAAAGTGCTAGGATTACAAGTGTGAGCTACTACACGTGGCCCTAGGAACTCCTTTAAGCTAGCTTCAGTGTTCATCTGATATGCCCCTATCATTCTTTGAGCACTTTCTTTCTAGTGCAACATGATGTTCCAGGTTCATCTTATATTTCTCCTGACCCAATCTTGGAATCGTTAATTTCTTCAAGAAGCTTTGGTTTCTTTAGTGAAGAATGGGATTTATTAACAGAAACCAAGATCTGATTACTAGATGTGCTCATTACTACTGGAATATCGCTGTTTCTAGATTCTCTCAGAATTAGGAAATATGTTTGCATATGTACCTACACAGCTATAACTGTTTCTCCATTTCTCTCAATGTGGATATTAATTATCATGAGTTTGCTCTGATACTTCCAATTCTAATCCAATACTACAGAGTTTTTTCTTGCCTTCCCTTTTCCCCTTATTTTCAATGTATTTCTTTACATGCTCAATTAACCTGATATAAAACCAAAGTCCCAGGCCTTTGGCCCAAACAAAGGGGAAAAGGAGTGTCTTAGTCTGTTTTATGCTGCTATAACAGAATACCACAGATTAGATGATTTATAAAGAATAGAAATGTAATTCTCACAGTCCTGGAGGCCAGGACGTCCAAGATCAAGGAACTGGCATGTAGTGTGTGCCTTCTTACTGCATCCTCATATGATGGAAGTCAGAAGGGCAAGAAAGGACAAACGTTGACTCCTCATGGCAGAAGAGCCAGAAGATCATGCATTCACTCCCACAAGCCCTTTTTATAATGGCATTAATCCATTTGTGACCTAAACAGTCCCCAAAGCAACAAACCCAATACCGTTGCATTAGGGATTAAGTTTCCAACATAGGAGTTTAAAAAGGGGACACATACAAACAAACATAGCAAGGAGGAAAGAAAAAAGGAAGGAAAAGCCAGCTTGTTCCCAGAAATGCCAGTTTCACTTTTTCTGGTATTTTACCACAAATGTGGGCTTTTAACATACCTATCTATTTCTCTCCCCTAAGTTGTAGACCCACATTTTCAGTGCTCTACAGGACATCCCCTTAATTGTTCTGACATTTGGTTGAAAACACAACTTCTTGTTTTTTCACCCCATCCTTATTTTTCCTCTGATATTTTCATTCAAGTCAGTGGCAGCTCTTAGTAAAAACCTCAGTTGTCTTTTATCTTTGAAACTTCTTCCTTCATAATTTCACACACACACGCTATTTAGCGGGCTGTGCCTTTGCTTACTCTGCTCCCTGTCCTACCCCTGCCTCCAATCTCATCAGCTTGAAGAACACGCACATATTTGCACATGTCAATAATTTAACACAGATGCTTCTTGACTTATGACAGGGTAACATTTGGACAAACTCATCATAAGTTGAAAACATTATGAGTCAAAAATGCGTTTCATAGACCTAACCTCCTGAACATTGCAGCTAAGCTAGCCTACCTTAAACAGGCTCAAAATACAGTACAGTTGGGCAAGATCATATAACACAAAGCCTATTTTATGAAAAAGTGTTGTATATCTTATGTAACTATTAAATACTGTACTGAAAATGAAAAACAGAATGGTTGTAAGTGTACTCAAAGAATGGTTCCCACTGAACGGATATCACTTTCACATCATTGTAAAGCCAAAAAAATTAAGTCTAACCATCATTAAGTTGAAACCATCTATACACATTTATTGAATGTTTACTATTTGCCAGGCTTAGATACAAGAAAAAAATAAGAAGTTATGGTTTTTAGCTGAAGTTTCACCTCATTTGTATTTTTTGATGCCTCTGCATAGAAGCAACCCCTATCTCTTCATGTAACTCTCATGCATTACACAGACTCATTACAATATATATTTTTGTACTCATTTAGATGTCTGTCTCTTTCTATGAGACTATAAACATTTGAAAATAAAGTCTTTTAATTCATCCTTGAATTCCCAACACCTAGCTCAGTGTCTATCACCCAGTTGTGTGACTCAATGTTTTATCAGTAAGCATTCATTTTGGGGACAGGGTCAAATCTGATATCTGCTATCCCTTAAGTAGCTTTCTAATCTATACCTTTTTCATCCACTCACTGTTTGTATAGTTAACAACTCCTTGCCTTTGATCTTTCTCCTCTCTACATAATCCTTTATATTGTGATATTCCTAAAACTGATCATGTCATTTTGCTCAAAAGCCTTCAATGTCTCCTCATTGCTTTCAGAATCAAATCAAACTGTGTGGGGATACCATTCAATACTTTCTATTATCGATCTCTAACTTACTTTTTCAACTTCATCTCCCATTTATCATCTTTCACCCCCATGCTTGTTACATGAGCATCTTTGCTATTTGCTAGAACCAGCACCTTTCATACGATTTTTGTTTGTGCTGTAATGCTCTGTCTCCTTTTTCGTGCACATTAATACTTGTCTTTCAAATACAGCTTAAAGGTCATTTCTACCATGCCTTTCTCTTATTTCCCGGTGTCCCCTTTTCTTACTCTTTTGCACTATTGTGTCACTTTAACAGTCTGCCCTACACCATAGCTAGTTGTGCATATCTATCTTCCCAATTAGATTAGGAAATACCTTTAAGGCAGAAACCAACTTATTTATCTTTGAATTCCAAGAGATTGGTATAATGCATAACATCTAATAGATGCTCAGAAATGCATTAGAAATTCAATAAAGGACAGGCAAGGTTTTCATAGGTGATAATAAATCCAAGCAGATATAGATGCATGTGCAAAGGCATGGGACAAGAATGGCTAATTTGTGTGATGGTAAAGACTGAATGGAGCAGATTTTGCATTAATACAGTGCTTGGAAGGGACTGGAAACCCATGGCATCAGTGTGGCTTTGCCATACTGGTATGTGACTCTTAGGATTAATGTGTACAAACTCTCCTGTGCTCTATATTTTTGGATAAGCAAAACTTAGGATAGAGAGTATAGAAAAGATTTCTCTTCCCCACCTTCACAAGAAATGTAGATTCTCAAGGGAAGGAGAAATTCAACTCAGGAATCATAGAATCTTTAGTGTTCTTCACTTCCAAAACAGCAATCAAGCAGGCGTGGTGGCTCTCATCTGTAATCCTGCCACTTTGGGAGGATCACTTGAGTGGGAGGATCGCTTGAGGCTGAGAGCTCAAAACCAGTCTGTGCAACAAAGTGAGAACCTCATCTCTAGAAAAAAAAATAATAAAAAAATAGCTGAGCTGGGTAGTACATGGCTGTAGTCCCAGCTACTGGAGAAACTGAGGCAGGATTACTTGAGCCCAGGAGTTTGAGGCTGCTATGATCACACCACTGTGTGATATAGATTAGAAAGCTATTTAAGGGATAGCAGGTATCAGATTTGACCCTGTCCCCAAAATGAATGCTTACTGATAAAACCCAGGCACTCCAGCCTGGGTGACAAAGTGAGACTCCATATCAACATAAAACAAAAACAAAAAAACCCAAAAACAAAACCCAGCAATCAATTTATTCTCAGGCTCCTCCCACCCCTCTCTTCTTAGAGAATTAACAAGGTTATAACTCATATATTGAAAGCAAACACATTTTCCAAGGCAATCCCTTGACTGTTTGAATTTCTCTGATGAGGCAATCTAGAGACCCGTACTAGAAACACAGGTCTGGACCTCAACTCTTTCAGTATGATTTGTGTGGCAGGTTAGACCCAAACCCCAGATAGATGTCTTGTGTCTGCCATCATACGCCTTGGTAAGTAGTCTGCACATTAGCCCAGGGAACACGGCAACAGTGGAAGGATCAATGGAATGCATTCCCTTTATTTCTACTTCTTAAGGAGAAACTCAACAAATCTTGCTATAAAATACTTTAAGGTTTGATTAAAAGGTACCGGGTATCTATAATGCATAGCAAACATCTTCATATCTTTACTACTTGTCCATTAGGACCTGCAGACTTAGCATGTTGATAATAAAATATTTTAAAAAGTATTCTCTTCCCTCTCTCTACCTTAAACCTGCTTTTCCTTATATCTCCAAAATGTTCATGATGTTCAAACCCAGAATCCAAGTAGAATTGGAAATGAACAGGTTAACTTACTTTGCAGTTCTGATCTAAATCAGAAACCTATTTCCAAGTTTTGCTGATCAGTTTTTATTAATACTTGTTGCATACTAGCCACTTTAATGAAACTTCTTTCACTGAAGTTCTGTGGTTTTCCTTGGGGCTCCATTCGGGACCCTTTCCTCATTCTACTCACTTCTGCTGGATCAGCTTGTCCTTTTCTCTGATTTCAATCGCCTATGGATATGCCAATGACTTCCAAGTCTGTAATGATGAGATGAAACATATCACTTGAGTTCAAGATTCAAATTATCAACTATCTAACATCACCTATCTTTACCTCAGATTTAACATACTGGTAATAAGACATTTTTAAAAAAGTGTCCTTTTGCCAGGCATGGTGGCACATGTCTGCAATCCCAGCTACTCAGGAAGCTGAGGTGAGAGAACTGCTTGAGCCTAGGTGTTCAAATCCAGCCTGGGCAATATAGCCAGACACCGTCTCTTAGGAAAAAAAAAAAGTGTCCTTTCTTTTTTCTCCATCCTGAACATAATTCTTCTATGTTCCTAAAATGTTCATGGCATATGTGATTTAAAAATATGTTCAGAAATTCTTTCCCTTCAAGCGATGGAGCTTATGTGTGGACTGACTTATTTCTAACTAGAAGAAATATGGCAGGTCATGAAAGACTTCCTCCTTGTTCTTTGTCTTGGATTGCCTGCTCTCAGGTGGGCCAGCTGCCATGGTGTGAGGACTCTCAGGCAGACCTATGGGGAGGTATATGTGGTGAGGATCTGAGGCTTTCTGCCAACAACCAATGAGAAACTAAGGCCTCCCACCAATACTATGAGTGAACCTTCATGGAGGCACATGCTCTAGCCCTAGTCAAGCCTTTGATAACTGCAGCCCCAGCCGAAGCTTGACTGCAACTTCATGAGACCTTTAGCCAGAGGGACCCAGCTAAGCTGAACTTGGACTCCTGATTCACCAGAAACTGACATAATGTTTTTGTACTAAGTAGTTAAGTTTTAGGGTAATTTATTACACAGCAAATTGGTTATAGATAACCAATGTAGCATCTAAACCCAAAATCCAAAAGTAGAAATGGTTAAAGGAAATGAACACCTCAAATGAACTTTCTTCCCACTCTTAACCACACTCCTCCTTCTGTTTTCTCAATGAACATAACTATCATTTGCCCATTATCCCAAATGAGAAATTTGGAAGCCATACTCCCTACCAACCACATAACCAAGTTTTTTTTCTCTTATATATCACTTGAGCCCACCCCTACTCCTAGTGCTTTAATTCTGGGCCTTTACCATTGTTTAAAATTACTACAATGCAGCCTCCCAACTCTTCTCTCCCTATAGTGTTTCCAAGCTCCATTGCATTCTCTAGACTAATGGCCAATAGGAGCCTTTTCATTCACCCATCTGATCATGCCGTTTATCTTATTAAACTTCACTACTGGTTCCCACAATGCACGAGAAGAAATTCAAATGTCTTAGCATGGCATGTTTGTCTCTGTCTTACAGTTTTCTCTCTCATCTCCCTCCTCATAGCCTACAATCTGGCCACCTTTTGCCTTTTCATATGCTGCCTTCTTTCTTTGTGGAAGATTTTTCATTTCCCCCTTATAACTCCTACTCATTTTTTAAAGACTCAGCTCAAGTTTTATCTCAGAAAATCTTTCTTAACTACAAGGATCTGGTTGGATGACTTTCTTATATTACCTTATCGTAGCACTTATCACAGATCAGTACTGTGTTCTCCACTAGAATGTAAGCTCCTGAAAAAAAAAAATCTGCCTTTGTAGCTACACATTCATTTATTCATGCATCCAACTTATACCTACAAGCAACTATATAATAGGCACAATATTATGTGTTTGTTACTTAATGGTGAACAAATGTAAGGCATAATCAAATATATGTAAAAAAAAAAAGAGGCTTCATTACGCACAAGCGAAAAACTAGC
>VBSM01002959.1:3276552-3331934 GCA_008086735.1 Cheirogaleus medius
CTTAAAAAAAAAAAAGTTCAGTGTTTTAAAAAAGGGAATGACAGGATAAGGAAATGATAGATTAGGATACATAAACTATTTTTACTAATAATTACTTGTTAAATAATTTAAAAAATATCCTATAACCAAAAAAATCAAAACAAAACCAAACTTGGTTGCAGAAGATAAATATTTTCAAGAGTTACTTATAATATTTGAGATTTTTAGGCTTAATTTCTTATATTAACATAGAACACATAAAAATTTCAAAAACAAAGCAACTATTGCCTAGAATCACAAAACTTGTATTTTACAAAAGACACACATTATTTCTGAAAATTTTAGTGTACATTACAGAATAGGGTTCTAAAAATTAAAGTCTGTTCCTTCTTAAGCCCAAATTTGCTACAGCAACATCAGCTGATTATGCCCTTTTCTGAATTCATCTGTGGTCCTAGAAAATTTAATCAGTGTAAATGAGGAAAAAATACCTTATCCTTTAACACATTAACATTGTCGTTTAAACAACGAAATTTTTTTCTGGAAAATATACTCATCTCTGCTTTCAGTAGTATATTTCAACACTCAGTCTGAATCTGTGCCAAGAGATAGAAGCATTTGTCACAAAACCTGTTACACCACAAACTTTTTTTTAAAAAACAAACTGATAGTTACCCAATAAGAAAATGATAACATAACTTTTCAGAGGCAGGGAGTATTTTATTTTTCGCTTCTGTGATGAAATTTCACCAAGTTTTTAAAGGTATTAACTTTATTAATCTGTAAGAATCATCAGTTTAAAGTAGTATGTAACAACTGTCAAAATGAGTCAGAAACAAGGTTTGCAATGCTCATAATTATATCTGATGGTGGTAATATTTAACCTTTTCAGCTAGTCTCAACAGACTGGCAATATATAACTCAAATTATTAATATAACGAATAATAAGTGTTGTTCTTGAAAAAAAAACAAATTATTTATCTAATTTTTAGAAAAGGTCTAATGTAAAAATATGTCTCCTCTTAATATATTTCCCTGTTATGATAATGTTAAAACATCTAGATTGGATTCTCCTAAAACTTTAAGGGTGAAGAGCATAACATGCCACTTCATTGAAACATTCTTCACATGGCCAACATATTTTTTTCAAGGCACTCTAAGAACTCTTGAGGATACTATAGGAAAAATTTTCCTCTTGCCTTCTGATCTTTTAAGCATATTTTCCCTCAAACTTTTCTAAATTAAACATTGTTATAATTCGTTGAAATTCAATTTTCCATGGTACAGTCCTTAAGTTATTTTTCTTTTATTTGAAGCCACTCCTTCATTTTCAACTTGCTGAGCAGGCAAGCAACTGCCTTTGGTTTCCATGGAAACTGGATTCCTGTGGCTGCGTGTAGGCATTCTTGTTCCACCAACCTAAGAGATGAAGCAAAGAACAGACAAGCTTAATGTAGTTACAACATACCTATATAAAGTCAACTCTGTATTATCTACACATATACTAATCACCTTGGGAATGATCCCTTAAATATTTTTAATCTCCAGCTACTTGGTTGTTCCTAAACAAGTTTTAATCTGACACAGTTTTAAAGTACTAAATATTAAAACAGCAATCAGGGCAGGGGATAGATCAGGGTACATGGAGAGAAGTGAATGGGGAAACCACTCTTTGTATTACGCTTAGAAGATGCTGAAATGTTAAATTAGGAAACAGGGAAGGACAGGCCTTTTGAGCAATGTGTTTGTAAAAACTAAGCTGAAGGGCAAGAAAAAGGAAGAATGAGAAATTGGAACAAAGCAAAAGGAAATACAAGGAGAAGGTCAGAGGTGGTAAAGAGGGAGGAGAAATTATATAGAGAAAAAAGAAAGACAATAAGATAAGGAAGGTGAGGAAGATAAGGAAAGAAAATGAAGAGACAAAGCAAGAAAAAAGAAGAATCCAAGACGAAAGAAGAAAAAAGAATAAATGTCAAAGAAAGAAAGGAAGGAAAAAGAGAGAAGAATACAAGTAGAAAGGAAAAACTGAAGGGGTGACAGAGAGGAGCAAGAAAGAAATAAGAAAGGGAGAAGGAAAAAAATGGAAGGGGAACACAGAGGATGAGAAAAGGGGAAGAGGGAGGTTGGGGCTGTGGGGAGAACTCTTGTGGTGCCGGTTCTGCCTTCATGACTACCCTTCCTCACCCTCACTCAGCTCACACAGTCCAGGGAGGAGAGGTGTTTTGCTCTTAGGACATCATCCCTTGTTAATTGTAGCACTATTATAGATGAGATCTGGAAATGCTGTCATCTCCTTGGCCACTGAGAGAGCATAAAGTTTTTTAAAAAGGTAACAGAGAAAGCCAGACCTCACAGAGAAGAACCAAAGCTGTATAGCTTAAAACCATTTCCACAGAACCTGTCCCCATCTGCCTCTATTTTCCCTAGCCACCTTGTACTCTTTCTGTTTCTTCATATCCTGTCCAGTGAATTCCAGGCTTGGGAGTGATGGGTGATACTGTAACTCCAAAAACACTGTCTCATATTCCTACCCCAAGAGAAACAGTACTGGCATTGCTCTAAGGGGCTACTTGCTCACTAAGAATGGATCAGGCTCCAGTTTCCCTGACCTAATATCTACCGTCTCCTTAAAAGAGCACTTTTGGTTTACAATTACATGACTAAAAAGGACAAACTCGAGTAGGGATCTGAGTCTGCCAGTCTGTCTTCATGAATCTGGTGAACTTTTGTAACATACTGATTAGAAAAGTACTGTGATTTTTAGATTATCTATATACCACTCCCACTCAGCTGGCATTTCCTATAAAGGTATACTGACCACACTAATTGTATCTAGTATTTTTTGAGAAAAACAAGCATTTTGAAAACTTCTCTTGCAAGATTGTGTGCGTGAGTGCACATGAAAAATGAATGCTTATTACACAAGTTGTAGAAGGAGAAAAGGGATAAGTATAGAACTGCTGCAAAAGGACTAGAAGGGGGGAAGTCAAGAGTAGCACAAGAAGCTAATGGGACCCTTCAATATGATCTCTGCTTGATGCAGTAGGGAGGCAGACGCAGATATCTCTCAGGGTTAATGCCAACCAAAGGCAGTATACCAGAATGAGATGTGAGTTCAAATGGACTAGAAACTACCACTATGACATCATATTGGAGGTAAAAACATCTGTGCTGTGAGGTTTCACACCATAAAAATATGCAGATAATTTCTGTTTCATACAGGACTTACTTCCTTGGTTTCTCTGATCTTACCCATTGCTGCTAAGGCTAGATTCCTATCTGTACCTGGCTCGAGACTAGAAAGTCCCATTCCTATGGCCTGGCTAGGCGGAAGGGAGGAAGATAGGGTAATTACTATCAAATATAGGGCTAGATTGTGGGGAGGTGAACAGATCATCACTGAAAACTTTGTTGGCTTTCCAAATTATATCAAACAAAGTATATTAGTTATCTAATTGTCTAGTGAAAGCTGGGCTTTCAGGTCCAACAACCTGGTCCTGGACAAACTCGCTAAATATTTGTTCCATACTAAATGCATGAAGCATTTTAAAAAATATAAATTGGCCAGGCATGATGGCTGACATCTATAATTCCAGCACTTTGGGAGGCTAAGGTGGGAGGAGCACTTGAAGCCAGGAATTTGGACAAAAAGAGAGACTCTGTCTCTACTAAAAATATAAAAAAGTAGTCATGCGTGGTGGCCAATGCCTATTAGTCCTAGCTACTCTGCAGGCTGAGACAGGAGGATTGTTTGAGCTGGGGAGTTAGAGGTTAAGAGGCACTGCACTTCAGCCTGGGTGACAGAGTGACACCCTGTCTCTCAAAAAAAAAAAAAAAAAAAAATTTACATATATATAAAATATGTGTGTGTATATATATATAAAAATCAATAAGTGCTGTGTGATATATATGTAATTGAATTGTTAAACTTTATATTTATGTGGCCAAACTCTGAATATATAGAATCTCTCCTTTTCAAATAGTTATGCACTAATGTTTTGGTAAAAAATGCACTGCATGTATGAAGGTGGTCCCATCAGATTATAATGGAGCTGAAAAATTCCTATCACCTAGTGATGTCCTGGTGTGATGCATCACCTTATCTATGCTTAGATATGTTTAGATATACAAATACTTATTATCATTGTGTTACAACTGCCTACAGTATTCAGTACAGTTACATGCTATACAGGTCTGTAGCCTAGGAGAGCAAAAGGTTCCTTCCTATGTGTGTAGTAGGCTATACCATCTAGGTTTGTGTCAGTACACTCAGAATATATCCCCATCATTAAGTAAAACATGATTGTAAGTTGTTTTCTTATTGTACTAAAGCACGTTTTGGACCATGTTATTAAAAATATTAAATCACTGAAGTATTTCCAAAGCATAAAGCACTCAATATTCTTTTAGTGTCATTCTATATGAGTAAGGAAGGTATAAGAATATTACTCATTTCTTTTTTTTAGAGATACCTTGTACAAACATAATACATTTTTCCTTTCACTTAAAGTTGTTCAGCGCCAAGGTATTAAACTCTTCGTTTCCACTAAAAAGGAATAAGCCACCCCCATACAGAATTGTATGTTATAGGTAAGAGACTATAATCAGGAGTTTCTAAATTGAAATCATTCTCTTAGAAAGAACATAGATCCTTCAAAAATAGTTCAATTATTTTTAAGGTTACTGAAAAAATTTTTTCCTTGAGGTTATAAAAATCAACACTTATATTAATTTAAACTAGAAATATCCAACCAAAATTGTAGATAAAAGAGCTTTAAATATTAACAACTTTTCTCTACTCTTTCCCTTGTGCCAACTAGTTAATCACATTTATACTTTCTTGGCCAAAGCTAAAATGTGCCAAGAGTTTTCATTTCTAAAGGGATACTCCCAAATAGTAACATTAGGGTAGAGAACTGAAAAACATAAACAACCCTGTTCACTATAAATTATTGAAAAATCCTCAGCATTTGCATTCCAGCTACTTCTCAAAAGGACTTTGGGACAGTTACAGATTAATTCAGTATAAACATAGAAGGGAAAAAAGAACAGAATACCCAAAGGATACACAAGTGAAATATGCTCTGGGGCAAAAATACTGGGATTATAGAACCCAGACAATAATTTTGATTCAAAAATTTTTGGCAGCAAGTAAGGAAAATACACTAAATTTTTGTATCCTAGACATTCAGATTCATTTATAGAGAGCAAAACTTTTCCTACAATTAAACTCAAATTGGAATTTCTTACATGAGATAAAGAATGAGTGACATGGTCCAGAATATCTAATAGCCATGGCTTTATAAGTTTCAGATAGAGAAATGTCATTCAACTGGTATTTCTGGTAAAGATTCTATAGAAAGAGTAACATTAGTTGTAATTCTGTAAATACTGAGTTACACAATACCTAGCAAAATACAATTTAGTCCTTAAAGTGTTTGGTTGTACTTTTAATACTGCACTCCATCAACTAATCACTAATACTTGCCTTATTTTTATATATACTACTTATCAATTTTTAATTATATTAATATCATGCTTTTATTAAATGTATTTTTCTACAAATTGCCTCAAATATTTAATGAAATGAAACAGTATACATAAATAAAAATTTTTTAAAAATACAACTTTGCTTTTCATGGGAATATAGGGATTTAACTATGTGGATGCATGCATGCATCTATGGGGCAAGCTAAAAGAATTTTCTTTAGTTGACTTATAAACTTTACAAAAGTAAAAAGTTCCACTGACATAAAGACTGAACTCGGCAGAGCATACACCTTTCCTATGGATATAGTTTTTAGAATGATACTGTGATTAATATGGCAAATGTGGACATTAGGTTGAAATATGGTATAGTCAGTGCAATAGATAAATAAGAAACAACATAATGAACACTTGATTTCAAAAAGGATCTTACCTTTTGTTGTGTTGCAGGATCCAGTGATTTGGGTGGAAAAGTACAAGGTATTCTTCCATGATGGATATGATACGGTAATAAGAGATTTGGATCTAATGGGACCCAGGGAACTGACAGACTAGAAGGTACACCAGGAAGGCCGCAATGTGTTTTATGCAAATTATATGCTGTTCTAGTAACTTTTCCATCAGAGGTCTTATAGATCAGGAGTGAAGAATCTTCTGCTGCATGAGACAACAAGTAGGAACCCTCCTGCAAGCTAAATTCACACAATGAAACTCATTGGCTCACTGCATCAATTCACAACAGCATTTTCTTAATCATGATCTATTAGTAAAACCGAGAACAATTATGGGAATAGAACACCACCTCTAAAATTATTTTTATGACCAAATAATATTTTAAAAGTCTTTTAAACTATTTCCTGCCTTTTATGTAGCTGTTTTAATTTTTATCCCGAAGTTCAGAATATCTGATCATTTTCTTTTTATTCTTATAGGTCAATTTGTTAGTTTTCATGTAATGAGAAACAAGTAATATGCCTAATTCCCTAATTCATAGACAACAGATGCTTATACTGAAAAGTCTTCCTACAGCATTTTCATTCATTCAACATTGCGCCTACTTTGAACCTAATGATAGGTGAATGGAGATCACTACATTGAGTAGTTTAAAATAAAGTGGGAAGAACAGTCAATTGAACAATCATGATACGATATGAGTTGCTATGAGGATAACAGAAACAATAGCAGCTAACAGGTATTGAATATCATGAGCTAACTATTGTAGTGCTGCTTCATATCCATTTTCTCATTAAATCTTCACAACAAACCTTCAAGCCATAATATTAAGGAGATAAATTTGGGCTAAGCGACTTGCCCAAAGTTCAGAGTGTAGGGCTTAGATATAAACCCAGGCAGTTGAATTGCACAGGCCACATCCTTAATCACAATCCTCTACTGTCGAAATAATCAGCCATGTCAAACATCAAATCCACAGTTTTCCTTCCTCTATAGAAAGCTTTCAGGGATTCAATGTACCATTACAAAGAGCTAAAAGGGTATGATTAACATACTGTGATCTCTTGGGATTACATTCTCTTGTGGAGCAAATGTGCTAAGGAGAACATAAGTTCTTTCCCACAATATATTAATAAAACTAAAGATTAATCATACTTTAGCTATATAGATCTGTCTACAAACCTAATAAGGTACATTTTCATTAACTTTTTTAACTGAAAAGTAATAGGTGTTGACAAAGGAGGTCCAGAGGATTATTCTATCCTCTGGAAAATTATTTTCCCCACTTTCTTATTTCAACATAAAGAAATAAATAATAATTGATTTGGTGGTAGGAATAAATAACATTTCAAAGACTGAAAATCATATATGAAGAAAGCTTTGGTTTACAGAGGAATATATTTAGTTCATGGAGAATGAGAGACACTCCAAGGAAGAATTATCTTAAAAGTGCCATACAAGTGCAATGTACATAGACAGGTATAAATTGTGACAGGCAGAATAATAGTCTCCTAAAAATGTTTATATTCCAAACCCTGGAGCCGGTGACTATGTTACATTGCATGGCCATGGGTAATTAAGGTAGCAGATTGAATTAAGGTTGCTAATCAGCTGACTTTAAAATGGTCAGATTTTCCTGGATTATCCAATGTAATCATAAGAGCCCTTCAATGTGAAAGAGGGAAGCAGAGGAGACTCAGAGAGAGATGTATTAATAACTGTAGAAGTGGTCAGAGTGATGCGATTTGAGGAAGACTCAACTTGCCTTTGTAACTTTGAAGATGGAGGGAGAGAGCTACAAGCTAAGGAATGTGGGTGGCCTCTAGAAGCTACAAAAGGCAAGGAAATAGATCCTGCCCAAGCCTATAGAAAGGAATGCAGCCCTGGTGATGGCTTGATTTTAACCCAGTGAGCCCTGTTAGACTTCTGACTTATAGAACTGCAAGAAAATAAATTTGTGTTATTTTACAACACAAATTTTATGGTAATTTGTTATAGCTGCAATAGAAAACTGATATAGAAACTAAATACTGATAATAAAATTTCAAAAAGCATCTGGCAAATTTCATGTATAAGCATTGTGTTTCACATGAAGAACAGAATATATAAAATAAAAATCCTGTCATAGAATCATTGAAAAATACCTAGGACATTATTGCGCTTGACATCATTATTTTATGAATAAGGATACTGACATCTAGTTGCATAATAAATAGAGTTAGAACTAGAATTCTGAGATTTTGACTCAGAGTTCAGACTCTTAAATTATTTTCAAATTTATCTTTTAGTAAAAGAGTATAACAGAAGAAATGTAAAAGTTCACATAACAAAAGAGTTTGATAAATGATCAGGTGGAGAATCCATCTTCCAAGATTTGTCATGGAACCAATGATTTTAATCACTAGCTCTATGTTTCTTTATCCTGAAAATGAAAACAACATATCTATGGTAGACTGAATAATGGTCCCCATAACATCCACATCCTAATCTCCAGAACCTGGGAATATGTTATATCTAATGATTTCACAGATGTGATTAAATTAAGGATTTTAAGATGAGGGGATTGTCCTGGATTATGTCGGTAGGCCTAATGTAATCACAAGGGTCCTCATAAAAGGGAAGCAGAAGACACTGGAAAAGAGGAGAAGGCAATGTGATGTGGATGCAGAGATCTGAGTGATGTGTTTTGAAGATGGAGGAAAGGGCCATAAGTTAAGGAATAGAAGTGTTCTAGAAACTGAAAAAGGCAAGGAAATGATTCTCTCCTCAAGAGTCTCACCAGCCCTGCTGACACCTTGACTTTAGCCCAGTGAGATTTTTGGATTTCTGACCTCCAGAACTATGAAGAGAATACATTTTGTTGTTTTAAGCCACTAAGTTAAGAAGTAGTTTGCTATCGTGGCATTAGGAAACTAATATAATAAATAGCCTTATAGGAAAATCTAATTGTAAGCTCATGAAAGCCAGATACTATCATATTATTTTTTAAATTTATATTTTTACAATTTCAACTTTGACACAATAATTTTTGCACTTCTAGGTTAGTTTCATCTAAGAAAATCAGACATACCAATGCAAATGTTCAAAAAATACTTACCTACTTAGTTTCTTTAGAATGTGTTGGAGGATGTTAAATAAACTTGAAATCCTATTAAACAGAAGAAATTTATATCAAATTAAAGCACAAAAAACTTATGTTTAATAATCATAGCTCCTCAGGAAGAGAAATGCCCTCAATAACAAAAGAAAACAGCAGATGATATAATGTAAAACAAAGAATACTGAAACTCATTTCTATTTGGATTAAATTATAATATTTACTTAATTCTTGCCATTTCCTGATTTCCCTTCATTAGCATAAAGTATTTGGCTTTGTGTGAGTCAGAGCAGTTGTAAAGAGATCACTATTGTATATTCAAATCATACACTTTAAAAAACGTTCAGAAGTCTTTAGTAGTACTGATCTGCAGAGGAGTTTGCCTTTTAGAGATGGTGATAAATTAGATTCCAAAGAAACTGACCAATACTTTACATACATGATGACAGAGAAGCTACTGATAGGGGAAAGGATAGCAAAAATGAAATGAAATATAAGATATTATTCTAAAAATTTCTTTAGTATCTCTTCTAGACCTAAACTCATTTCTTATTTATTTATTTATTTTTTATTTTTTTTGAGACAGAGTCTCACTCTGTTGCTGGGGCCAGAGTGCCATGGCGTCAGCCTAGCTCACAGCAACCTCAAACTCCTGGGCTCAAGCAATCCTTCTGCCTCAGCCTCCTGAGTAGCTGGGACTACAGGCATGCACTACCATGCCCGGCTAATTTTTTCTATATATTTTTAGATGGCAAATTAATTTCTTTCTATTTTTTTTTAGTAGAGACAGGGTCTCGCTCTTGCTCAGGCTGGTTTCAAACTCCTGACCTTGAGCGATCCTCCCGCCTCAGCCTCCCAGAGTGCTAGGATTACAGGCGTGAGCCACTGCGCCTGGCCCTTATTTATTTTTTTAAAAAATGGTTTTCACTGGGAGAGGTGAGACAGGTGGTGAATAGAATATGAAAATGCTTTTCTATTCAAAAGTTACTGCTCAAGAGAAGCAATGCTTATAATAGAAGTGGATATATTTAAGTATAAGCAGAGAGTTCAAATTTGAATCTGGGACTCTTAAAAACCTGTGTTAAGCCTGAAAGCTAGAACCGTGCAGCTAGTACAAGTGAGGACCACTTCTCATCCTAAGTGGTCAAACATATTAACTATCAAAACTGTCACTAGCTCAGCCATGTGCTCTGTGGCAAGCACTCTAAGTCCCAGTTTCCTCATGTATAAAATGGAGATGATACTACCGTCAGCCTTTCCTTGGAAGTTGTGAGATGCAAATGAGATAATATTCCTAAGTTATTTTCCTTTGCATTTAGGCACTTCCGTTCTGAGTACAATAAATTCACTTCAGTCTGTTGTATAATATAATGCTTGGTAGAAGGGCAAACTTTCAGAAGTCAGAATGTCTAATCAGTGTATACAATCTTGAGAACTAAGAGTCTGGGACTGTTCTATCCTTTCCTTTCCCGATACAGGGGTAAAATGCTTGCTTCCCATGTACTTCAAGATAGTGGCCACTCTCTGGCTCTAGCTTCCTTTGTCCCAACTAGAAAGGTTGGCATTACTGGCATTATGCTTAATTTGGAGATCGAAACAATTAATATGGATAGATCACAAATTGGGTCCAGGCTTTATCAAGGGATGAACAGATAAAGAAAATGTCATATGTATGTATATGTGTGTGTGTGTGTGTGTATATACACACACACACACTCACATACACAATGGAATATTATTCAGTCATAAAAAAGAATGAAATTTGGTTATTTGTAGCATCAAGCATGGAACTGGAGGTCATTATGTTAAGTGAACTAAGCCAGGCACAACAGAAAGACAAACATCACATGTTCTCATACGTGGGAGCTAAAAAAAGAGGATTTCTTAGAGGTAGAGAGTAGAATGGTGGTTACCAGAGGCTACGAAAGAAAAGGGGAGTAAAGAGAAGTTGGTTAAGAGGTACAAAAACACAGTTAGATAGAAAGAATACGTTCTAGTATTTGCTAGTACAGTAGGGAAATTATAGTTAGCAATAATTGATTGTGTATTTCAAATAGCTAGAAGAGAAGAACTGTAATGTTCTCAACACAAAGATTAATGTTTGAGGTGGTGGATATCCCAATTACCCTGATTTGATAATTACACATTGTATACAGGTATAAAATATCACATGTATTCCCAAAATATGTACAACTATTATATAATCAATAAAAAGACAAACACACAAACAAAAAACAAAAACACATTGGGTCTGGGAAGGCTTCAATGTATAAAAAGATTAAAAGTCTTAGAAATAAATTAACCAGTATATAGAAATAAAGGAGAATGAGTGACCACTTTAACAAGTTTTTCAATTCCTACCACAAAGTAAATGTTCTTACTTGAGTGCTGAAAGCTTTTCTTTTAATTCTTCTGACGTAATTTCTTCTAGCAGGAAAAGCTTTGAAGTAAATGCATCAATATGCCCTAAAATAAAATATCAAACTTAAAAAGAACAAGCAATTGCAGTATTTAGAAAATAAAAATACCAACAAGTTAGCCAGTCTCCTTAAAGATGTTTTTACAAAATGTTAATAACTGTAAAGGAATTTTACATGCTAAAAGATGGAGAAATATATATTTTATTAAGTCTATTAAGTGAAGCTATATTTTAAAATGACATAAAAATAGATTATGAAAGAAATACATATTCATTCTAAAATATTTGCTGAATGTAGAAAAGTTTACATATATCCATATACACAAAATCATTTCAAAGCCTACAATTTTTGAATACAATTGTTAAAATATGGGTGTTTCTAATTCCTATGAAAGTTACATTTTTGTGGAGTTTTTTTTAGAGATAAATGTACCAAATTCAAAGCAAGCAGATAAAGTCAAATTTAAAGTCTGGGCCTGTTCAATACATCTCTAAGACACCCTTGGTTCTTAAGATAAAAATTAGATTATAAAAATCTGGCCTATTATTTTTTAATTAAAGTACACCATAAGATTTCCCATGGTTAAAAAAAAAAAAAATCAAAGCAGTCTGCTCAGAGTCTTACTTTCTTACAAACATGACATGAATCTAGAATTCAAAAAAAAAAAAAAAACTGCAAATTCTCAAGATGACACCATTTTATTAATAAAAAAGTAACGTGTACTTTCTAAAACAAAATAGGCTGAGACAACACCAAGGCCCTGAAATGTACCAAGGAAGAGCGATATAAAAGACAGTCCTGGGTTAAATGTTATATAATCAAGTCAACACAAAAACCATGTTATCGTACCATAGTTAGAAACATCAATTAGTATGATGAGAGTACAACATTCTGCTAATGCTGAAAATATTTCCATTTTTGTTTTTTTAACTCCTTATATCAGTTATCAAAACAAATTACCTGGAAAGCTGATGTCAATCACTGGGACAACAAAAATGCACATAATTTAATATCTCATTTTCATATCTAGCCCCGTTTTGTATCATTTGCTTTATGCTCAAAGAATTAACATTTTTACCAAATGCCTTCCATTTGTTCCCACACCTGTTGTTTCTTATGTGAAGTTTTAGTTTCACCTCTGCAACTCATTATATATAACACTCATTATACAGTGACATTTTTAATAACAAAGACATATTTTAATGGTTTAATAACCATAGAAAGAGAATATTAAGCACAAAATACTTTTAGAAATTTACTAAATATGACTTTGAAGAGATTCACTAATAGTTCTTACTTTTTTTAAAGAAATAAAAAAGTATGTATTATATGTCAAATATGGTCTGTCAAAAATAACTATACAGAGAATACCACACTATGTGTGATGAGGTTCTACATCCTCAAGGAGTTTACAACTCTCTCATCATTGGAGCTTCATTTTTGGAAAAACAAACATCACATGTACTTCCTATTAAATTGGAACTAACCAATGAGCAGCACATACATGCAGAGAGGAAAGTAAAACTCAGTGGAAATCAAGCAGGGGGAGGGGGGAGGAGGGGATGGGAGAAACCTAACAGGTACAATGAACACTACTTGGGCAATGGACACACTTATAGCCATGACTCAAGCATTACAGAAGCAATCCATGTAACCAAACACATTTGTACCCCCTTAATATTTTGAAATAAAAAATTAATTAACTAATTATTTTAAAAAGAGTGAGATTAATCTCTTCCACCCTTGGGGCAGCTAAGCAATGCTTGGGATGGCAAAAACTTCCTGACCATTGTCCTTCAGCCATGAGCAATCTCTTTTGTATATCACAGTGTGCTGTACAAATGTTTTTCTGTGTGGAAAGCACTGGTTTATATAGTATAAACAAAACCTTTATATAACACAAATACAACCTTTATATACGTGCATTCATTCATACATACATGTATAAATACATATACATGCATACATACATTCATATGTGTACAGGAAGTTCTTGCTTTGCATGCAGTGTGGGACCATAAAAATAATCATACAGGCTGAAACACTGCAAGCAATTTTAATAATCAATGGGAAAAATTACAATTGTTTCACTACCTTTAAATTTTTTGTCAAAACATTATAAATCCTCCATCAATTATAAATGTATAGATATGGAAATGAAAAAATAGTAGTAAAATTTTATTTAGTACACTGCAATTCAAAACATTAAAAACATTGAAAATTAAAGTGTTTTATTTCTAGACGGGTTTGAACAGTGCTTGTTGCCTTTTTATACAACTTATGATAGGAAGCAAGCATCTTTTCTATGCCGTGAACTGTCATACTCCTAAGTTAGAATCAGCTTCCAACATTGCATCCTTTGTGCTTTCAATGTCATGAAATATCTTCAGGAGTTCTTTCAATGTAAAATCTTATGCCAGTGTCATTTCTTCATCCTTTATGTCACAACCACTTTCCTCATTTATGTCATGAAGTTCACCTTCACTAAGTTTGTCTGGCAGCAAATCTAGAGTCTCTTGAACAGCAGCAGTGTCAACATTCCCTCTGTCTGCTACTTCTTCTGTAATTCCATTTATGTTTGATTCAAATTTCACGTGAAGTCATATCACTTTTTGTTTCTTTGCTTTAATATTTGTCGGCCAATTCCCTCTTGTAATTATTTGCTTTGGTAAAATGTCACATGGGTTTATCAGTGGGAGACATGGGGGCAATACAACTGAATACTTTGCTTTCTGTGCATGAACTCAGTAACAGGAGCATGGTGACCAATCACAAACAGATTTTGAAAGAAGTAACATAACTGGTCACTGACTGTGTTGTGCCTTGGTTATTTATGCAGTGATTTGTGAACTGAAGAGTCACCAGTGAAATTTGGACTTTATGTAATTACTCAACTTTAAACTTTATTTAGATAAAGTTAACGTTAATATAATATCATAACTAAAACCTGTGCTTATCAGAACTGTGCAAAGTGAGGACAGTCTGTCTGTCAACTATATATAATAGAATTGATATATATTATAGGATTTGGAGGCTGGATACAGAAGTTGTGATGACACTATTTAGGAAATTTTCTTAAAGGAATAAATCTTAATATTTTTATGGGGCAAGAAAATAACAAGAGTACTGCAATCTAGGGAAGAAGGGGGACATGTTTATAGAAAGCAAAGCAAACAAAAAAGAAAACAACTGTGTTCATTCTACCTGAAAAGGAGACTATGAGCTATAGAAGTGGTTCTCAAAGTGTGGTCCTATGGACAAGCAACATCAGCATTGCCCAAGAACATGTAAGAAATCCAAAGTCTTAGGTCCTAATCCAGACCTACTAAATTAGACACTCTAGGCTTGAGCCAGCAAGCTCCACTTTAACAAGTCCTTCAAGTGATTTTCTTGAACAATTTTTTAATTAAAAAGGTACACTCCAAAACTCATAGATGCTTTTAAAACAACATTTTAAAATGTATTACCTCCCTCACATACCCATACTAAAAACAAAACCAAACACAAAAACCACAATCATACAATAATACATGGTTTTCACCAAACAGTTGTCACAGAAACCAAACACACCACCCCAGTACATTAAAATGAATGGTTCATAAGTTGATAGGATTCACGGAGAATAACTAGCACATACGGCAATGATTACTTAGGACTTTTAAGAATACTTTAGATAAAGTAATCCATACAGTTGATGGCAGTTTTATCTGTTAAACCATACATTTAAAAAACTCAAACCTTACATGTTTTTGTCATGAATCTCCATTCTCTGTCAATCCTTTAAAAAGAATTTCACTCATAACTTTTTGTTTGGTCCTTTCCTAAAATGTGTGTGGCTGGCAATTGCTTTCAAGCAGCTTACATTAAGATTGTTGGTGTGAGATCTTTAGAGGAACAGTGACATTCCAGTTAGAGACCAAGAACTACTTACTACAACAAACTTCCAGCATGTGTACAAAGGGTGAAGAGGGAGGTAGTCCACCACCAAGTAGTACAGTTAGCTACTTTCTTTTTTGGGTTAAGCAGAGAAAATGAATCAATTATCTTACTAATACTGTCATAAAATATGAAAACAGATATTAACCAAAATAGGAAAAAAATGTTAAGCGAATAACTTTTTGATTAAGAAAAACAGACTCACAGCATTTATTACATACAAGGAATTATGCTAAGCACTATGTGAATACAAAGTTTTAATAGACTCTGACCTTAAGCTATTTATTGTCAAACAGGAAGAAGGGATAGGTGTATGAAAGAATAATAAAGTAGAAAGTAACAAGTCATAAGAGAAGTAAAAGACAATGCATTGAGAGATCATGAGAAGGAAACGACAGCGTGAAGGGGCAGTTTGAGATGGTTAAGCGAGATTGAGAAGTATAAGATGAAATGAGATGTTCGAGATTAAGCATTCCAGTGGGAGGAAACAATACCAATAACGATTAGCAAGTAATCTATCATGTGAGATATGTTAACTGTACATGAACCCAGTCAATGCAAATTAAAGCCCTTCTTAGTTCCTGTCCCCCCAAAATAAAACAAAAAGTATAAAATCATTTCATCAAGATAGTATTTAAGATTTAAAAATCAATGTCATTATAATTTTAAGAAAATTTCAAAATATATGTATAAGTCAATTAAATAGTAAACCAATTAAATAGTACTTTTAAAAGAAGCTTGTTAGAAAACATGAATGTATCTTTAGTTATACTGTAAAATAAGTATTTTAAAAATAAAATTAAGGCTGTGTGTAGTGGCTCACACCTGTAATCCTAGCACTCTGGGAGGCCGAGGCAGGAGGATCGCTCAAGGTCAGGAGTCTGAAACCAGCCTGAGCAAGAGCGACACCCCATCTCTACTAAAAATAGAAAGAAATTAATTGGCCAACTAAAAATACATAGAAAAAATTAGCCGAGCATGGTGGTGCATGCCTGTAGTCCCAGCTACTCGGGAGGCTGAGGCAGAAGGATTGCTTGAGCCCAGGAGTTTGAGGTTGCTGTGAGCTAGGCTGATGCCACGGCACTCTGGCCCGGGCAACAGAGTGAGACTCTGTCTCAAAAAACAAATTAAAAAAATAAATAAAATAAAATTAGTATGTTGACATCCTTGTACATCTAAACAGATTTGGAATAACAGGGAAATCAAAACATTTGCTTTAACTAACTGCATCCCGCCATTTAATTCTGGTGTAGGAATGGGAGTTTAATCGAAAAGAATGTTAACATAATCAGAAAATTGAAAACAAAAAAGTACAGAGTGGAAGTATTTACAATTAAATTTAAAAGTATGTATTTACAAGGAAATTAAAAAGAGAACAAAGCCTCTTGTATAACTTACCAACATAAAATGAACAGTTGGAATGCAATAAACTTTCAGTCCATAAGCGACAAAGTTCATTTTCAGTCAGAGCTTCGACTCCATAACAAGCTTGATATTCTACTTTTGGTAGTACATAAACTGGAAATTGCTGCAATGCAAGATTACACTTTTTCAAAACTCCATTGATTTACTATTAATAGCAAATACATTTGCCTATATAGCTTTGCCACTTTCAAAATGCTTTCAGGTTATCTTATCCCATCCTTTCAATTAGGGTGGGACTCTCAGATGGATACATTTGAGCCTGATAGATAGAAGAACACTCCAAAGATGCAGGTGAGAGGTGGACGGATAAAAGAAATCCCTCCTTGGCACTCCTGTCCCTAACTAGAAACAATATACCTCCTCACATATACAACATTTCATTTCTGTCAGGGAATGTGACTGACAGCAGAATCCTTAGAACAGAGCCTATTGTACATAACTGCGCAAAGGTTCAAAGTGAGATGCTAGGAAGCAATGACTATAATATATACTAAAAATTCTCAAGAGAATAAAAAAGGCAAGAATTTTTTGCTCCTTTAAAGTATAAGTCATACTGTCTCAGGCTCAAATACTCTGAGCAGTTTGTTTTCATTTTATAAATGCATGAACATTAATTCCTACATTAATATCTGTGGATGCCATTATCATCATTAATATAAAGGTTTTATTTCAGACACAAAGTGACAAATTATCTATTCAGAGTTCACTGCTCAGGATACTACATAAAATAAGTAATATGACTGTCCCCATTATTGGTCCAAGAAGATATGCAAAGAAATACATGTTTGTGAAATAATACAATGTTAGTCATGTTCACTGTGCGCATGCTATCTCATCTGTCAAAGAAAATTCTGCTCTTAAAAAGTCTATTTCCAGCTGCAGAAGGAGAAACACATGATTTAAGATACTTACTCAAGTGATATGACTAGTTAGTACTTTTGAAATTATACTAAGGTGTCACTATTTATAGATTTGAAAGTATTTCATTAACATTTCTGAGTTACTGATTTTTACAAAGTGGCAAACTTAGTGGCCTTGGTACAATGGTGGTGGTAAGAACAAGTCAAATCCAGTAAAATTTCTGTTATCAACAGTGAGTGTAACACATATGATTGCCTTTGAATTTTGTAAAACTTTAAAGAAGTGCTTCCTAAATTTCAATGTGCATATGAATAACCTGGTGATCTTGTTAAAATGTAGAATCAGGGGTGGTGTTCAAGGTTTTGCACTGTCAACAAGCTGTTGTTCCAGGGATCATACTTTGAGTAGAAAGGTCCCTAACTTGCCTTCCCAATAAAAAAAACATTAAATTGTGATTAGGATAATTTTTTTTTTTTTTTTTTTTTGAGACAGTCTCACTCTGTTGCCCAGGCTAGAGTGCAGTGGTGTCAGCCTAGCTCACAGCAACCTCAAACTCCTGGGCTCAAGCAATCCTCCGGCCTCAGCCTCCCGAGCAGCTGGGACTACAGGCATGTGCCACCACTCCCGGCTCATTTTTTCTACATATTTTTAGTTGGCCAATTAATTTCTTTCTATTTTTAGTAGAGATGGGGTCTCGCTCTTGCTCAGGCTGGTTTTGAACTCCTGACCTTGAGTGATCCACCCGCCTCGGCCTTCCAGAGTTCTAGGATTACAGGCATGAGCCACTGCGCCCGTCCGATAATTTTATTGTTAAAAGCATTTTACTGCATAATAATTCTTCAGCAAATGGTAATCTGCATATGATTTAGTCTCCTATTATCTCAGCTCAAATAGGAGCTGAAGAAATGAAGGCTCAGAAGGTTAAGAAACTTGCTCAAGGACGCATAGCTAGTTTGTGGCAGAGCTGGGGGAAAATACTGATAAAAAACAATCCCTTTTCTGGATCAGAAATGGGCAATACAGTTAATTCTATATTTTTTAAAAATATACATTGTTTCTGAAAAGGAAATACTTGAGGGGATTTTCTTTGATAATACTACCATATCTATAAAAGTAAGTCCTAAATTCGGTTTTAATTTCTATATGTGTTCTACTGCCATCTCCAGGAAGCCAGGGGAAAGAAAGGCCTGAATATTTTATCTTTCCTTAGTATTCCAAAATTGAAGTGAAAGTTTAAGTACAAAGTTTTCATAGTATAAAAATGAAATTTACTATTTTCTTTTACCTTTGACAAGTGGCTCCTATTTTCCCCAGTGAAAGGTTTTCTTGGTTATATCTTCCAATTTTTCACATAAACCTTTTAAACTTTTATATACATTCCTAAATAAATATTTCATAGCTAGTATTCTCTCATTAAACTCTTTAGGTATCTTCTATTCCTCCTAACATTTGCCACCTTCAGGATCCTTTTTTATGGCCCTAGAATGCCAATATAAATTTTAAAATAATTGGATCTAAATTTTTGTACATTTTATTAAATAGCATACAGCACTTATGATATTTGGTTAACTGAAACAGATGATAACAGATAATATCAAAATATCCAAATTTAGTTGGTCTGGATTTCATAATTTGTGCAGAACTCAGTAAATTCTAGCTTTATCTTGTGGTCGAAATTTGTCTCTTCATTTCATCCCATCATTTGAAACTCCTTTGAAGTGCAGCTCTTATTAAGCAGAGTTTTTATAAGGAAAGGTAAACGATACTGGAAACTAAAATCTCAACTATGACAACACAGAATTGAAGAACCAAAGAAAAACAAAGGAGAGAGGAGGTTGTTGGACATCAGAGGTTAAAGAGATTTCTTAGTATTTTAAAGCTTTATCTAAACAAGTTTGTTTTTAGGTAGGAAATATCAATGAAGATATATTCTTACCTAATTAGTTTAAATAGTATCACTTTAAAATTTTTCAAACTAGTGCCTCATCCTCCCTAAAGTTCCCTCCTAAACAATACCCCCTTTACCTCTCCATTTTTCTCATTTATTCAGTAACTATTTATTGAGTTTGTATGGTATAAAACATTTGGGTGAAACAGAGAGGAATAGGACATGATTTCTAAGGGGCACACAGTCTACTAAGGGGTTTAAGCCATGTATACCACTAAACTATTACACATAGGTGCAATATGAGAAGTGCTCACAAAAAATTTTCCAATTTTACTTCAAGTTTGACATATTCAGAAATGTAAGGTTTCTATGTAGATAGTCTTTGGAGCTCAACTGTTTTGACATATTTTGATGAAGAATGAATTCTCTTCTATAAGGTTATGTCTTAACATTGACAAATTTCACTTTAGTCAAATGAATGGCAATGTCCTTACCAAGTTGTCCTGTTTAAGAATTAAATCAGTATCCAAAATTTCCCTAGGCTATTCTTATTTAAGAGACACCAGCCATCAACAATTTCTAAGAGCTACAAGCTGAAAGAAATACAAAGTGGTATGGGTTCACAGGGTAGGAAGTGAAAGAAATGAGGTTAGCCCCAAAATAAATCAGAGACAGAGAAAGTAAGAATTAAAGAGATAAAACCTTGAAAATACCATCTATAGCACTGATACTATATATTCAAGATGTTTAAGTTTATGGCTTTTAAATTTATCACAGTTAAACATAGATGAAGCAGGAAAGAAATTAGCAAATGAAGTAACCTCTTAATTCAGAGAATATTAGAATTTATCTAAAGGAGACTGACAGCAAACTTATTTTGTCATTCCTTGATTTTCTCTTGTAAAAAGCACTACCCTTACATTTAATTTGAAACTACTTGGTTTCTAAAATTTCAAGCCTGAACCCATAATGAAAACTAAATTATGAGAATTAGAAATTTAATAATTTAGGAATTTAATAATTTATTCACAATCTTCCTTCTACTTAATAAAGCATAAAAATATTATCAAGTAAGAGTTCCACTAAGTTAATGGGATTCTGATAGACAAAGCATACATCCTAGATCTGGATGGGTTAACTTTAGAGTTTGTCATGGTAGTCGAACCATTACAGTGGTTATTAGCAATGTAGAAAGGTTTCTCCTACTTTTCCTTTTTAATTTTTTTCAGTTATTCTTTGATATGATATAGTAGTCAAAGAAAACTCCACAGGGTCAATGCTGGAACATTACTACTCTGGATTCATGTGATCCCTATCCCAAAACACACTGACATTCTGAAGTGGTCAATGATGATTTTTATTGGGCAGTGGGTTACATAACAAGAGACAGAGACACTAAAACTTAAAAATAAAAAAAAGTGTACTATGACGAATGTATACAACAGAAAAAATTCTCTTAAAAAATTAAAAGAAAGACACTATAATATTTATTATATAATCAATTATAATACAGAAGCTTTTCTTTATTTACCAGAATTCAGTAGTCATTCACAGAAAAATTCAAACTAATCGGAAAGAGAACTTCAAATATCAAACATGGAAAACTGCTGAAAGAAGTAATTACTCAAACTGTAGCAAATACTTTTTTTCCCTGCGGAAAATATTTATAGCAAACCCAAAAGAAAAAACAGGGAAAAAAAGAAAGGAAGAGATATGGTCTTCTAACAATCCTGGAAAGACCAAATGTTTGTGAAGGCCTATCTTTCAAAACTTGGATTTCTAAAACAAGTTAAGACCTAAATGTAGAGAGAAAGGGGCTCATATGTAATAACAGAAATCCAAATTTACAGAGAAAACAAGAATATAAGTGCCAATCTAGGTCAAATCTATGATGTACAGTTTTTCACAAAGTTTATACAGGTTGAGTAACCCTTATCCAAAATGCCTGGGACCAAAAGCATTTCAGATTTGGGATTTTCTTTAGATTCTGGAATATTTACATATATAATGAGATATTGGGGATGGGACCCAAGACTAAATATGAAATTCATTTATGTTTCATGTAAAACCTTATACACATAGCTTGAGGATAATTTTATACAGCATTTTTAATGATTTTGTGCATGAAACAAAGTTTTGACTGCATGTGGACTGTGACCCATCACATGTGGTCAGATTGAAATTTTTCTCTTGTGGAGTCATGTCAGTATTCAAAAGGTTTTAGACTTTGGAGCATTTTGGATTTCAGATTTTTGGATTAGGGCTGTTCAACATGTGTGTTCTATGCAAGAATGTTACTGGCATTTATGATTATTATATATAATTAAACATCTCCCTTATTAAAATTGATTTCAATATTTTAGTAAAAAAACTCAACCTGGAAATACTACGAGAGTGATCAACAATTTAAATTAAACTTCATAGCAATAGCATGTTAAATATTTGCTGATTCTACTTATGCTACCATATCTTAACTCCCCAAATAGCAACTTACTCTTCTGATTTTCTTCCGTTTTTTAGAACGTGGTCTTGTTTCTATCCTCTGGACACTGCAACGCACCAGTAACAACAAGTCTTGCAGGCTAAATAACTTATAAACAAAATTTCCTTCCTGGGGAGCTAGATATTCCGATGTATCTTCAACATAGTCCTGAAGTTCATATGGCAATCCTTTAAAAATAATATTTCTCATTTTTATTTTAAAATACATTAGCTCTTTACCCATTATAAAATAATTCAGTTAATTATTTTTAAACTTCTACCAACTTTAACTTTCTACTTTCTCTGCCTAATTAACCCTCACACTATTACCACTTCTGTTTACTTTTACTGGAATTGCAGTGAGAGCTGAAATCCAAGCTTTACGTTTCTTTTCCTTTTAGCTATTACCTTCACTAACTCTAGGCAAAGTACAAATTAGCGAAACAGCATATCATGAGAAGAAAAAACACAGTTTAAAAAGTAATGTTATCCCTAATCTAGGCAGAGCTGAGATTTTGTACTTCACAAAATTAAAACACATTAAAATGTACAAAACTGCAGTCGAACACCAAGTATAAATTTTGGATTTATCAGTGTGTATGGTTATTTTTGATGCACTTACTCTTCATCAATTTGGTGAGCCACATTACCTATAGTTTAGTAGCCACTGTACATGTTGGATAAACATAAGTAACAAAACCCAAATACCCTTGGGCACATATCTATTATAAAGAGGATATTTTAGAAGCTAAAATACTGATCAATAGATGGATAAATGAAATATCAGTGACTATGTAAAGATCACAAAACAGGTTATGACAGAGAAAGTGAAGGAATGAGGGAGAAATATCTAAGGAAATGGAACAGATAAAACAGTATAAGTTCCTTTTAAATATTTACTTACGTCCTTTTGGCTTCTGAAATGCAGAAGGCCATCCAGATCTTGGCCAATTGGAGGCATCTGAAGGAGCAGAGAGTTGCTCAGAAACAGAAGGCTGTTTAGAATTTTCTAAATTCATCAAGGGTAATTCAGGTACTTTTCTGGAAATTGGCTTTAAGAGC
This sequence comes from Cheirogaleus medius, assembly GCA_008086735.1. Classification (NCBI taxonomy): domain Eukaryota; kingdom Metazoa; phylum Chordata; class Mammalia; order Primates; family Cheirogaleidae; genus Cheirogaleus; species Cheirogaleus medius. The sequence continues at coordinate 3,299,642 of VBSM01002959.1, forward strand.
TCATCTTGCATTTTTAAAATCTCTCCAACTGGATCAAATTTTTTATATACTCGTTTGATAGGTTTTTTTAAAACACATGACTCTTCTGGACTACAAGTAGTATTAGTCTGGTTTCCTACAGATGCCTGTCCTGAAGAAGAATTTGGGCTAGCTGGTTTAGAGCTTAAATTAGAACCAACAACAGCTGTCTTTCCATTATTATTACTATTTTTACACTCTGTATCAATGATTAAACAGTCCTCATCTGTATCACTATTGCAAAGAATTAGATCCTCAGTTTTAGCTGCTTCTGATGTAACAGTTTTTTCCTTTGAGTTGTCTATGGTTTCTAGAACATTTAGTCTTTCATCATTGGCATGTACCACATCTGTAGTCATATCATTTTTCTTAGGAATTTCAATTTCCTTAGAACTTCTTAACTGTGAGGCCTCAGATGTTTTCAATTCACTATCTTGCATCAACGACTTGTCAGAATTTGATACCTTTTCACCACATGGTTCACATTCCTGATCATCTTTACTTTTGCACTCTTCAGGGCCACCCTCCATACCAGTGACCAGTTGTTTCTCCTTTTGCAATTGTTCCATCAGCATCTGAGATAAACTTCTAGAATTAGCAGAAACGTCTGGTGCACTTGGGGCCACAGGTATAGCTGCTGCTTTCGGGGCTGTGGGAGTATCTGTCACGTTGGGTACTATGGAAGTATTTGCTGGACTTGGTGACTTTGATGGGTTGGTGGTGGTTACTCCAAAAGTTTCAAGTTCTGTGACATCATCATCGAAATCCAGATCTGAGTTTTCAAGAGTCTCAATTTTTCGGCACTCATTAACTTCATAGGATGTCTTAAAAAATATATTGGTAAATAATTAATAAAAATTTCAGGCTGTCCTCCCCTATCTCTTAACATCCCTATCCCTCTCATAGATAGCTCATGCTTTTTAAAAGTATAAAGAAGAGTTTAATGGCTCCAAAATGTTCTTGCTTAAAAAGACAACAAATTACTAGCAACTATTTAACCTTACCTTTTCATTGAAATGTTCCTAAAAACAGACACATTTGCCAAGTTGTAATAGCACAGGAAATGGAATACTTGTGAACTACCATATCCCAAGAGGAATTTCTATTAGTCAAAAACAGACAAGACCACAAAGAAGAAATGTAGGGCCAAAACAGGAAGGCAGTAGGTTTTCATTTATGCCTATTCTGTATACTCTTGCAGAGACACCACGGCTTAGCTGAGGCAAGAGGAAAGCCCTTCTCTGCCACTGTGAGGAAGCTGCTTTCCAATGCAGCCAGAGAAATGTCACCAGCCTTTGGTGCACCCCTAACATCGGTTAGTGACTTTCTTAACACATCTACTGAGGGAAAACAACTCTCAGTAATAAGAGATGGGGCAGAATTGAACAGGAAGTTTATTTCATTCTGGGACATGAAGTCATTAAGGTTGTAGTTTTTCATTTACTGTTTTGATAATGGAAGAATTACACACAGCTTTAATTTACTCAGGAATAAATTGTCCCCTCTACAAGTAGACAAGCACCAGAAGATCTCTCCTCAATCAAGCAGAGCACTTTAGATAAATAACATGGGAATTTGGTGATGGGCTATCTACACCCATACAGCTAGATCTGAGAGAAAGATTCCAACAGCAGTCAGGCAATAGGTAAGAAAGATCAACCCATGTAAGTTATTTAACCTCTCTGAACCTCAATTTCCTCATCTCTAAAATAGGTATAATAGGGTCAGCTTCTTGGATTTGTTCTAAAGATTAAATGAGAAATTATATATAGAAAGTCTCCTGGCATAGTGCCTGGCACATACTAAGTAGCTTCTCTGTAAACGGTCACTCCTACTGAAATAAAGACTATAAAATTTAGTAAAAACGTAAAATTATACTATATACTGCTTAAATGAGGTATTCCTACACAAAAAGATTAAAAACAAAACAAGAGATGTCATCAAGAAACAAAAAGAGGAGAAATAGCAATATCAGTATTAGACAAAGCAGAATTCAATATAAGAAGTATTAGATAGAAAAAGGAGGAATACTATGTTAAAAAAGGATAAAATCCACGATGAATAGATAATGGTCATGAATTGTGACATGCCAAATAACAATATCAAAATATATAGTCAAACTGAAAAATAAATGGAAAATTTGAGAGAAACACAATTGTACTTGTGTTAATGATATACTCGAAGTAAAAATAAATAGGGATATATAAAGTATGAATAATATGAATTAAATGATAGAAACTAATATATATGAAAGATTGAATACACATAGGTAAATAAACTACAAACATATACCTTTTCTCTCCCCAAAATCCAAAGGTCGTTTCCAAAAATGGACTATAAATTAATATACAAAGAAAATCTCAATATGGCGCAAAGCAGAATCTACTAAGGTCTTACTCTCTCTTCAGAAGGAAATAAAATTAGAAATCATTAAGAAAAATTTAAACAAACAACAATAAATCCAAGCATGTGGAAATTTAAAAACATTCCAAATTGTTAGATAAAAGAAGAAATCAAAATGATAGTCACAGAATACTCACAGCAACAATTAGAATACTAGACATTAAAAATCAGAAATATCAGAATTTGAGGCTCAAAATGACATTATCTTCCTCTAAGAACTATTTTCACTACTTTTGCTAGGTGTCCGGAGACACTAGCAATCCAAAAGCATTTCACCTGAAGTTCAGGGCCTGAAAACTCAGGCTGTAATTATAGTCTCTGAGAAAGCTGATTTATTTCTGGTTCGCCCTTATTCCTGGGGTCCAAGCACTTCATAGAAAACTGAACTCCGACTTTTGTTCCCCTAGTGCTGTGATTCTGCCAAAAGCACAGCTGATTTTCTCAGTTGCCTCTTCAGAACTGACAAATATTATCCAGGGCAAAAAGACCCTAAGCTTATCTCCAGGCTTATCTTCTGAATTCCTGTCTTCTTTAGAATCTCAGCCCTGTAATTCCTCGCTATCTTGTTAGCTCTTTAATGCTTCTAAGAAAGACATTTTTATATCTCATCCAGCTTTGGTAGTTGTCATCATAATATGAACGTTAATAATATGAATGTCTAAATTACCTGGTCTACTATTACTGAAAGAAGTCACTGTCATTTTTTATTTCTCTTAACCTGCCTCATGTTTTTTAAAAAATTGATTGATTGATTAATTAATGGGATGAGGACTTGCTTTGTTGCCCAGGCTGGAGTGCAGTGGTAGAATCATGGCTCCCTGCAGCCTTGAACTTCTGGGCTCAAGTGATCCTCCTGCCTCAGCCTTCCCAGTAGCTGGGACTACAGGTGCACACCACTGTGCTCAGCCCCTCATGTTCTTATAGCACTTGTTACTTCCTGACATTCATCTCACACCAATATGAGTTTTTGGCAGATTTTAAAAAGTAAAATGTATAAGAAGAAAATGTATGAAAAGTTGGAACTGCTTTATGACATACACATCACAAAAATATTAAAAGGAAAATGGCAAATACAGAAAAACGTAAACAAATACAAAAGACAAAAAGGCCAATATCCTTAAAATTGTATGAGCTCACTTTTATATTTTATTTTTAAATTTTGCTTGCTTCCTCTCTTTATTGAAGTCTCTGTTCATATATCCTGTCCTCAGAAAGGTATTCTTGATCATGAATATAAAATAGCCCCATCCTCATCCCTCTCCCTATTTCCTTTTAACCTACTCCATTTTTCTCCATAGCATTATCACTACCTACTTTTTTGCTGTTGTTTTATTAAATATCTGCACCCTCTGCCACTAACGTTAAGCTGAGAAAAGAGATTTTGTTTTTATTCACTGCTGTATCCTCAGTACACAGAACAACACCTACTTAATAAAAATTTGTGGAATGAATAAATTAAGTTTTTGATAAAAAATGTCTTTAGTAATCATTGAAAAAATATTTTAAAACACACAGAATAATAAAAGCTATTATTTAGAGAGTGTCATGGCCGGGCGTGGTGGCTCACGCCTGTAATCCTAGCACTCTGGGAGGCCAAGGTGGGCGGATCGCTCAAGGTCAGGAGTTCAAAACCAGCCTGATCAAGAGTGAGACCCCGTCTCTACTAAAAATAGAAATAAATTAATTGGCCAACTAAAAATATATAGAAAAAAAAAATTAGCCAGGCATGGTGGCGCACGCCTGTAGTCCCAGCTACTCAGGAGGCTGAGGCAGAAGGATCGCTTGAGCCCAGGAGTTTGAGGTTGCTGTGAGCTAGGCTGATGCCACGGCACTCTAGCCTGGGCAACAGAGTGAGACTCTGTCTCAAAAAAAAAAACAAACAAAACAAATAGAGAGTGTCAAGCATTACTCTAAATGCTTTACATGTGTTACCTCATATAAACCCAAACAACCCTATGAGTTAGGTAATCATGATACCCATTTTACAGATGAGCAAACTAGACACAGAGAGTTTATGTAATTTGCCCAAGGTCATACAGTTACCAAATATACTGAAAAGGATTAACAATCTGGTCAAACACTTTCTGTACTAATCAAATTAAACTCATCTGTTCCTGTTTACACTGAACAACTTTTGAATATGAATGAGACCAATGAAACAAAACTTCTTATTAACCCACTAGCATGACTACCACCTCATTGACTGAGTTTTTAGTACAAACATACTAAAATCTGTGCTCAGTATTTTACATATAATACCAAACTTAACCCTCATGACAACTTTGTGAAGTAGGTATTAATACCTTTCTTGTATGAAAAGAGAAAACTGGGGTGGAGTAAAAGGGGAAAAAAAAAAGAAAGAGAAAACTGAGGCTTAGGGAGATTAAGTTAGTTGCCTAAAGTCTAGCTAGACTTGAAATTCAATCTTAAATTTGAATTAAGGCTTGTATTTTTAATTATTGGGCTTACAGACTTGCAATAAAACTTTAGGCTTCAAAAGGATAAAAAAGTACATTCCCCTAAGGGAATAAAAACACATTACATACGTCCATTTCAGATATACACTCTTCAGGTTTGTCCATAAATACTGCAGAGACTGGAACAGAAGTGTTTTTGGACATCATGAGTTTTAATGGAACTTCATGAAACATTTGATTTCTCTCTCTCATTGTCATTTTCTTTTGGGGAAGTGGTGAATTAATATATATTACTTTAACTGGTTTTGAACCTTAAAACAGAAACAGAAGAAAAGGGGTGATTAGTATCTAATAGTCATATTTTTTTTAAAAAATAGGATGTATGACATAAGGATCACTAAAGAGACATAGGACAGGACAGTAGTAGCACATGTCCCACATATTTGCCACCCTTGGACTAGAAGATTTTAAAGTCTCTTAGAAATCTAAGGGCAAGAGAATCCAACTGGCAGGAGAAATATGTTCTCTTTCTAACAATGTGTAAAAAGGATTTTCTGTTTTTTACTGTTATAGTCTTACTGTCATTATTACTCAGTTCTTACATGAACTTGCAAAAAGTGATGAAATTTTTACCATCGAGAACATATTATTAATACATTTAACTCTAATTTGTAGTTTTGTTTCATTAGACCTAGTCTTTTACTTATTGCATTTATGTTGTAATATATAATAATATTAATTCTGGAAGATATGAAAAAAATATATAAACCTTAACAGTAGGGGGAATTTTTCCATATAGAGGAATTAATGTGCAAATATTAATTTTATTGTCAAAAGAGAAACTATCTCACTGCTTGTAAGTACAGACTTACTGTAATTCTGAATTCCAATAAAAGACAAGCAAATAAGTACTGGAAACTCACCATTTGAGGTTGTCTAATAAAGTACTGCATTCCTTTCATTTCAGTAAAAGACAGAACCTCACCATTTCATGTACTTTTGGCCACCCTTGTGCAGTTACTTCTCTCTTACCCCCCAAGATGACTTCAGGTACTATAGACCTAATAATTCATTTAGAAGTATCAATTTTATAGTAGCTTTATATATGAAAAAGTTCTATTGAATGTAAATGTCAAATTTACATCCTCCTTAAATTAAGACTTACATTTTTGTTTGACAAATGACCACCTATGTTTAGACAGCTGAAATGGAACTATTACAATCCTTTTTGAGAGCATTACTTGACATAGCAAATCACAAACCTGCGACAGGTATTATTTGAATACACACTGGAATTTCCCACTGTTCCTTGTAGTTTGGTCCATGATTATTTAATAAGGTAAATAATGATTCACTAGTAAGAGCTATCTGAGGGTGGTATCTTGAAACAAGCTTCTCTGCATTTGGATCTTTACTAATATCCTGAAAAACAACATATAACTTGTTACTTGGTTATACTTATTGAAAATTTCTTTGGTAAAGTAATGAAAAGAATGAAGAAAGTCAGAAAGGGCACTTTAGAACAATTAGGTTATATGTACTTTGTGAGGTATAAAAGATTATTTAGGAAGATCCAAAACCACCCTGGTACTTACATAATGCATAGCTTCAGTTGTTTGTTCTGATGTTTCAATGGTAGATGTGTTATCTTTTGAGAGCTGTAACTTTGCAGGCATTGAGGGAAATACTGTTTTCACATATTTTACATTGCCCTAAAATTAGAAAAAAAACGAACCATTTTATTATAAAAATTCTCAAGTATTTTTTTCTGAGAAAAGTATACTTCATAATATAAAACTCTTAATTGAAACTTATTCCCTAAATGCAAATGTCAAATTTAGAACCTCTTTCAGCGAAGATATTCATGTTTTTGCTTGACAACCACCACCGATGTTTTTTTTTTTTTTAAAAAAAAAGATCCAAGAGAAGGGTTTCATAAAATTTTCCCTGCCACTTTAAATTCTTTTTTTTAAAGCACCATGTTCTGCTAGCTGCCACTTTAAGTTCTATCCTCTCCTTTTATGAAGTACAAATCATAATCGCATATAGTAGAAACTAAAATATACTCTGTACACACTTACTTTCAATATGTTTGTGAATAAAATCCCTTAAAATAAAAAGGGCTTCCTGCTTATATTCAAGAGCATTAAGAAAAATGGAAAGTAAGAAAAGGAAATCAAGAAACAAAGTAGTGGCACTTTTTAAAACATCAAGTATTTGGATCTATAAAATAAAAAGAAGGGACACAGATTTGTATTACATATTTTAAAAGTTATTTCATTATTGCTCAAAATTAAAACATAATGTATGCATGAAATACAGATATGTTTTATACAAAAAAAAGCTTATACTTTTCACATGATAAACCTTACCAATGCAAGAAGAGTTTTTTCTAACTTTAATCCCATCTCTATTCTGAATGGGAAGAATCCCATTAAGCTGGTGACTTCATGAAGAGTATAAAATTCTGGATACCTTTTCACTTGTTCAATGCAAGCTTTTAAAATTTGCTAAAAAATAAAAATTAAGAAAAATTCATTTGTATTGTACTTCCCTTATAATGCAAAAAAATTTTAGTTACATGTGACTATTATTCATTGCAAAAATTAGCCTCATTTCATCAATCAAGCTTCTAACAATACATATATTGTATATTCCTTACTTAATCTATTTTCATAACAATTTTTAACCTAATTTCTTTAAATACTGATATTGAATAATATTAAAATTATCACTCTCAAAATTTGAAATTAGAGAAGACACATCGTATTTTCTATGCTACTTAAGAAATTGTCAAAAAAGTCCTATGAAAATTTCAATACACTTTACTGCAATAAAAGCTGTTATATGAATGATTAGAAATAAATAATTTTAATACTCTAAAAGGATTCCCAAGCACAATGAATTAAGCAAGTAGTTATCTTACAGGTCTTTCTAATCTACAAGCTAAAAAATAAATGAGAGATGTTGAAACTAATTCGAATGATGGTGTACTTAGTATTTTATTCTCTACAAACTCTTCAAAATATTAATAATTTATCTGGAAATATAATCAGTAAGGAAATAAAATTCACAGCTTTACCCAAGAAGAGTTATGTGCCACTTGTGATAATATGTAAATAACTCAGAGACACACAGCTGTTTTGGTGGTGGGGAGATGAGATGCGTATAATTAAAACGCACACATATATTATCTTCTAAGATACATTATTTTTTCGTCTGTCAACAAACCTTATCTGAATCATTTAGAATATATTTTAGATCACAAAAGCTCTTAGTAATATCTTTATTATATGTCTATATCCCCTCTACCTTAAGACATTTGTAAAATGTGTGACATTACAAAACAATAGCTTTACTCCAGTATATCTTTTCATCTGTAGTTTCATAACCCCTTCTCTCATTTTTCAATGGTAGAGTAGATACACTAAAGAACCCTCCTATTTAAATAAAACTAGATCCTGGATAAAGTATAATATAACAATTTTTATGCATTGCTGGGCTTGGTGAAAAGCTAAGAAAATCTCTAAGAACCATAAATCAATAAATACATCTCAAACACACAGAGAAACAGGAGCAGTGAGCAGTAAAAAAACCCATGAAAAGTGAGGTCGCTCGAGGGCAAATGCTTCAACCAGTTCTAAGATCTGGGGGGGAGGTGAACATGACACTTATACATTTAAGCCTTGAAAAGCAAGGATTTGAACAGATATACACACATTCAAGTGCTTAGTTGCATTTACAACACTTAAAAGGTGGAAGCTACCCAAGTGTTCATTAATAGATGAACAGAGGCTGGCCACGATGGCTCATGCCCATAATCCTAGCACTCTGGGAGGCTGAGGAGGGAGGATTGCTTGTGCTCAGGAGTTCAAGGAGCTCTTGCCTGAGCAAGAGCGAGACCCCATCTCTACTAAAAATAGAAAAATTAGCTGGGCATCATGGTATGTGCCTGTAGTCCCAGCTACTTGGGAGGCTGAGGCAGGAGGATCCTTTGAGCCCAGAATTTGAGGTTTCAGTGAGCTATGATGATGCCACTTCACTCTATCCAGTACTATAGAGTAAGACTCTCTCTCAAAAAAAAAAAAAAAAAAAAGAACAGATTGGCAAAATGTGTTATATCCATACAAAGGAATATAATTCAGCCTTAAAAAGGAAGGAAATTCTGACACATGCTACAACATGGATGAACTCTGAGGACATTATACTAGGTAAAATGAGCCAGTCACAAAAAAGACAAATACTATATGTTTTCACTTACATAGGGTACCTAGAGTAGTCAAATTCTTAGAGATAGAAAGTAGAATGGTGATTGCCAGGAACTGGGGGGAGGAAGGAACAGGAAGTTATTGTTCGATGGGTATTGAGTTTTAGGTTTTTTGTTTTTTCTTTTTAATTTTATTTTTTATACACCACTATATGAATGAGGATTGAATTTTGTTTGGGGAAGATGAAAAGTTCTGCAGGTGGATTGTGATGATGGTTGCACAACCATATAAATGTATTTAATACCATTGAACTGTACATTTAAAAAAGGTTAAAATAGTAAATTTTATGTTATATATGTTTTATCACAATTTTTTTGAAAAGGAGAGAAATGGAAGACAGTCTGAGGTCTACCTCAGGGAAATTTGGGAATTCCAGAAAGAGTTGAGAGAACAAAGGAGAAAGAATAATTGAAAATGGTTGAGAATTTTCCAGAACTGATGAAGAATATGAATTCACAGACACAAGAAACACGATGAACCAGTAGGATTAAAAAAAATAAAGCATATTAAGCATGTTATAATGAAACTGTAAAACATCAAAAATAAAAATAATGTTCAGAGTGAAAAAACATATTTCCTAAAAGACTAATAAACAGATAACACACTTTTCAATAACAACTAGACAGAAAATGTAAAATAACTTCAAATGTTGAGAAAAAATAACTTTCAACTTAGAATTGTGTATGAATAAAATTATCTTACTAGAATGAAAACAAAACAAAAATATTTCCAGATAAACAAATAAGGAGATTGACTGTTCACCACCAAGAGACTGTCATCAAAGGAATATCTAGAACATATAGCATTTCAGGAAGAATGAAAGGATCTTAGAACGTAGGTTTAGGAAGAAAAAACGATGGGCCCAAAATTTGGTAAACCCTTTTTGTAGGTAAATTAAAACATAGTCCATATAAAATAATAATACAAGTCCGTTTAAAAAAGGGACAGCATTACAACAGCAGCAGCATATAAGTCAGGAGGGATGTGATGAGAGTCAAAATGCTCTATGGTTTTTGTATTGTTTGCGAGAAGGGTTAAGATATTGGATAAAGGAAGTATTCACTGGAAAAAGTCAAGAGTTACCAGTAAGAGAACAGAAAAAGAGCGTATAAATTCCAAAATCAATAGAGAGGGGAAAATAAAGGGGAAAATAGGTAAACTCCTTCAAAAGAAGTAAAAAAGAAAGAAGTACAGAAAAAATAAGAGAAACAGAAAACACAAGCAAGTCCATATACACCAATTATAATGAATGTGACTAAATTTTCCAACTAAAAGACAAGAGACTACCAGATTTTCTTTTAAAAGAAAAGCAACCTAGCTAAACACTGTTTTAAAAGACACCTGTAAAACAAATCTATAGATTTAAAGCAATCCAAATGACAATCCTATCTAGTTTTTTGTAGAAATTGACAAGTTGATCCCAAAATTTACAAGAGAATGCAAAGAACTGATAAGAGCTAAAACAATTTTGAAAAAGAACAAAGTTGCAGGACTTCCATCACATGATTACAAGACCATAAAACTACAGTAATCAAGACCCTATGATTCTGGCATAAAGACAGACATGTTCCATTTTGTTAATGGAACAAAATAAAGTCAAGAAATTGATCCATGTGACAGCGACAAGGTAATTAAGAGAAAAAATACCCTTTTCATCAAATTGTGCTAAGCAGTTTCTCAACATTGGCATTATTGACATTTTGGACCAGATAATTATTTGTGGTGTGAGGCTGTCCTGTACATTGTACGATATTTAGCAACATCTCTGGCTCTACACACTAGATGTCATAAATAACCCCTACCCAGTTGTGGCAACCCAAAATGTCTCCAGACATTGCCAAATGTCCCTAAGTTGAAAACCACTATGCTAGAACAACTAGATTTAGGGAATAAATGAACTTTTATCCTTACCTCACATCTTATACAAAAGTAACCTAAAATGAACATAGACCTACACCTATAAGTTAAAACTTTGAGATCTTCAGATTAGAGTTTCTTAACGCAAGCACCATTGACACATTAGGCTGGATAATTCTTTGTTGTAAGGGATGCCACATGCATTCAGGATGTTTAGCAGCATCCTTGGCCTCCACCCAGTAAATACTATTAGGTAGGTGCAAAAATAATTGCGGTTTCAGAATGTGAATTTTAAATCATTATAACTAGGCTAAAACACATCTTTATTAATAAAAATAGGAACCATTACAATCAACACATTTTTGCCAACGAGAAATAAGTTTGTTTATTCCTGTAGCGTAAAAATCCATGCTTTGGAATTCAATGAATTCTTGGAAAGCATTTTCTGCATCATGCTGGTTGTGGAAGTGTTTTCCCTGCAAAAAGTTGTTGCGATGCTTAAAGAAGTGGTAGTCAACTGGTGAGAGGTCAGGTGAATATGGCAGATGAGACAAAACTTCGTAGCCCAATTTGTTCAAATTTTGAAGCATTGGTTGTATGACATGCAGTCAGGCTTTGTCATGATGGAGAATTTGGCCCTTTCTGTTGACCAATGCCAGCTATAGGTATTGCAGTTTTCAGTGCATCTCATCGATTTGCTGAGCATACTTCTCAGATGTAATGGTTTCACCAGGATTCAGAAAGCTGTAGTGGATCAGACCAGCAGTAGACCACCCATCAGTGACCATAACCTTTTCTCGGTGCAAGTTTGGCTTTGGGAAGTGCTTTGGAGCTTCTTTTCAATCCAACCACTGACCTGGTCATCGCCAACTGTCATATAAAATCCACTTTTCATTGCGTGTCACAATCTGATTGAGAAGTGGTTCACTGCTGCTGCGTACAAGAAGAGAAAATAACACTTCAAAATGACAGTTTTTTTGATTTTCAGTCAGCTCATAAGGCACTCACTTATTGAGCCTTTTCATCTTTCTAATTTGCTTCAAATGCTGAACGACCTTGAGTTCTTCAGCAACTTCTTGTGTAGTTTTAAGAGGATGAGCTTTGATGATTGCTCTCAATTGGTCGTTGTCAACTTCCAATGGCCGGCCACTGCGCTCCTCATCTTCAAGGCTCTAGTCTCCTTTGCAAAGCTTCTTGAACCACCACTGCACTGTATGTTCGTTAGCAGTTCCTGGGCCAAATGCGTTGTTGATGTTGTGAGTTGTCTCCGCTGCTTTGTGACCCATTTTGAACTCAAACCGCTCAAATTTGCTTTTTGTCTAACATCATTTCCATAGTCTAAAATAAATATAATAGCAAGTAATAAATCATTAGCAAAAAAAAAGTGAGAAATGTGCATTAAAATGATGTATAACATAAGCACATTTAAAAATGTATTCCAATGTGAAATGGCAAATTTCAACAATGCTAAAACCGTAATTACTTTTGCACCAACCTAATTCTAGCACTCCATCAGTTGTAACAAACAAAAATGTCTCCAGACATTGCCAAAGTCCCCCCGAGGGGAGATGTGAAGATGTAAAACTGACCCCAGTTGAGAACCACTTAGAGTAGGTAAATATTTCTATGCTAGAACACATAAGAACATTAATCATAAAAAACTTTGAAAAATAGGCTTCATTAAAATTAAAAGTCTATTCTTTGAGACACACTATTTTAAAAATTTAAAAATATGTCACAAACTGGGATAAAACTATGAATATAATGAACTTGTATTCAGAATATATAAAGAACTTTTATGACAATAAAAATAAATGCCATTAAAAAATCAGCAAAAGATTTTAATAGACATTGCACAAAAGAACATGTACAACATGAATGAGCACATAAAAAGATGTTCATTGGTCATTAGGGAAATGCAAATTAAAACTATGAGACCACTATGCACTTGTTAGGTTGGCTAAAATTAAAAAGATTAACAATATGAAGGGGTAGAGCAACTGGAACTCTCATACATTTATAGTGAGAGTATAAAATGGTACATCTATAAAAAACAGTTTAGTAGTTTCTAATAAAATTAGACTGCCTGCCACATGATCAATAATTTACCTATGAAAAATGAAGACATAGGTTCCCAAAAAGCCTTTTACAAGAATTTTCATAGTAGCTTTATTCATAATAGTCTCAAACTAGAAATAACACAAATGCTCACCAATGGCTGAATGGCTAAACCAATTTTGGTATAACCATACAATAAAACGAAAAGGAATAAAAAGGAATAAATCATGGCTACTTGCATCAACGTCAACGAATCTCAAAAAAAATTTTCAAAGCAGACAGACACAAAAATACACTGTATATGATTCAATTTTTATGGAAATCTAGAAAATGCAAATCTAATCCATGGTGATGAAAAAGCATATCAGTGGTTTCCTGGGGGCGTGTGTAGGCAGATTCCCAGGGATCTTTTAGTATGATGGAAATATTCCATATCATGACTGTGGCTGTGGTTGCACAGGTGTATAAATGTGTCAAAATTCATTGAAATGCACCTAACATGGGTAATTTTTTATTATATGTAAATTATACCTCAATAAAATTGATTAAAAAATTAAACGTGGATTAAAAAAAGGAGTTTAGTATGTAATGGCTATACGCTCAAACAATACAGATCTAGTACAACCTTTTTTAAAAAATGGTGGAGAATGGGAAGAGCATACAAAACAATTTTTTTCAATGGTTTTCAGTAATCCTATTGATTGGTAGTATTGGTACTGTTGCTCTAAGGCTGCTGTGAGTACAACGTAGGATAAAGCAAATGAGACACATGAGGGTTTTTTTTTCTTTAAATATGCATTTTCTAGCTCTATCCACTGACATATTTTCAGAAACAATGACCATCCCAGGAGCAATGAGCAGCCCTAGTACCCAGATTGTCATCTTGAAATATCATTTCCCGCTAAAAGAAACAAAGGCTCTAGAAAATGGTTGAGTCCAAGGTTTGGGCAGAAACTGTACAAAATGAGCCTCAAAGACTACTAGAGTGACTCAAGAGAACTCAGAAGCCAATATGAAGAGATTCTCACCAACCAAAATTGGTATTATTTGAGGTTTACAAAGGATTGCAGGGTACTGAAATCCATATACAACTCCAGGATTTAATAATATTTTTTAAAAAATTGATCACCATTGGAGAATAAGGAAGAATGAATTGATTTTTTCAAAAGTGGTATATAAAGGGAGAGAATCTAGCATTTACTTTGCTACGTGGTAAGCTCCATGAACTGGGAAACTAAATAGTAGACAAAGAAAAGCATATCTTTATTCTAACTAATCAATGATGCAATTAGAATATCATAATTTTGTAAACCCCAGTGAATGAATGCATCCAGGCATTGATCATCAATAGCTTAGGTGGTTGGGGAGATGTTGGTCAAAGGATACAAATTTTCGGTTAAGTAGGAGGAAAAGTTCAAGAGATTTAAAAAACAACCTGGTGACTGACTACAGTTAACAACAATACTATATTCTTGAAAATTGCTAAGAGAATAGATTTTAAGTGTTCCCATAACAAAAAAATAAGTATGTAAGGTAATGCATGTTACTTAGTTCGATTTAACCTTCCCACAATGTATACATATTTTAAAAACATGTACATGATAAATATATACATTTTTTACTTGTTAATTTAAAAAAATAAAATTATAAAAAAAATTTGTAACATATGTAGCCCATAAAGTTTTATATTTGGAATACACAAAGAACTCTGACATATCAATAAGAAAAAGAACAATCCAGTGTAAAAAGGGCAAGACTTGATGGCATTTTGCCAAGAAGAAATAACCAATGAGCATATGAAAACATACTAAATCGTGTGTGTGTATAGATAGATAGATAGCACCATAACCTCTTGATTGGCTAAAACTAAAATGACTGTGACTATCAATTAGTAACAAGGATGTTGAACAGCCGAAAACTCTTACACACTGCTGGTTGGAATATAAATTGGCATAACCATTTTGGAGAACAGTTTGCATTATCTATTCAAGTTGAAGATATGCACACGCTTGACCAAATAATTCCACTCCTAGTTACACAGACAGTTCCCCACTTATGATGGTTTGACTTATAATTTTTCAACTTTATGGTGGTGTAAAACTGTCACCATTTAGTCATAATGTATAATATTCAATAAATTATGAGATAGTCAATACTTTATTATAAAGTAAATTTTGTTTTAGATGATTTTGCCCAACTGTAGCCTAATGTAAGTGTTCTGAGCACATTTAAGGTAAGTTAGGCTAAACTACAATGTTCAGGAGGTTAGGTATATTAAATGCATTTTCAAATTATGATGGGCTTATTGGGATGTAACCCCATCATAAGTCAAAGAACATCTGCAAATCCAACTGAAATGTGCGCACATGTGCACTAAGAGATACAACGTATGGTAATTTTCAAAAGAGTATTGCTTAGAATAGCTCCAAACTGGAAACAACCCACATTCTGATCAAAAGAATAAATTATAGTTTATTCATAGAATGGACAGAAATGAAAATGAACGAACTACAACTACAGACAACATATGAATCTCACAAACACAATATTGAAGTGAAAGAAGGAATGTACAAAAGGCTTCTGTTCACATAAAATTCAAAATCAGGCAAAAGAGAGGTAGAAGAATTACAAAAAAAAAAAAGTATAGAAATTATCACCACCAAAGCTGGGATAGTGATTTATTCAAGGAAGAAGGAATGTTATTATCTGGTAAGGATACATAGGGGGCTTTTGGGTTACTGGTAACATTTTATTTCTTGACTAGGGTAAGAGTTACACAGGTGTTTACTATAAAAGTATTTGTTAAGCTGTATTTGTTTTTAATTAGCTACCAAAGAATGTACTTTGCTAATAAGCATTTTTATATTAACTCAACAAGTATTTATACTGAGCACCTGAGCACTGTGTGCCAGGCACTATTCTAATCATTAGGAATATAGCAGTGAACAAAACAGTGCTTACATATAGGAGTATGGAGAAAGACAATAAACAAAAATAAAACATAGTAAAGGAAACACTGAGGGTGATATTATTTCCTATAGGGTAATCAGGAACATCTTTATTGATAGGTGACATCTGAACAGAGACCTAAAAGGATCAAGGCACTAATCCATGCAGATATCTAAGGAACAACTTGGCAGAAAAATGGGAACAGTAAATTCCAAAGGCCTTAAGGCAAGATCACATTTGGAAATATTCAAGAAACACAAAGAGGCCAGTAGGTAGAAGTATAACATCTGAGAAGGCGATTTATAGAAGATGAAACTAGGTGATGGGAGAAGGGGAGAGATCATGTAGGGCATTGTAGAACTTTGTAAAGACTTCCTAAGAGAGAAGGGAAGCCATTATAAACCATTGAAAGGAGGGGATATACTTTATGTTTTAAAAACATCATTCTGGTCCTTTCAAAGGCACTATTAAAATAGGAGCAGCTGCCAGTTCCTTTTCCCCATAGAATAATATGACATTCCATTTGAGTGTATTATATTTAGGTACAGAGCAATTAAAAATCAAATTCTTCCTTTTATTTAGAAGAATCACTCTTCTGGTTCATATTAACAACAAGATTCTACCTTACAAAGTATTTTTTTTTTAAACAGTAAAACTAATACCCCTGCTGCCCCCCGA
Source organism: Cheirogaleus medius (assembly GCA_008086735.1). Classification (NCBI taxonomy): domain Eukaryota; kingdom Metazoa; phylum Chordata; class Mammalia; order Primates; family Cheirogaleidae; genus Cheirogaleus; species Cheirogaleus medius. Next base: position 3,316,290 of record VBSM01002959.1, read on the forward strand.
TTTATAGTGACTAGTTTTATTTTTTTTTAATGTGGTAAAATACACAATTAACTTACACAAAATACTTACTATCAAAATACACAAAATACTTACTATACAAAATACACAAAAAACTTACTATCTAAACCATTTAAGTGTAGTGTTCAGTAGTGCTAAATATGCCCACATTGTTGTTTATAGTGACCAATCTTAAAGACTTAAAAAAATTCATACTGGTATTTGTAGATTAACTCTACTATAAAAATATATATTAATAGTTATTATTTAAGTAGTATACTTTAAATTTTTCCTAGGCTCACTGAATGATGGTAGGGTATACGGCAGGGTGATTAATAGGCTTTGCTAATAAATATGAATGATAGAAGTATCAAAAAAATGAACTCAAAGTTGAAATTTAGCACTTGGTGACTCATTACCATGAAGGTAATGAACACAAGTTCATGTGACTGAGTTCTAAAGGACCATTCCAATTTTTAAGAAACAAGATAACTTCTTATACAACTATTCTTTCACAAGGGAAATCAATGGATCAGATCAAACTATCCATGTGAGTAAAATGTAATGCTAAAATACAGTAGTTGGATCATTAAAAAATATAAACACAAGTGATTATCCTATAGTGCACAACTTTGAGATGTTAGCATTTCTACTATTTTAATACATGATGAATAAAACACCCATACATAACTTGGTCTCTAAACTGATAATATTGTCAGTTCCATATGCTTTTCGCAGGATCACCACACATTCTAGAATGCTGCTATTGTCTATCACTTGGCAGTTTATATAAGATGTGATTTCTTTTTTTTCTTTTTTTTTTTTTTTACCTCTGTGAAGAGACGGGCATCATCAGAAAGCATATTATAATCCTGTGCACATTTCTTTGCAGAATTCTGCAAAAACTTTAGGAACTCAGTAACTTCTTCGTTCACGTGTTTTTTCATATCCTGATTTTTAAAAAAGTAGACATGTCTTGGAATAAAAAATTTCATTAAAAAACACTCACTTCAATCACTGCTCTAATAATTTGGACTTAAAGAATAATTACAATATCAAATCCAAAGCAGAAACCACAAAGTTAACATAAATTATTATATAATGATAAACTTCTGTTATAAAAAACTCCACAAAAATAGAAAAGCACATGACTAATACTGCAACACATGCCTAGTAATTAAGAAACTTCTGTTATAAAATGCTGTCAACATTAAAAAAAGAAAAGACAAACACCCAATGGAAAAATGAGCAAACAACATGAATAGATGAGTTATGAAAACAGAAATAAAAATGGCTTATAAACACATGGAAAATGCTTATTTTCATTAGTAATCAATGTAAATTAAATTAATGTAAAGCAAGAGATCACTTTCACTCATTTTTCCTTGAATTAGAGGCAAAAAAGATAATGTCACATATTGGTAAAGATAGTTTTTTTTTTTAAAGAACTTTCCTAAAATAGTGGCACAAATTGGTTTAAACTTTTTGCTGAACAATTTACTCATGTGAATTACTGTAGATCAAAGTGTTAAAAACATGCACAGTCTTTGATCTAGCAATTTAATTTTTATGCATTTATCTTAAGGAAACAATCATAGAGATATGAAGATTTTGATACAAAAATGTTCAGCATAGCACCATTTATATAACTGAGAATTTGGAAACTTCTTAATTGAAGTAATACTTAAGCAATAATTAAAAATTGGTACAATAAGCTATGTAAAGTTCTACTGCTAGTACTTAAGATCAACTGAAGTGAAACATGCTCTGAAGTAGAGCAAAATGCCTGAACTATAATAGAACCAACAAAAGAATTAAAGCACCAATATTGTCAATTAAACTTAAATTTCCCATTTTTAAAAATATGACTGTACCTAAAAATATAAATGCAAATTTTAAATAAAAATATTTCCTGACTAATTTTAAATATTTTTTTCTGAAGCTGAAGAATAGAATACATACCAAATACTGAAAGTAGTCACTTTTATTTATTCCAACAGCTTTGGAATTTGCAGGAGACTTTGCGTATTTAACCAACAAGTCCACATAACTCCTCTGCTCTCTCTGTGAGAAACGAGAGAAACGAGGATAAGGAACTCTTGGTTTTGGAAGAAGAACCATTCCAACTGTGGTTTTAACTTTTTCCTTTGCTTGAGTTGCTGAACTAACTGCCGGCTCATTTTCTACAGAACTTGCTGAGGCATTCAAATTTTCTCCTATACGTCTGGAAAAAAAAATATAATTTACAAATATGTGCTTTTCACATGAAGATTACTATCATGGAATTTCATGATTCTCAATCACTGGAAGAATATAGCATGATTAACAGAGTAAACTCTGGATTATTATCTAACTCTGACACCTGCATTTTGATGTTTACCCATTTAGTGTAGATTAAGTATTCTGCAGGATAGGATCACATTGCAAACTTACCTTCAATTACCTGATGGAGAGGAAGAAGCATACTTATTAGACTAGTTATTCAATTTAGAAGTTTTTTTCCTGTTACTGAAGAGGGGAAAATCATTCTTGCCAATTATACTTGCAAAATATGCAAGTATTTTGTGTTTACATTTTATTACAATGCTAGTTGTTTTTTAATGCTTAAACTCTTCAGTAAGGTATATAAATTAATATGATGACCAAATCCACTAAGAACAGGATATAAAGGGAGTCACAAACTTGAAGTTAACAAATTCACTGAGATTCTAAATTTTCTGGTTTCCTTTACTCATCTCAAGAACTGAACATAAAATTCCAACATTATGCGTTACATTTTATGGAAGCAGTAGTGGTTTTAGAAAAGTTGTACAATACTCTATCACTCTTGTACATGGCTGAGTCCATGGAAATGTCTTTATGCTTTTTATGGATGTAAAAGAAAAATTCTGGCATTATCTATAGGAAATGTACCATAAGAGAAAGCAGTGAATAGCTAGAGAACCTGTTACCATATTTCTTTATGAAATGTGTGAAAGTTGTCAGAATCAAAACAGAGTCACTAATATTAAAAAATCCTGATAGAGCCGGGGAAGTCTACGAAGAGTGGGTTCTCACACTTGTATGCTGGACAAAAGACACTTCTACAAGGACATCTGCCCAGCAACTGCTTGTCTAACCTTGGACTGGAGTCACCCTTGTTATTGATCTTTGTAGCCAAGTATGATTATTTCAAAATAACTGTACCATCCTCCTAATTTTTTCCTTTAAAAACCTTTGTTTTCATTTACTTCCTTGAATATACATACAGTTTAATGGCATGTATATTCCCATTGCAATGCTCTATTCCTATATAGAGCACATTTCTGTTTTCTTTTCTCTTTTCTTTTAGACAGCCTCTCTCTGTTTGTTATTTAGGTTGACAAATGCTACACTCATTTCAAAAAGTCACCTTACCATCCTAATTAAGGTGTATGAATATAAATGTTTTATCTTGTTCATAATCTGCCTCTACTCTTGCTATTCAGTTATTGTAATCTACATTTTTAATAAGATAATTTAGAAGTCCCCCAAAAAACTACATTTCCTTCACCTCTACAAGAAAACTGTGCTTTTCACATGAAGATTACTATCATGAAACTTCCACCATAGTAACTATTCCTATGACTTGGCTCCAAGTTATACAACAATCCACAGATGAAGGGAAACTAATGATTCATTTGGCACCCACCACTCATTAATATTTATTGAGTGACTACCATGTGCCTGCCTCCACAAGGTACTGGAGATACAACATTGAGGACAGTACAATCTCTGCTCTCCAAAACCTTCCGATCGAGTGCATTAGACAAGTGAATGGAGAAGAAAGAAAATTATGTATTAATACATCAATAGAATGTGACTATGGAGATCTTAGGTTTCCAAACTGAACATACCAAATAGGTGACTGAGAAGAATCCTAAGGACATCATGATCGAGAATTAAAAGGGAGAAAGGGAAGGAGGGAGAAATGTCCAGGGCAGAGATTCTCAATCATGACAGTGTTAATTTCCTCAGGGCATTCTGGAAGCTTGTAGGTGCATCTGGACTGTCACAAAAGAGAGGGGGGAATTAAAGGTATTTAGAGGTGAGGAATACTAGATGCCTGTAATGTGTAGTACTGCCCTATACAACTTTTCTGGCTTTCTCTTATCATATGCAAATAATTCTGGTCTGTTATTATTTATCCTAACAGTACATTTTATTCCCTTTTTTTTCCCCTGTGATTCTTTTATGGTATAGTTAATCTCACTTCCCTTAAATACAATTTTATTCACTTTAACTGGTGCATCTCGTTACTTCATTATATCTTCCAGTATAGTGGTATCTGTGCATTTACATATTGAAGCATAAATTATTTTTCTTTTATTTCACATTTATATATGTAGGATATTACATTATTTTTAAAAATTATGTTTGTGGTAATTATAATCTATTAATTTCACTTCAGTCTACTAAAGGAGGTGTCTTATTTCTTATAAATATTTGTTAAAAAAATGGAAGGGTTTCAGCCTTTTAAGGCTGAGAATTACTAATTTAGATCTGTGTCTAGACAAAGGGTGAGTTAAGCTCCATCCAAAACTATCACTGATTTCTTTTAAATCAACTTCATAATACTAGAATAAATGTAAAAAATTTCAAAAGATGGTAAAAATTTCATTTCAGTATGTTAGAAAAAGATTCAGATCCCCAAAATAAAGCAAAATATTCAAGAATTCTTTCTTAGAGCTAAACAATGGATTAAGAAACTAATCAAGAGAGCTGATTAGTGAATGGAAAAAGAATTTTGGAAATTAAAATTAGGATGCTTAGGCTGGCTCTGAAAATAATACAGGTGAAAGAAGACATACTTAGCTACTAAAGTTTCTCCAATAACTGTATAAAAATAAGCATATTTTAGGTTAACAAAATGAATATTAACTGCTGATCTTGGGAGAAATGTATTACAGCAAATTGATTTCTCACTAGAAAATGTCTTGAGAGCTATTCAAACCTAACAGTATTGTGTCTGCAACTCTTAACAATACTGCTTCACAGCTGTCTCTCTGAATATGAGAACATGTCTGTCCTTGTGGCACAAACTGGCAAATTTAATTAAGCTGCTGCAGCAACAAGATGCTGACTCAGATATGCCAGCATAGGAATGTCAAGAAATTCTAGCAGTTTAAATTGGCTACATTCAGCAAAGAATGAAATGGTAGCACATCAAGATCATTTCCTTGTGCAGTGCTGTCAAAATCTTCATCAGGGTGCAAACCAAAAGCATCTGACAGGGTTTCTCTATCCACATTTACAGCATTATATTTTATTTCAGTTGATGGTTTGAAGTTTTTCCCCTTCATTTTGTCAACTATCCATTCTCCTCTTTTACTTAAAGTTTCTATGAAAAATTGTCAGAATTTAAAACTTTTAGTTTTCTATATTTTAAGCCTATTGGTTTGTAGCTTCTTTAAAAGTAGCATTTGGAAATGGTGCTTCTAGTCTCCATCTCAAATCTACTTGTATATCATCTCAGTTTGATTTACTTTGCTATATTAGACATGTTAATAGTTTATAATTTTTTTTCTATTTAAAGCTACTTTCCCCCTTGTTGGCTTTAAAACTCAGTTATAAGTATCTGTAACCAGAAATTTTAATTTTTTAAAAAAGGCAACTGTTTACAATAGCTATTTCTACATGAATAGCTCACAGGATATTTTAATTTTCTCCTTTGTTCTTAGGTGGACTTTCCAAATATTTTATAACAAATATAATTTATTTTTGATGCTTCACAGCAACATAACACAATACTAACCTTTATATTATTCATTTGTAAAAAGGCTATTCAAGTTGTCCTTTCATTTTCTAAACATTTATAGAGTACAGAGAGAAAAAGGAAAAGTTTTTTATCTTGAAATTAACAGAGTAAAAAGCCTTTTTTTGGGGAGGAAGAAGGGTTGAATAAAAATCTCATATTGTTGAAAGAAGCATAATTAAAAGTATCAGTATTTTTTCAACATGTTAGAAAACATAAAAATACAAAATTAGGGATAATAAAAATTTTATATTCTTCCTGGTTTTTTTCCATCAAGAAAATAGTTGCAAATTAGTAACAGAGCTTGAAAATCCATTCCTTACTGTAATAATTCTTACTAAAACTTAATATTGGGAAAAAAGACTAGAAACACATCATATCAATGCCTTGTGTCTTTATTTTTCTATAGTAAAAGGTAAATTATACTAATAAATTATTTTGTGCTAGATAGAGATCTAAGGAAAAGAAGCATATTCTTAGTTTCTTTTTTTTTCACTTTTTTTTTTTAAGAGATGGGGTCTGGCTACATTGCTCAGGCTGGAGTTCAGTGACTATTCACAGGCACAATCATAATACACTGCAGCCTCAGACTCTTGGACTCAAGTGATCCTCCCACCTCAGCCTCCTGAGGAGCTGGGACTACAGAAAACAAACATATTTTAAGAAAAAAATATTCTAGGAGTTAGGCACACCCAACCGTCCGCAAAATGCCCTCTCTACCTTATACAAAGCCAGGCTATAACACACACCTGGGATATACTAAGCAGAAGTGGACTTGAAAAGAACCATTAAAATAATGAAGAAGTAGTGGAAAGATGAAGAAGATTAATATTAGAAATCTTTAGTCTGAAATGATGAAGGCTGTATTAAGAATTCAAAAATAATGAGATGATTTTTAAAAAAATGATAATGACATATGTTCTCTAAATCCCAGGATACGAGAATTGGTAACCATTTTTTGATTCAAATAAATAAAAGTAATTCTTTATTTGATAATAAGTTTTAAGAAGTTAGTTATCTCCAAGACATGGTACAAGTTGAACAACAGAAACAGTTTTTCAAAATACCCATAAATATACATACATAAGGGAGTCTGTTTCCTTATCCTTGTACCGCTGACATTAGCAAACACATAATATGTACTCTGGCAATAAGAAAGTTGCTATGAAACTGCCTCTTGAAAACAATTATTTTTGAAATTGTATCTTTAACAAAACTTCTGCTAGACTTTATGTGAACTTATCCATTCATTTGATAGAATCAAAAAAGCACTTGTTTCTTCAATGTTTTTAATGGCAACCTGGCAATATCTACCAAAATAAACATACACATACCACCCTCCACTTATAGGAATTTATCCTACTTATATAAAGCACATGTAGAAAAAAGAATGCTCATTGCAACAGTAAAGCAATAGAAACAAGCTAGCAGACATCACTTAAAAATTATCTACATCCAACAACAGAATATGACACAGTTATGAAAAAGAATGAGGTCAATCTAGGCCGGGCACGGTGGCTCACGCCTGTAATCCTAGCCCTCTGGGAGGCTGAGGGGGAAGGACTGCTTGAGCTCAGGAGTTCAAGAATAGTCTGAGCAAGAGCGAGACCCCGTCTCTACTATAAATAGAAAGAAATTAGCCAAACAACTAAAAATAGAAAAAATTAGCTGGACACGGTGGCACACGTGCCTGTAGTCCCAGCTATCTGGGAGGCTGAGGCAGGAGGATCGCTTGAGCCCAGGAGTTTGAGGTTGCTGTGAGCTAGGCTGATGCCACAGCACTCTAGCCCAGGCAAGAGAGTGAGACTCTGTCTCAAAAAGCAAAACAAAACAAAAAAGGAGGAGGTTAATCTATACATACTAATATTAAAGATCACCAGGGTATGATGGAAGGGAGGAAAGCATAATACAGACTACTATATATAGTTTGCATCCATTGTACAAAAAGGGGGGTATATTTAATATGTGTGTATTACAGTATACATACACCTATTACAGGCTGAGTCAATTCCACAGACGCATCCTTGACCCTCAGAGATTCAGATTAAAAGGGCTAGGTTTAGAGTGCAAAATCAGTGTTTTATTTTATTTTTATTTTGCAATAGGATCTCACTATGTTGCCCACACTGGTCTTGAAATCCTGGGCTCAGGCAATCCTCCAGTCTCAGCCTCCTATAGCTGGAACTACAGGTACATGCCCCTGCACCCACAAAAATCAGTGTTTTTTAAAACCTCCAGGGAGTCTAATGATCAGCCAGAGTGGGAAGCCTGAATATGAAGATGGCAAGAATCTGAAAAATAATAGAAAATCAAGGAGAAAACTAGGAGAGTGAGATATCTCCATGTCAAGAACTGATTGATGACCATGAGAGGAACAGTTTTAGTAGTGAGGATGGAAGCCAGATTAGAGTGGGATGTTCAGTGAAAAGCAAGTACAGTAGGATGTGCAGTGAATGGAATATTTTAAATCCTATCTTTAAAATCCACTCTGCCAATCAATCTTTGGACTGGGGAGTTTAACCATTTAAAGTAATTATTGATAGGGAAGGACTTACTATTGCTATTTTGTTAATTGTTTTATGTCTTACAGCTTTTTTGTCCCTCATTTCTTCCCAGTAAGCATATCCAAGTCTTTAAAGACGTCTAAGTACAAATGAAAGAAGAGTTAAGGAAGTAACTAGGAGGGAATGTGGAGTCCAGGATAATTTAAAACAGGAAAAACTTGAGCATATTTAAATACTGATCAAGATGATTAAAAATAGGACAAAGTCAGTAGGACAATAGGACAATAGTCAGAAAACTATAAAACTTCAACTATCAGAAAACTATTATATATGCAATAAATAACCAAATATATAAACATATTACCTGTTAGATAAAACACACAGTTCGTTTAAACTTGGAGCCATGGAATGATCTTTATAATTTTCTCGAGTGAAAAATGTCTTAAGACCATTTTTGGGGGAAACATCCCTGTGAAACAAAGTAATTTACTTGAATTTGACAATCCAAAATTTAAGAAGCATTATGGTACAATGGTAATTTATAACTACATGCCCTCTATATCCCCTTTCCCAGGCAATCACCTCTTAATATGTTTAACTTCATATACCAGATCTGTGAGCTTAGATGTTTTACTTCTTGGATAGCTTTAAGCCCAGGCCCAATATGAAATTCTCCAGCTCCAACAATCAACCTTGCATTTCCTTTAGTTCTAATTAAATAAATGTCAGAGAGACTGGAGAGTTAAAGATAGAACAGATTGAAGTACAATCAAGGGTCTGTCAAAGGCAGGGCTCACCTCTGGCTCTGAAGCATAACATTAAGATGTTTGGTTGCTGAAAAGAAAATGCTTGTCAACTTATTTTTGTTTCATGCACTATTGTGCCAGGCCAAAAGGCACTACAAGGACTAAATATCCTACCTATTTTTGTTAACTTGGCCAGTGGGATAAATGGTGTTCCTTTGCTAAAACCACCTCAAAAGTGATACATAATTTTTTATAACATCATAATTTAGAGACTATAAAGTTAATGCTGTCTATATAGTAAACATCCAAAAAATGCTGGTTCAATGAAGGTATTAAAAAAATCAAAAACACTGAGAACCTAATTAATCCAGGGAGGACAAAGTTTAGTAGAATTCTGTGGGCTACAATATTGTGCAAAGGTTCTAAACCACATTTGGTTTCATAATGCCAGTGGTAAAGGAGAGCATCTGCACTGCATTTGACCAGATACTTTACAGCACTGGCAAGGAACACAGTTGTGCACACCTCTTAAAATCTACAATAGAGCAATCTAATCAAATGGCAACTTCTGGCTGTCCCATTTCCCAAATGGGAAATTCTAGCATATCTGTTCCATACTCATTCCTTGCTGTTTTAAAAGGCATTTACCTAAAAAACTATGATTAAGGTATTAAAGATAAAAATTAGAATTTCTTATTTGCTATCTACCAGTGTAGAGTTTCTTACCCTGTCATGGTACTGCATCTGTGACATCTCATTAAATTCTAACATTTCTGCATTTCATGTAAAAACAAGGCCAAGGGCCTCAAGGACTATGAACTCCTTGGGGATGGGAGTACTGCTTGCAATAAAAAAATACTTATTGAACATATTTATTTAATATTCTTTAAGTCAGGTACTATTTTAATAATGTTAATAGCCTCTTGTGACTTTTGTATCCTCCTTGGCTGGCTCAGTCAACTTGTGTTAAAATGACCTAAAGCAGCACATGTATTCGTTAGATGTCTATAAAACCACTGTATTTCTTAACTGGGTTCTCTATTTGCAAAGTTCTCACACGCTTCTAAAATACAGTCTATGCATTGATATTATCACTTGATATAGATTCCAATATAACAAAAAGAAGCATGTCTATTCTTAAAGAGGGTCTTTTTTATTACCTGTATGGAAATGGGCAAGGTTCTTGGACAAGAAAATTCCATCATCTCTCCTTCACAAGAGATTAGCAATAAATATATAATGGACTCATACCTAAAAACAATCTTGAGTGCTGAACTGTTGTCACTTTAGGAGTGGAAGTACAGTCAGCTACTCAGAAGTGTTCAGTATGTGAAGATAAGTAAGGTAAATTCTGAGACCCTGAATTTACATCTTTTATCTGTTTCCTCCAAATCTCCTCAAGCCAAAAACCCTTTTCTATGCCAACCACCAGCCTCACTTCACTCCTCTTCGGTGCTTACAAAGTGGATACAACTCACCAATTCAGTCTTGGTTCACTCGTGGCCATCTTGGAGCTCATCATCCTAGATTTCTGCTTCACTCTAGCTCAGTTGCTGCTGCCGGACAGCAAAAGCTCCAATAGAGGCAGGATCCCTCCACAATCTACACCCAACTGAGGAAAAACAAAGGGTCAAGATCAAAAGCAAGTGATTGGCTAGGTCAGGTGCTGTTAACTCAGGTGAGGAAGAAGCCCTCCCTAACATCCACCCTCAACGGAGTGTGGCACTTAAAAAAGAATACAGCAGACAGATGAATGTTCCCAAAGTTCTCTGTAGCAGCAACAATGAAAACGTAGGATGAGTCTTTCTCCATTCAATTTAGGCCTGGAGTGTCTCTCCTAGAACACTCTTGAGGAAATAACAGCCCAAACAGTATGGCGTTTTCATTGCTTCCGTACTAGATGAATTTTCAGCATTGAGCTCTATGTCTTAACTCAGCTCTCCTCCACTACCTTACTGCCAAACTAAATCTTGCTTTTGTTTCCCAATCATACATTGTATGGGGCAGTTCCTGGCAGGCAATGCATGACAAAAGCTCCCTGGATATTAAGAATCTTAGACCTTTCACAAAGAACTTCACATTTGAGGAGGTCCAGGCAACTTAAGTAACATTTCATAGGATCACTTAGAGACATCATGAGGACTACAAATCTGGCTTGATCTCTCTGCATGTTCAGTGTTTCTTTTGTCACCACGGCAGACTGAGAAAGTGTCATGGAAGAAATAGTAAAATTTAGGGGATCGGTCTCTTGTCACCGGACGGGCCTGACCGGCTTCCACTTAATCCACCTCTCCCACTCCGACCCAGTGTGGGCCTGGAGAGGGGGAGTCGATGAAGGCAGAAGGAAGGGCTAAGGGAAAGGAGTCGAAGGAGAAGCGAAACAAGGTTGCAGGAAGGCAGGTAAAGGGGCGAGCAAAGCCAGGGTAGGAGCCGCGTCAGAACCGGGAGCAAAGGGTCCCGGCCCGGCCGAGAGCGCCGCCATGTTCCCTCCCCCCCAGCACGAGCGCGCCCGCTGGCAGGGCAGCACCCTCCCTTCCGCATCTCGGCTGCCAGGCAGCCTTTCCGCCCACCTCATGGTCCGCGGCGGCTCTGGCCCCGGCCGCAGCCCCACTCCACACACGCTCCACCCAACTCCTCACACAGTCGCGCGCGCCCGGAGGCCTATATTTAAAGGACCGGCCCGCGCCGCCCCGGCCCTGCGTGATGACGTCACGAGCGACCCAGTGGGCGGGGCCTGTCCGTCTCAAAGGAGACCGCTCCCTTCCCCGCCACGCGAATTCTTGTGGTTCTGGCAGCCAAGTACGAGACCTGGTTCGCTGGGAGGAAGTGACGGGGGGCGCTACGTGTTATCCTAGAAAGTTCTCAACCTTAGGAGGGGGAAGGGGAGTGATAAATTGGAAGGAGGACAAGCGACAGGTACAGTACTGGAAAGACCCAGGCTTGGTTGTGACATTAGTCAAGTTTCTTAACCCTGACTCCTCATCTGTAAAGTGGAGATGATATTGTTGCTACTACTTCATAGGATTTTGGAAAGAATTAAATGAAACAAGGGGTGAAGTGGTGCTCAGCCCTGTAATTGGCACATAGTAGGGCTTCATCAAGCGCTACTTCATCTCCATTCCACTCCCTGTCCCCTTTTAGCTGTCAGTTTCCACCAGAGGCTACTCTGGTTCTCACGCTGGCTTTTTTCTCATTCGTTGAGGAAAGATTTATTAAGCAAATACTTTGTGCTTGGTACTGGGTACACATAGGACTAAGACTGAATACCATTTTTTCTAGAGCATTTGATCTTTAGGAATCTAAGATGTTTACATTAAATAATATAGAAAGTGATAAGCTACATAAGTGAGGTATCTAGAAAAGATTGAGTGAGTTCAGAGAGGGAGAGAAATTACTAGTGTGAGGGGCAAAAAAGCAGCTTTAAATAGCTAAAGACATTTATTGAGTGCTTATATGTCGTTTACCACATTGGGCACTTGCCATGTGGGCTCATTTGAAGAATTTGGGTATGTGGAATGATGGGAAAGGGCATTCTAAACCAAGATCAGCACAAGTGCCAAAAGAAAAATTATAATAAATTTGAAGATTTCCACTGGCTTTATTGAGATTCTAGAATCAGTTAACACTTCATTCTATAAAATAGAATAAGTGTTCCAATGAATCAAACAGGAAGTTGGCTTTATAGACAGAAAAAGGGATGAAGAAAGCAAAAACAAAGAACAAAAAGTAGATTGGTCATTTCAAAGTTAGTTTCCTTGTAAAGTGGGGACAGTGAGAGAAAACAATGGAAAAATAACTGGTTGACTTCAGATTACTTCAGGTTACTCTTTGTTGTAAGGATTAAAACATAGGGAACTTCATTATCATGCTGATTGAGGATTGAAACTGGCCTGTCTGGGAAATTAGGCTGTTAACCTCCATCTCCTGATTTCTCAGAAGGCCAGATAACAACTCATTTTCAGTTTAGTGAGCATGAGTGATCCGTTTTGATTTTCATTGTGGTCTATTGGGGCCTAGTGCAGTTTAATCCAAAACAATGGCCTCCTGTAATTATTGTTTAACACAAGGAACTGCATAAACCTATTGCATGAACAGAGTCTAGTTTGTATACTGTTAGGAAAGCATGTATGTTTTAAATTTTAGAATGATTTATGATGTTGTTAGAAATTATGTTAACATAAAAAATATGCTATAGGGACCCATGGTAGGTTATTTTGTCTGGAATGCAAGGTCTCCAAAGGGTAGTAGAGGAAAGAGGATTGGAAAAATTGTCTGGGGCCAGAACACAGAAGACCTTATGTGCCAGACTAAAGAAGTTTGACTTTATTATATAAGAAATGAAATGCTAGGGAACAAACAAAAAAAAAAAAGCAAAGGGATGACACACTCAGAGCTGCCATGTTCACCAGTTTATTTTGCAACATACTGAATGAATTAGAGGGAGGAGGCCAGTTAGGAGACAGTGCTTGTGAATGCTTGAAAAAGCAACTGATGCAATGCCTGGCACTGTGTAAGTAGCATTTCTTATAAGGTAAGTGATGTTGATGGCTTGTCCTAGGAAAAAGCAGCATAGAAGTTCATGCCTAGGGTACTATCTCACAAAGCAGGCAAGTAGAGTTGGGGAGTCCTATCCTAGCCTAGAGCAACTGCTGTAATTGTTTAAGAACTCAAGCTGCTGGGATATACCAGCTCACATTAGTTGGTATGGTAGCATCACCAGACATACCCTGTGTTGAGATTCTAGATCATCACCAAACACTATGATCTGGCCTATTGTACTTGAGTTCCAGTGGTTGCAACATAGCACACAGAATCAGAATTTTTAAAACCGGAAGACACTTTGGAGATTATCTAGTCCAACCCTCCTGTTTTCCTTATAAGGAAACAGGCCTAGATTGTCAAGTGACTTTCCTAATAGCACATGATCAGTGATAAAACTGATACTAAAAATCAGGTCTCATAACTTTTGCCAATGTGTGTGTCCTCCCCAAAATTCATGTGTTGAAGCCTTAACCTTCAATATCATGCTATTTGGACGTGGGGCCTTTGGGAAGGAAGTAGGTTTAGATTAAGGCACAAAAGTGGAGCCCTAGTGATGGAATTAGTGCCCTTTTGAGAGGAGAGACCAGAGCTCACTCTCTCCAAATGAAGACACAGCAAGAAGGTGGCTATCTGCAAGGCAGAAATAGGGCCTTCATCCGAATTCAAATTGGCTGGCTCCTGGGTCTGGATTTCCCAGCCTCCAGAACTTTGCAAAAATAAATCTACATTGTTTATGCCACCCAGTCTATGGTATTGTTACAGCAGTCTGAGCACACTAATACACATTACAATATATTAAATATATGTATAATTTCTTCTTTGTGCTCTGCCTTGTAAACCATAAGCAGGTTAATAGAAAAAAGGTGGGTTTTTTGGATCCCACCACACGTGTACCTTAGATTCGCATCTCAGTTTTTCTGCCTATTGGCAGTGTGATCCTAGATATGTTATATGTCCTCTTCAAGTCTCAGTTTCCTCATCTGGCTAATGGAGACAGTTTTACATCACTTACAGGATTGTTGTGAGGATTAGAAGTAAAATATAAAAAGTGCATTGCAAAGAGTCAATGCTCAATAAATAGTAGCTGTTAGCATATGTTTTTTCTGCAAAAAAATCAAAGATCAATAAAACAACAAAGGTGGCATTTTAAGCAGGATTATAATATGAAGAAGAAATGGCATACACATATATAATAGAAGATTCTATGGGAAAACAAATGAAGAAGGAGCTTATTCTGATGAAGACAATTTAGTGACTACTTCAGAGGGTAAGTTTAATTTATGTTGGGTCTTGAAGAATGAGTAGGAGTTCACTGGGTAAAGAAGGGGCCGTGGGTTTTAAGGTGTGAAAAAACACAGAAGTATGAAACAGTTCTACATGCTCTGGGGAAGAGGAAAAGCAATTACATTGCTCTGTGGAAAAATAAAGGGCATTGGACTGGAAAGGTGGGGGGAGCTAGAGATTTTGGACTTTATTTTCTGGGTTATGGGGAACCACTGTGTGTGTGTGTGTGTGTGTATGTGTGTGACACAGCTTTACTGAGTTATAACTACATGCCATAAAATTAACCCATTTTATTTGTATCGTTAAGTGATTTTTAATATACGTATGGTGTTTTCCATCCATTAACACTAAAAAGTTTTGGAACATTTCTATTACCCTAAAAATTTCTTTGTGCCCATTTGCAGTCAATCCCTCTTTCCACAGCCAGCCACAGGTAACCACTAATCTACTTTTTGTCTCTCTATATTTGCCCTTTCTGGATATTTCATATAAATGAAATTATAAAATATGTTCTCTTTTTTCTTAGCATAATGTTTTTAGGATCATCCATGCTGTAGTGTTAGTATACATTCCTTTTTTGTTGCTGAATAGTAACTCACTTATGGATATACCTCATTTTGTTTTCCATTCAACATTGGATGAACATGGTTTCCACTTTGGGGCTATAACAAATAACGCTGCTATGAAGATTTCTGTACAAGTATTTGTGTGAACTTTGTGTTTTTATTTCTCTTGAGTAGATATGTAAGGAGTGGAATTGTTGGGTTGTATGGTATATTTATATTTAATTTTTTTTTTT
>VBSM01002959.1:3332034-3348878 GCA_008086735.1 Cheirogaleus medius
GCCCGGCCTATATTTAATTTTTTAAGAAACTGCCAAATTCTTTTGCAAAGTGATTGTACCATTTTATTCTGTGGTTTTTAAGCAGAAGAAAGATTTGATTTTCCATTTCTGCTAAACTGAGGAGCAAACAAACCCAGTAACTGAATGAGAAGTCAATTTAATTTTGAAAGAGTTTATAACAGTATGTACTTGTTTGAGTTTATAAAATGTTACATTGAACCAAAATTTCAAAAAGAATTCTTATAACTGCAAGGCTAAGTGAAGTTATTGTACTTGTTACTAGATATGTCTTTCTTCTTGTGGACCAAATCAAGACAGAAAAATGTGCAAGATCATCCTTTTATTATTATTTTTTATCCATACTAAGTCATTTTCCTACCCCTCAGCTAATAATGAGCTTCCTTTGCTTGATTTGGGGTGAACTTGGCTTTGGAGAGTTTATAGCTTGGTAACTACTTCATTCAGGGAATTGCTTCATGAATTTACAATCATCTGTAAGGTACTTTCAAACTGGGAATCCAGAAATAGCCCTCTAGCAAAGAGGTTTCAATTTAGTAATTGATTCAGATATTTTGGGGGAAAATATTGTTGCTAGTAGTAGTTTGTTCAAATCAGGCTTTTCAACAATAAATGGTATATCCAGTGGGGAGGGAATCATCATTTATCCTGAAAATCAGCAAAACACTCCAGCCCAGGATATGCTGTGTTGGAACAGAATGGCTACAGTGTTCAAATTTTTCTACTCAGAAGATTGTATTTTCTAAAATATATTTTGTTATGTTCTATATTACATAGTCTCTGAGCTGAAAAAAAGACACAGAAGTAACTGTTCATCTGAATGCTGGCCTTTTATAGGGAGTGCTTAAGTACCCATTGACAGAGGTTGATGATTGAGATAATTCCAAGCAGAATAATTTAAAAATTATTAGAACAGTGGTCCTGAACCTTTTTGGCACCAGGGACTGGTTTCATGGAAGACAAGAGTGGCTGCAAATATGCATGCACCTTAGCTCCCATGCCCACCCCACCCATGCTGGTCACTTCCTGCTGTGCAGTCAGTTCCTAACAGGCTACAGACTGGTACCAGTCCACCGCCCCGGGGTTGAGGACCACAGCTTTAGATTACAGCATGAATTTCATTAGGAGGGGAGAGAGAGAATGGTAGAAGGGATGGGTCTGGGGCTTGTTAAGTGGTCATTATTATAATTAATGTTGGGTGAGGATAATATTGAAATTAATTTTTGTCCTCTAAGCCTGAGGTCCCCAACCCCTGGGCCAAGGACTGGTACTGGTCTGTGGCCTATTAGGTACTAGGCACAGAGCAACCGGCCCCCACCTCACCCCCACCCCCGTCCCTGAAAAATTGTCTTCCATGAAACAGGTCCCTGGTGCCAACAAGGTTGGGGACCGCTGCCTAAGCAATGAACAATTGATAGATGAAGCAGCTTCTCCCCCACAAAAGAGAAGTCATCGTGGAATTGAAAACAATGTTTGAAAGGTCTATCAAATAGATAAACAACAAATTGATTGCTGAAAAATGACCATATTTTACTGGAGTCAATGTTTCCCCTCCCAAGGAGGAAAAAATCCAGAATCAAATTAAATGCCGAAAGACTGGTTTCTTTCTTTCCAACATCAGAGATAAATGACATTAGAACAAAACAGGATTTTTCTTCACCTCACAACTGGTGGTATTTTGAAAGGATAGAGTTCCTGTTAGTCTCTTAGCAGGAGGCTTCTGCCGTCATTGGGGGTCTAGGCTTACCTTAAAAGTTGTGGTAGGCCAGGCATGGTGGCTCACAACTGTAATCCTAGCACTCTGGGAGGGTGAGGTGGGAGGATTGATTGAGGTCAAGAGTTTGAGACCAGCCTGAGCAAAGGTGAAACCCCATCTCTACAAAAAATAGAAAAATTAGCTGGGCGTGGTAGCATGCGCCTGTAGTCCCAGTTACTCAGGAGGCCGAGGCAGCTTAAGCCCAGGAGTTTGAGGTTGCATTGAGCTATGATGACCTCTCTGCACTCTAGCCTGGGAGACAGAGCCAGACTCTGTCTTGAAAAAAAAAAAGTTGGAGTCAGGGTGGGAGTGAGGAAGAGTAGAAGTGCAGGATCCATCAGTGTGATTCTTCTGGGATCCAGGAGGGTTCTCTTGACAAAAATTCCCTCCTCACTCCCAGGTTTTTGAAATCCCTTAAAGCATGTAAACATCTTTTTTCTTCCTGTCTCTGGTGACTTGTATGACATTAATAACTTGTTTTGGACCGTGGCTTTAAGCACCGCTAGGCCCCATCTTCAGTTTCTTGTTCAAAAGGGGATGCCAGGGTGTTGAGCTGCGTCTCAGTACAACAGCAGTTAGCCTTCCTAGCACCATGAGCATGGCTCAGTGTTTTCACAGACGTGTTAGGAGAAGCCAAGGCCCCTGTACCCTTCCGTTTGATCCAAATGCACATTGGACACGGAGGTCTACTTTTCAGGGATTAGACTGCTTGAACTTGCCTCATGAAAAAGTTTAGTAGTGACAATAGCAACTAAGGCATTCCTGAGGACAGGTCTTAACGACTAGTCTATGATGATTACTTTTGCTTTCTTTCCCAGAATTTATTAATAATGTGGTATTTGTTCTCCTTTCTGATTTTCTTATGAGACCATTATAAACAGAATTCTAAGAAGACCCTCTTATACTCCCATATAAGTTCCCTTCTTGAAACCAAGCAAGCTGATCCAAGATAGAGAGGTGAGTGTAAATCATCATTTTTAGCAAAAGGAGCTGAGGCATGGGTTTGAACAAAGGCCTAGAGGTGACAGATTTCATTTTTTTGAACTCTATTATTTTCATTAACTCTCAATTTCCTTAGAAATGGGTGAATATTTATAATTATGTAGAACTTAATGGTCTAGAAGATTCCACATGCATAATCTCATTCTTCCTCTTTTCTGAAGTGGTTGAAAATAAAAGCAGTATTAGGGACTGTTTGCTACATGCAGCAACTTCGGGGATCAATTCAAATATATGTTGAATGCCTACAGAGCATGAGGGATGCTTAAGTACTCTAGCATGTGTATGGAGGCAAATGCCAGCTCAGTTGCCTTTACTCTGACTTCTGAATATTTTATAATTTGAGTGTCCTTGAGATTACTTTAAAAGTAATTTACAAGTTTTTGCATATTAAAACAGTGTGATACTTGCCTAATGTTAAATTTATGGTTCGCCCTTAAGTAATCTACTCAAAAGAAGGGGGTGGGGCAATGACAGTGCAGGTAAGTGAGAATTTTTCAGTCTTTGGCATTATTGCTACAATTCCATTTTAATGATTTCTGAAGCACAGATGACAAAGTAGGGTGTGCATTCAGGATTTCTCTCCTTCTACACTCAGGGAAGATATCACTAATTAGCCATGGCATACTTCTCCTTTGAGACAGGAAGCAGCCTCAATTCTGCATTCCCAACAGCATCTACCAATCAATGGGTGCTATCTCACAAGTTAATACTTCTTTCTTTGCCATCTCTGATCAAAAGGGTAGCTTACTCCTTGCAGACATTTTTTTCCCTGCAAAATGGAAGTGAATGATTTTTTTTTAAATACTATACTATAGACCAGTGCTTCTCAAATTTTAATATGCATATCTATCACCTGGAATCTTATAAAAATGCAGATTCTGATTTAGCAAGTCTAGGGGTGGTGCTTGGGATTCTGCATTTCTAACAAGGTCACAGGTGATGCCAATGCTACTGGTCTGTGGACCACACTTTGACTCTTTGACTATCAAGGTTCTACTAGACCCTTCACTAGAGACAAGATGTAAGCTAGAAAACTATGTACAATGCAACTCAATAACAAAAAAAAAAGAAAAGAAAAACAAGGCAAGTGTTCCATTAGAAGCTGAAGTTTTATTATAGGATAATAGTACATAAAGCACATCTAAAATTGATGTGTTCAATGCACTTTTAATAAAGGTAATGTAATATTAAAGGTACAGTTTCTAAGTACAATATAACAACATTCATATTAGAATGAAAATCGCAGTATTTAAAAGACAACATTAAATCTCTCTTTTTTTTACAGCTTGTATTTACAAAATGAATCAAAATATTTTTTTAAATTCAGGACTCAATAAAATAAACAGCTGGAAATAAGCAGACTACTGTAAGAGTGAATTGAAAAGAAAACCCAATGTAAGTGAAAAGTTGGATGATCCTCTAATAAAGATCATTAGCAAAGTTTTAGTTAAATACTATTTTTAGGGTTCCCATAAATGGCTTGCATTTTTAGTGTGGCAGAAAAGGAGTTTTTTACATACTGTACACAAAACAGACAGCATATATTTATAGGTACAGTATTACTGTTTCCAAACTTGCATGTATATTTACAGAAGGCTGAGTTTGTTACTCACAGAGGTTTGTGAAATTTGTGTGCTTAATCCTCGAGACCTACACACAATTAGAATCAGCATTTCATGTGGTCTTTTAAAATGTGGCTTTAATACTTGTTTGTAGAAGAAAATGTTAACCATAAGGCTTGGCTTATTTTATAAATTTACCAAAACAACCTAGGAAAAAATTTTAATTGGGGCACACTTGTTATCCTTTTACAATGATCAAATGCTGACATGTGCTGGCCATTGTGCAGACGCAAAAAGATACATACAATCTCTACCCTCAGGAAGCTTAGGATGCTAAATGGTGCTTTGAAAAAAAAGGTTTCAATCTCTTTCCAAGCAAGGCAGTTAAGGAATGACGTGATTTGCATTAAAAGAGATTTCTCCCTAAACTGTAGCCAATCCACTTTAAAAGGTTAACTATTAGCATTAGCGCTCATTAACCACACAATTGCATTTATAATCAAGGTAACAGCAACTCTTCCATAAAAATGGAAAATGTCTAGAATTGTGGGTAAATATGCAGTGCATGGAAGCCAATAATCATGGCTTGAGAATTTATCACCTTCAATTACAAAAAGTGCAGTAAACAGAAACATTTGCTCTATATTTATAAATTGCTCAAAAATCTTTGCTAAAGATCTTACAAATTCAGTAATATTACAGAACAATTCTAATCAATATTTAATAAGGTTAACTACATCCTTAGTTAGATATTTGATATACTTTGATTTTTAACAAAGCCAATAGATATTGAGAGACTGGGTGAAAGGGTTTAATTAAAGTTCATTATTAAATGACTTTTAAAACGAAGGTCCTTCACTCAGTTCATGGAACTGGTTAAGGTCATATTAAATCAGAACATCCCTTGTCAAATTTGCTTTATGGCCCATGTTCCACCAGTGATGTCTCCATACTTCTCAGGAGGGGAAAGGTTTATTCTGCCATCAAGCCACCAAGGACGTTTTATATAAATGCCTACTGTCTATAATAGGAGCTAAGTATACAACTCTGTCAGGTGCCAATAATATAATTCCTTAATAAGAAAAAAAATGTATTACTCCATTAAATGAGAATGTTTCTTTAGGATCTTGAAGGCCTGGCAAATTATTTTTCAGCTCAGGAGATATGGTATAAAGCCAAGTAGCAAACATAAAGTAAATGCTAATAAGTTTTCATATAACCATATTTATAAACAAATTCACCCCATAGATGTCAAATATCCATACTAAGGAAGTAATTTTATCCTAATTAAATACACTCTAGAATAATTTATATAATGATATTATGTATTTAAAGAGAAAAGCATGTCCCAAATCCAGCACTCTGATACAGCTGCCAGTTGGGCATAGGTAGATATATATATATATGTATATATATACAAATATATAGTTATACTCAGTGAAATTAACAAGACCCAAAGGTGGTATTGTCTAGGAATAAAAGGGATATTTTTTTTGTTCACAAAAGTAACTTATCTAGCACCACACATCAGAAAAACACAAAAATAGCACACTCTAGTTCTAAACAGCTATGTCTAAAATAGATTATATAGTAAAACCGGTATTATACAGCATATTGTGGATTTGATAAACAG
This sequence comes from Cheirogaleus medius, assembly GCA_008086735.1. Lineage (NCBI taxonomy): Eukaryota > Metazoa > Chordata > Mammalia > Primates > Cheirogaleidae > Cheirogaleus > Cheirogaleus medius. The sequence goes on from VBSM01002959.1 coordinate 3,338,006, forward strand.
ATAAATATTTGCACTGAGTAGGCTGTTTATAATATAACATTTTCTTATCTATACAGAATGAAAGCCAAAAAGTTAACTGTATAGAGATGTGCAGAACAACATTAAATATTATGACTCAAAAGCAGGGACGAAGGTAAATTTGAAAGAAGAGTAAGAGAGAAAATGTTTACAGGCCATTACAAGTTCTTAAGTTAATAGTAAATAAGGAATCAATTGCTCAAGTTGAAGAAAGCAGTAAACAAGAGATTGCATTTACATGCAGATGTCTAAAATTTGTATTTTTTTAAGTCTATGCACAAAAGTCATTTGTTTTATTGCTTGACATTCAGTTATGGCTAGATTATTTAACCTATTTTTTTTGTACTTTGGAAACAAGAATATTGTTAAAGGTGCCATAAAAATGGACAACATTGAAAACGGTTTGCAAATAAACCACCTAACACTGCAGTTCTTTATACATATTAAAAGCCTTGTCTGGGGTTTGTCATATGTTAAATATATTTAAACTGGGAAAATATGTTGTAGCTTGAAGCCTCCCATTGGCCCAAACATCCAATACAAAAACACATCTCCACAAAAGGAGCAGGCAGACAATACAGGTACATTTAAAGAAGCAGCCAGCTAATGTCCTAATGTTTAAAAATTTACCACTGTTTAATATGAGATTTCAAACTGTTGTGGATAAGAAGAGAATTTTGGATTCAGGAAGATGCATACAGTACATATGGATTTTTTTTTTTTTTTTTGTGAAATTGTATTCACTATATTGCTCAAGAATTATCTGCATTTACATATGCAATCTTTTCAATGATGAAATCAAGTTCCTAGAAATAGTATCCACATTAAAATAATGGTGAGAAAGGAATCACACATGAACACTGGAGAGAATTTAGTTGTTCTGAGAGAACAACATAATGACATGTGCAGCATGTCAAAGCTAACAGCAAGCTGTCTTTCATTATTCTCAGAAGGAAAAAAGAAAAGTGTGATACCGCTAATGTGGTGAACTACACTAAATGTAAACAGCAAACAGGAATTCTCTAGGTAACTAACACATTCATATTCACTTTCTCAACACAAGGCTCCATGTTATGCTGCATCACTGAAAAAAGGTTGTTTCTATTTGGATTGAATATTCTGTCATTCATTTGTAAATAAATGACTGAATGTATTTATTGCTCTAAGTTCTGAGGGTTTGGTTGAACATGGAGATCCCCCCATCTATGACGGCTCCTTGGTATGATTATTTTAAAAATGATTCTGAGAGCCTAACAAAACTGATCTCATTTATGCAAACACACAAGCAAACAGACCTAGAAGTAAAACCAATTGTACTATGGAGACATTGCTAGACAGCCTTCCCTTCTCTTAAAAATAAACAGCAGTAAGCAGTTCTCTGTAATCAAATCTGATGGAACCTTTTTATAAGACTAGTGTTTAGGGACAGAATGAAGACCTGTATCACAGACTATTAGCAAAAGATCAAGATTTGCTGTTGCAATTGCATTTCTGGGCACATAATTTGATCCATAGTATAAAGTTGTTTTCATAGGGTTAACTTTATCAGTAAGAAGTGGCAATCACATGTAATAATATGTAAAAATGTCAATAACCTGTGTCAATGAGAGAGAGAGAGAGGGAGGGAGATTCTGCCATTTTCCATATTCTTTATTATCAAAAACAACATGGTAAAGGCATCTTTTGCATCTGATAGACGTGGAAAGTTTTCCCAAATTATGGTCCTCTATCATAGTAAGAAAATATGTAAATCTTCTTCCGAATGTGTATTCCAGGGATGGAAGAATCAGAGCTAACAATTACACTGAGCTTTTCTGACTTTATGGAAAATAATATGTGGAAATATGAGAACAAAACTGTATTTCAAAAATATAACATGTAACCATAAAAGGTGGCTCAAGTTGCTGTTATACAGGCAGGTTACGTTTTGTCTTTAAACATTAGCTCTTGTATTAATTTATCAGGTATAAATTACAAACGTAGAAGTAAGAATTGTTTTGTGTAAAGGAATTTTTGGTTTGTGTCTAGAGGAGAACACATGGAAATAATAGTTAATAGCTGGCATTTTAAAAACATGTTTCATCTTTTACCTGTCTCACTATACTGATAGGCAGGTCTCTTCTCTCATCATTTGTTTTTAAATTTTTTATCTATATAATATGATAGAATTTTTTATCCATAATATGATAGAATTTGGAATAGTTTTTAACATATAATGCTATATATATTTATCATGAAAATTTTAATTATTATAGATGTGGTAAATGGAATATGCAAGGACTATACTTTGAATGATGCTCTTTGTTTGTACATTACCTATTTATATTTTGAACACACTGGCATAACTTTGCTTTGGAAGTTATTCAATGCTTTTAAGCACACAAAAATGAAGAGCACATAAGTTGTGAACTCAACAAAATGAGACGATAGTGAAGAGTTTACACACACACAGTTCCATACAGTTCGCTTGTGCCTTGGAGGGATAGTATTATTATCATTATTAATAATAAAAAACACAATTTGTCCCAGTAGTACTGGCCACCCTGTTTTAAGAGTTTTAGAAGATCCCTGAGCACATTGTTTCTGACTCTTAACCCCAACTCCAAAATGATAGGGCTTCTATTGTTGATATCAAGATGGATTGTCATTCACAGTAAGTCAATCATAAGGTGCTTATTTATTTACCCTTTTTTTTTTCACCAATCAGCACAAAGAACTGTCAGAAAATAACCTTTTTATTATTATCTTAAAATAATAGCACTGGAAGGACACATGATTTAGACAATCAATGTTTGAAACAGTGGCTTTAGGATTATTATCTGGCTGCCCCTCAACAATTACAAGTGATTCGATCGACATTCCTTAGCCAAAAACAAAAGGCAAAAACAGAAACGAAAACAAAAACAAAAAACCCAAAAAACTGTACAAATATGTATTTTTCCCTGAGGGATCAAGGTACACCTGCAAGTGCTCTATGTACATATTGCACTAGAGAGGAATGAGGAACATGTGCAAAAAAGCAACAATGAGAGAAGCTTACACACTACTTAAACCTTTTCATTAAAGATTCTACTAGGTTGTTTTGCATTTTGGAATGTCGGAACACAACAGCTAGCTATTCCTTAGTCTAAAACTAAAAACACGCATGTCTACTATGGCACATTCAATGAAATAAAAAGTTTTCCAAAGACAGTTAGACAAATTCCATCAATAAAATAATACAAAGTTTGTTTGTTTGTATTTTTTTTTTTAGAAAATTACATTACTTTCTTTCTTTGTTTCACATTACAAAATCTTTTTTTTTTCTTTACACAAATCACATTTTATTGCAGGAATATTTCAAGTGCCATCAAATATTTATAGAAGGGTTAAAAAAATAGAAGTCTCTCTAAAGTGGTCCAGACAAGGCTTTGTATAGAATAAATCTTTTTTTTTTCCATCTTCTAGTTTTGATTTAAGTATTTTGAATACATTTTCTTTTCCATTGACACTTAGTAGCCTAGAAGCGGTCCGACACACACACATCATACACCTCACACATACCATACACACACGGACACACACATACACACGCTCCTTCTTCACCTCTCAGCCCACCTCCATACTCTCAAAAATATCTGGGTATCCACACTATAAAGAACAACCAAACTTAGAAGCAGTGTCTTAAGTCATATTTTTCTTAAGTTATAAAGGGTGAATTAGGATGCTGAAGACTTTTTAAAAATCCATGGTTTTAACACAAATTAAGATGCTGAACACTTAAAAAAAATCCATAGCTTTATAACACTATTTGCAAACTGCCCCAAAAGCACTTTCATCTGCACTTTTGTTTGCATTGGGACCAAGGCCAGTTTTTTCACAATATAATGCAACCATCTGAACACCATTGTAACAGAAGGTCTTCAGGCTTTGTATAAAAGCCTTATTTACCTTCTGGAAAAAAAAATTGTATAAGGGCATTATAGCAGCCAGGTTGACAATGATGTGGTTCCAATCCTTAAAAGATGATTGGACATTTAAGTTTAGGAAATTTTAATTATAAGAACTATTAAGAATAGTTGTTCTGATATCACCAAATATTTTGTGTCATCATACAGGTGTTTTTATAATAAAGGAAGAAAATAAAAAGGCAAAGTTTTTCACATCCTTTTCTGGACTCCATATTTTTTTTCAACTGAATTTATTGTTTAACTTCAGATCCCAACTTAGATCCGAATAGTCAGTTGTTCCCTCATTTCACTGAGCATGTCTCTGTCTCTACTATTCTCTTCCTACACTGTTGATGGACTTTGCTCTTAAAGTCCACCTCTGCTTTTCTTTCAGAAACACCTGGAAGCGGCATGTTACTCTATCTCGGTTTACCATCAAAGCAATGTCACCATGGCATGACTGTCACTCATGTTTTTTGCATTAGGTACATGCAAAATCCTTTCTGGGAAAAGGAATTTCTTTTAAGTTCAACATTACATTCTCTCTCACCCTTAGAGAAGTTCACTTAGCTCTTAATTATTTCACAAATGGACACTGGAATTAGGTTTAGTTGCTCTTTAATGCGCTAGCACCTGAGGCTGGTCATATTCAGAAAGCTTTGGTTAAAAAGAAGTTAATATACTTGGATAAAACCATCCCCAAATTTAGTGAATCTAAATAACAAAACAAAACAAAGAAACCCCCAAAAAAACAACACCACACTATTTTCCCCTAAAGGAGAAACAAAAGAAAAAAAAATGGACAAATAAATAACTGAACTAAGCTTGGTACTCTTTTCAGAGTATAAATACTATTGATCTTTAAAGGAACTATGCTTACTTAAATTAAAAATTTGATTTAACCCTTCTTGACCAAATATAAATACTATATGCTGACAGTTAGCCTCTCTATATAAACACTTACATAAAATTTTATTTGCCTGTAAAAAATTTAAAGGAATATTACTTTTGTCTTCCCTTACTATATTTTTGAAAAAAAAAATTTGGATGTTATTTAGGCTTCATACACATGTCCACGTGAATAATTCCTTCTCCTTTTCCACCACATCCCTCAGGAAGCAAGTCAGAAAGTCAGTAGAGTTAAAAACAGAGTGAAGTGCTCTGAGAAGCCCATGCTGGTCACCCAGCATGACATCAGGAACCAAAATTTCTGCAGAAGATTCTGCAGGGACCCTGGTGGCAGAGGAGACTCTCTGATGTGAAGGGCTGCTTGGAAACTCCTACTTTACACCCATGGAAGATGTTCGCTGTTCCGTACAAACGTGGTCTTTGATGTCAGACCAGTAGTTTGGATCCCACCCCTAGTGTGACTAAAAAAAATCATCTTCTAAATGCCTACATTCCTAAAAGGTCACTTGTTTTTAAAATATGCACATTTGTATACCAGCCTGTTCCTTTCCCCTCCCCCCACTGGGGATTATTAAAAAAAAATAACAACATGAAATTAAATAAAAACAACTCAATATTTCTCACCTGAACAAAAATGCCAAACAATCTTCTAAATATTTAATAAAATAAATTACAGTCCACAGTTTTCTAGTGAAGATAAATACAAGAGTAAATGTTTGCAGCTAGCATCAACTTTACTTTAAAGGCTTAAAGTATTTAATAAGAGAAACTGGTTCAACATTGTATGCCTCCCTCACCTTCCTATCCATTGCCTATCAAATATAGAGGGCAATATTCTAGAATTATAACATCTATAGACAATGAATCTAGAATTAGTTCATTCTGAGATAAACTTTTAGGGTTCCTAGATTATACCAAGAACATAAACACTCACAAAGTAAATGCTTCATGTCCCCATATGGAGAGTGTGCGTTTGCTTCAGATATAATCTTTGGGTCCTTCTTATAATAAAAGCTAGATTCCAATATATATTCTGGTTACAGATTTGTTCTCAAAGCATAAAAATTCCAAGTTGAGACTGAGTCCAGATAACTACTGAATTGTGTAAAATGAGCCTCCCCTTCCCGCCTCCATGAAGTGACATTTTAAAAAGCTTTTTTTTTCCTTTTTTTAAAAATGTGCATGATGGTATAAGACCACAGCACCAATCAATCATTCAACTTTGTATGAAGCGTAAACACATCTATCCTTAAACTTGCCAAAAAGCAAAGTATAATTTAGGGAGAGTTCTGTTTCTAATTCCAAGTTCACATGTAAAAACAAAAACCCAACATGGTGATTTCTAGATATGACCAGCCAGTCTTTTAAAAGTGATTTTGTAAACAGCAGCATAAATACCTCCCGACGTACCTTCCAAGCCTTCTCAGTTAAACTTGTGTTTCTGGTGCACATGCGACACAACAGTGAACACGCTAGCATTTAATTTAAAGAAAAAGGTGCAAAATGAAAGTGCCTTATCAATTCAACAGGAAAAGCTACACCAGTAACTACATTTTATATTAATTAAAACAATATATAAACAATATCTCTTTTAGCTATATATAGTCTTCATGCCCATTTACCCTGTAATATATTATAATGCTATTGTTGCTACTGCTATGGACCCTTTTCATGCCATCCTGCTGACTGGCAATAATCGGTGAAAAAATTAAAAACTTCCTTCATGAAACAAAGAGCAAGTTGTGCAAAGTAATGCCGCCACCTCCGCTATGCACACCAGTCACCGATTATTGCTGGACTCTCTGTTGTTACTGACAGATTGGTGACTCTGGAGAAAGTCTGTGGGCAGTGAGCTACAAGAAAAGGAAAATCCTCTGACTTTAGTACCTTCCTTCTGTTGTAAACAGAGGTCAAAAGATCGAGAAGTTGAGACAGAAAAAGGGTCCATATCTGTAGGCATAATGGAAATCATATGCATGAGAAAAACAAGTTCAACTTTTATTTGTTTTCATTGTTTCCCCTCCTTTGCCTGACCCCGATCACCAAAAGATGTGCAGTGTGTGGCGCTCCAGGTCTGTGCAGGGCCATATAAAGTGTCTCGGTTAATTTTTTTTTTTTTTTCTTTCAGGTTTGTACTTCAGACATTCTAGAAGTGCTTAGGTGATACATTTACCCATCAATTTGCATTGCTGGCTCAAATTCTGAAGTGAACAACTCCTTGTATAATGGAGGAAAATGAAGTCGCACAATGTCTGGATATATTGCTTTAAATGCCATTAGCTTTTCTGTATGTCGTCCACATAAGGCTCTTAATGTAGAGACCTTGCATATTAACTGTAAGTGGAAGAAAGGACATGTTGTCAGGAGAGAACAGGCATGAGAATCGAAGATCAGGGAATCGGGATGGTCTTTACAATACTGTTTATAATGGTGAAACACACTTGAAGCAACATAAGCATCCAATTAATAGCGGATTGGTAAAAGTAAAAGATGGTATAGTCATAGCCTAGGATGCCAGGTACACGTTAAATATGATTTTGAAGATGAACAATTTAATAACTTAAAAATATGTTCATAAGCAAAAGTTGGCACAGCTCATCAGTGGCAGAGTCAGGACGAGAACCTAAGGCTCTGGATTCCTCCTCCTATTTTAGGATGCTTTCTGCTCTATGGCCTGGAACCCTGGCCTCTGCCACTGTCTGGTGATGGAGAAGTAGGTGACGGGGCAGTCATGGAGACTGAGGGCCCCGCAACTGCATAGAACACATTTTATGCAGAACTAGCACTAGTCAACTCCAATGCAAAAAGTTTCTTCTTGATAAAGAGTTTTCCCTGCAACAAAGTGATTCTTGTTCTGAGAGTCAGAGGTCTGAATGGAAGTCCCAGCATTGACCATTTACCCGCTGCGAGTAATAATACGATTTGCAAACATGCTTTTAGACTCTAATGCACTATACAAAGGCAAAATGCTTATTATTCTAACCTAGAATAATCCTCTATAGGAAACTTTTTCACCAGATCTTGCCCACGTGTTAGGCGCTCTCTATAATAAAAGAACCTAATGCCACCCTTGTGTTTGGGCAAGAAGAGGGAGAAGAGAGTGAAGCTCCTGAAGGTTCTTCCCCCTTCCATTTCCAAGTCCTGCTCCATTTGCTCATTTAACAGGTGAAAAATAAAAAATAAAACAGCAATTAACCTCCAACTTTCACTTTCTAATCTAACATAGTTATAAGGAGAAAAGAAAACAAACAGGAAAATAAACCCAAAACTTCTCAAATCATCTCACACAATAAAACACATAAAATAATTTAGGGCTGGTTTTTCTCAGACCAAATACATATTACTAGCACTGGCACTGAAAGACACTAACATTTTTAATTGATATCCTAATTATATTATTGTGAAAGATAATAATCAGCAAAAATGAATCCTTGTTCCTTGAACATACAGTAGTAATGGGAGATAGTTGAAGAAAATACAAAAGTCATTTACTTTTGATTAATGGAAATAGAACTATTATTAGACTATATAGCTATCCTGATTAACTCTTTTAGTCCTTCATGATCTCCTTCTTCTACATTCAAAGATTCTTTTTCCTGTTTATATCAATGCAGAACATTAACTCTGCTTTATGCTCAACTTTGATGGAACAGGAGGAAGATTTCCAGAATGCATTAATGCTTAAAAAAACTTTTTTTCCTACAAATTGCAGGACACTTTTTGATCAGTGATAATACATAGAATTTAACCTGAATAGTAAATTTTGGCCCAACAGAATTTTTTGAAATGGAGATTTCTTTCTTTTTGGGTGCCTGTTGCTTACTGATACTTTGGGATTTGGTCATATGACTTACAAGGGCAGCTGGCAGCTTTATCTGTGCCAAGAGAAAATTCAGGCTATGCCAACTGGAAGCCTTTGGCTCTCACCTTTGTTAGTATTCCATCTTCTCGGTGATTCTTCTGTAGGACGTGTTGAAGAGCTAGCTGAATTTTCTGTTGCAGTTTTTCAATTTTTACCTTTTCCTGCAGCCATGAGCGATCTACACATGAAAAATTATATTCCTTAGTATTCCTCCCACGTGGTGTCAGAACACCCCATTCCTCCCATCCTTGGGTACAGATTATCATACTACAATGCATATTTAGAGACTCATAGGCCAGTTTCACTTCTCTTTCAAAGTTTGCTCTTAAGGGAGTGGAAAAGTGATCTGTAACAGTTATGAAACAGGGTGTTAAACCTTTCCATTTTTACTGATAATTAAATGAAGAGAGGCACCTACCCTTCTAAAGAATACCAATTAAATATAAGGCCCTACTTATGGGAGAGCCAATAAAGCCACCATCGCTCCCAAGCCTTTCTAGTAATTATACTTCTGAATGAAATATTCATTATCAATCCTGCTAGCCTTTTTGGAAAATATGAAGATTGCCTTATAATCCAGGGCAACTAAAATTGTCAATAGAATTTTAAATGACCTAAAGGTCTTTAATTTAGGATAAAGTCTTTATGTGTAGGGATTCAAATACAAGATAGTAACTTTGCAAAAATGATTATCCCCAAGAGGCAGTACTGGTTGAAAATACAGATTAAATCCAGATAAACTAGTGGATGACATCCAAAGGGATTTTAATAAAGAGTAGTATGTCTTAAAAACCATATTATCTTGGAGACTGGTATTAAGAAGGGTAACTCTATTCTACCATAGCATTTCTCTTGTTATCAGGAGTTAATTCTGGGCTGGGTTTTATTCAGTTCTCATTTTTTAATTTTATCTGAAAGGCATGAGATCTTTTTAAAAGAATATCTGTTCAGGGGCTAGAGGAGAGGGTGATATCTGGAAAACTTAAAATTAGATTTAATAAGGTGGCAACCTCTCTTGGTAGCTGCCAAATATTTTATAGTCATTAAAAGTTATGCACCTTGTACAAATTCTTTATCTTGGATAATTTTTAAACTATTTTTTAAATTTGATTAGCTTACCTGCTGACATCAGTACAAATGCAGAAAATAATGCAATTTCATCTTCAGTCAGGTGCATAGAACATAAACTCTTTCCAAATTCAAACACAAAGCTAATAAAGTCTTCACAACCTGCCAAAATTAAAATAAAGACAGTTTAGGATCTGGTTATTATCTTAGGAGAAAACTGTAGGAAAAGGTAAAAGATCTAGTGGTTGCAGATCCAGAGGGAAAAGTAATAACATTTCTATAGTTTGATAGTTTAAAATCTTGAAAGAAAAATCTGTTTAGCTACCACCATCACCACCACCACCATCATCATTTAAAATAATAAGAGTGTGCATAAAAATGAAATACGATCAATATCTCTCATCACTCACCAAAATTAATTCAAGATGGATAAAGGACTTAAATGTAAGGCATAAACCATAAGAATTCTAGAAGAAAATGTTGGAAAAACTCTTTTAGATACTGGCCTATACAAAGGATTTATGAAGAAAACCTCAATGGCAATCATAGCAATAACAAAAATAAATAAATGGACTTGATTAAATCAAAAAGCTTCTGCACAGCCAAGGAAATAATTAACAGAGCAAACAGACAACCTACAGAATGGGAGAAAATATTTGCAAGCTATACATCCAATAAAGGACTAAGAACAGGAATCCTCAAAGAACTCAAGCAAATCAGCAAGAAAAAAAAATCAAACAATCCCATTAAAAAGTGGACAAAAGACATGAACAAAAGCTTCTCAAAAAAAGATAAACAAATGGCCAATAATCATATGATAAAATGCTCAATGTCACTAAGCATCAGGGAAATGCAAATCGAAGCCACAATGAGATATCACCTTATCCCAGAATGGCTTTTATTAAAAAGTCCAAAAACAATAGATGCTGGCATGGATGCAGAGAGAAAGGAATACTTATACACTGTGGGTGGGACTGCAAACTAGTAAAACCCCTATGGAAAACAGTATGGAGATTCCTCAGAACTAAAAGTTGACCTACTATTTGATCCAGCAATCCCACTACTGGGTATTTACCCAAAGAAAAAG
>VBSM01002959.1:3359950-3400375 GCA_008086735.1 Cheirogaleus medius
TGTGACATTGGGAACGAAGGCCACCATACTGGCCAGCTGGTGGATTCTCTTCCTGCCAAGGAAGATACACTGTCCTTTTGCACAGAGGAAACAAGTGAGCTGGAATACTGGTCAACTTTCAGTTTTCATGACTCAGATAACAAACCTGGGTGGAGCTGGGTAGACAGCAACCAGGCTGAGTGGGCTCTGAATTTCAGGCCCATAATTTTATAAGCCCGAAACTTTCCTCCCAGCCTATGACAACTTGTGCTATTTCTTATATGCAAAATTGCCAGAAGGCATACTGATGATACTTAATTTTTTTAAAAAAAATACTCCAGAACACCCAAAGGGATAAATACCCATAGATGAAACTCATTCTGCTGCTAGTCTGCAATTGTGTTTTACCTTTTGCCTTAATATTAACAACAGTAATCATATCGTCCTGTGAGTGAAATAAGAGGACCAGCTTTTGAGAAAAAGTCCCCACGCATTGTGATTTTAACTTCCAAGTTCATAACAGATATACCTAACTTTATCAGTTTAGTACCACTGGATGATGCAATCTGCAGAATTGCACACAACAGGAACTTCTGGGACTGTAAGGACTGTGATTTGTATCTTCCAATGAGAAAAACTGCACTTTTGTAGCAGTGCACAGTGTGGTCTCTTAGGATATGCAAGAACAAAAGTGCACTCTTGCCTGGGAGGGTCCACAGGCACTAAGGACATCTGTTTATGGGGAAGGCAGGCTTTTGCAAAGCTTGCCCTGCGTCCTCAAGTATTTTTCCACAGGCTGAAATTCCACTGGAGGAGGCATTTTCCTTCAAAGGGATCTCTTAAGAGAGCCAGCTGGTATATTTGGAAAAAATCCTTAAAATGGACCCGCTGTACTTCCTGCCCAGTTTCCACGTGTGAGCATAACTGTCTTGAAATCTGGTGTTGATTATTCAGTGCACTTAAGATCATTTCCTAGGAAGATCTTGAAATGTTTTGTTATTCAATGGCAGAGCCATGCTTTGCACTCTTTTCACACATTCTGCAAATGTACGAATAATTGGCTTTGGCACGTGATTCCAAATATCCAGTTGGCATAAAAGCCACTTCATCCCAGCCTCCAATCAACTTAATAGTGTAAGGCAAGTAACAATCAGTTCTGGCTTGTGTTTCCTACGGGGGGAAAATGCCTATAGGGGGTATATGTATGAAGGCCCTCAGATGACACTTACCTTCAATCAATCCACCCACCTGTCACATCTGAAACATCAAGAATCTGAAGGTGTTCTGACCACAAGACACTTCTCTGCCACACCACTCCCACCCATCAGCCAGTCAGCTGACCCCAACAGAGCCCGGGAGGAAAGCAACTGCTGAGAATGCCATGAAGCTGCCAGAGGAGCCTTGAAGGGGACAGTGAGGAGATGGCAGAGAGGACATATTTTGGCAGATCTGGGTGCAGGCTTCAGAAGGCACTTTCACAAACCCATGCTACCGTACAACTGCGAGAGCTCACCATCTCGAGACATCCCTACGGCAAGGCATTTCTGTAATCGACAGTGTTGGCAGCGGTTTCTACTGGTTCGATCAATCAAGCAGTTCTTCTGACGAGGACAGGAGTAGGTGGCATTGCTTTGCTGACTTCTCCTGAAAAAGCCCTGCGATTCAGTTATAAAATGCAAAACAGGTTAGTGTCAGTTTGAGCGGTAGGATACCAAAGGCAGTATACTAAGCACCGAGCAGCATTAATATTTAATGGAGAATTAAACTTGTAGCAGAATCATCCAGGAGACCATTAATGAAATTAAAGTCATTTCTTTTTCCTTGAGTAAAATAGATCCCCAGAGCCTAATCCTCTGTCCCTTACACATGCAAAACTTTCTTTAACGTCAGTAGACAATTGCCTGTGAAAAAGGCACAGATCAGTTTCCTGTTCTTGGCCTCTGAGGCCTCTGAGATCAAAAGCAATGTGCTTGATGGTACGAAACAGGGGGACTTCCCTTTACCCTTTATCTCCAAAACATTTTTAGTGAAATAAACACAAAACACTTCCCTTGGACTGTCCAGAGTTATGGTACACCGTGGTAATCTCCATCAGCCCACTTAAATCCGTGGCCCTTTCGGCATTTCTCCCTCCTCAAGTTCAAATCTACTGTCCCGAGCAGCTAGATGACATTTGGCTGGATTATTCTGGCAGATCAATCAGACTGGGGAACACTACTTCAGCCCCGACAGTTTGGAAGTAGCATGTACTCAGATCATGGCCTTTAAGATCTAACAAATCCCAATCTGAAGTTCATCAAGTTCCTCTCACGTGTCAAGCACTGTTTTGGAAATAAGAGGGTGTACAGAGATGCAGAAGGAGCCACTGACCTCAAGAACTTTATTTCTGGTTGTTTTTTCACTAACTTCCCGAGCTGGATTTTTAAGCTAATTAATTTTCAGTGTTTATTCTTTTCTTAAAGCTTGAAGTTTTCTTTTTAGTTATGTTTAGCAGCATACTATGAAAATATTGTGTAGTATTTCATTATCATTCAGTTGAAAACATGTTCTAATTTTCAATAGATTTGTTCTTTAACCTTTCTGTGATTTAGAAGCTTTCTTTCTTTTTTTCCTTTCCTTTTTTGAGACAGGGTATCACTTTGCAACCTCAAACACCTGGACTCAAGCGATCCCCCTGCCTCAGCCTTCTGAGTAGCTAGGACTACAGGTGTATGCCACCATGCCCAGCTAATTTTCAAATTTTTTGTAGGGATGGGAGTCTCATTATGTTGCTCAGGCTCGTCTTGAACTCCTGGCCTCAAGCAATCCTCCTGCCTCAGCCTCCCAAAGTGCTAGGATTATAGATGTGAGCCATTGTACCCTGCCAGCATATTTCTTAATTTCCAAACACATAGAAGTTTTTGGTTATCTTTTTATTGTTGACTCATCTTTCAGTGGTTTTGCAAGCTAGGGAGGTATGCAGAAGAAAAATAAGGTAACTAGAGTCATTTCTAGGAAGCAGAGCCATAAAAGGTACAAAAGAGAATTATTGTCCTCAAAGTTTTACTGGCAAAGACAGATGACTCCGACAAAGGGGATGAGTGGCTAGAGGGGAGGTAAAATCACAGCGTGGTAGGCAAACTGATAAGGGTACTCTCTCACTGAAAGATTTTTCTAGAGGCCAATTTGGCAGTTGCATCAAAATCATTAAAAGTAAGCCTACTCATTGAAGCAGTAATTACTTTTTAAGAAATATGCTTTAAAGGAATATTAAGAACAACAGTACAAAGATTTTCCTACAAGGGGGCTCTTCACAGCACTATCTGTAATATAAAAAAATTTAGAAAGATCATAAGTGTCCAACATCGGTGAATTGACAGAGTCATATTGTATGTTCATACAATGTAATTCAGCATCCACTAAAAATGGTATTTAGAAATATAATTATTGAGGCAGGGTAAAGTGGCTCACCCCCATCTTTACAAAAAATAGAAAAATTAGCCAGGCATGGTGGTGCACACCTGTAGTCCCAGCTACTCGGGAGGCTGAGGCCAGAGGATTGCTTGAGCCCAGGAGTTTGAGGTTGCAGTGAGAGCTATGATGACTCCTCTACACTCTAGTCTCAGTGACAAAGCAAAACCTTGTCTCAAAATTAAATAAATAAATAAATAAAAATAAACAAAGCAGCTAAAGAACTAATAATCCAAAATTTTGAGGGGTAAAAAAGGAACCCATATATTTTATATAGAAGAAACTTTGGAAAATTATGACCCAAATTGTTGGTTCTGGTTGGTAGGGCCAATCAGATTTTCATTTTCTTTTTGTTTATCTGTGTTTTCTGATTTTTCTTCCCTATAATATGCTGGTGAAAAGGTGGATGAGACGAGCTACTTGGGCAGAACAAGCTAGTACATCTTTCTTATGTGAAGCTGGGGGCCTTTGTGGTGCACCAAGTTGATGCATATGACTTCAGTTCCCAGTTCTTTACTTTGGAAAACTAACCTGGGATGGGACAGGCAGGACCCTGACTCCTAACCCCCTCTCGCTTTCTGCCAAGCTGCTTGCTAACCTCAACTAGGGCAGGGCTGGGGGCCCAGCATCTCAGACTGTCTTTCTGTTGCACTTTAAGTCTACCCTACATCAAGTCTGGCCTCTTCTGTGAAGCAATCTCTCTCTTCTCAAAATATCTAAAGCTGTGGGTTTTTTTGATTGTTTGTGTGTATGTTTTTTTCCCCTGTAAAAGGAAGTGAGAAGCAGCAAAGCTTTCTTTGGGATTTAATGGAGAGAATTCAAGAAAATATAAATGGTCCCAGAGGCAGATAATCCTTAGAAAGCGATACCAAGAGGTCAGCTGTTTGTAGGTATTCATTTTCCTCTGAGACACATAATCTCTGTCAAAGCTGAAAGGTGTTTATCTCTTTCTCAAGACTCTCCCACCACTCAGTGTTTGTCCCCGCCGTGGGGCCAGGATCAGGAATTTATTTGCTTTTTCTTTAGTTGGAGTTGAATTTGTTTGTTTCACATTAAGGCTGTTACAGTTTGTTTTATGATCATTTCTTTCTTTAAATGGGACCAGTCCTTGAGGGCTGCCAAGCTATCCCCTAGATATCCCTTCTACAAACCAAATCACACCATGCCTCCGTTGGTGCTGGGCTCTTTCCCACCTTTAGTATTTCTCAGGGTCCTCTCCAATTTCTTTACTTCTTTTGAAAGTCTGTATTCCAGAACGAGACCCAGCTCTTGAATAACGGTTGGGTCATTAATGAAAAGCATGCAACTTTTTAGTTTCCACTTATTAATTTAATGTCAAACCTCCATGCATGAAGTTCCAGACTGACATCACGGAAGCCACATAGAACCATCGGTCTGAGAGAGCATGAGGATGATGATGATAGATTATCAATCTTAATGAGTGCTTGTATTAATCATGTCTTTTTATTCTATATTTTTGAATGCTTTGCTATCTTAGGATGTTGCAGACCCTGGAGAGACTGCCCTTCTTGAGGGTAGCTAATTCCTACAGAGGCAAACACCCTGCCCACAGTATGCCTTTCATATGCAAACCAACCAAGCAGAGCCCACACCCCAACCACCTCCTTACCAGGCTCTTATACTTCCAACCACTAGCCTCCTACCCCAATCATCCCAGGACCAGAGACCAGACAACTAGGGACAGCCCCTATGCCCAGCACCCTCTGTAATCATTCCGACTAGCCAATCCTAAACCTGCTCACCCTGCCCTGCATGTTCCTTCATGTGGAAACCATGATAGATGCTCTTGCCCATGTTTTCCCTCACCCCCTTGACCGACCCTTGTGCTTCCCCATGTGGACCCCTGCATGGCGTGCCAGGGATCCTGTTTCTAGGGGTTTGTCAGTACAATAGTCCCCCCTTATCTGGGGTTTCCAACTTTCAGTTACCTGCGGTCAACTGTAGTCCAAAAATATTAAGATAGTTAGAGAGAGGGAGAAACACACATTCACATAACTTTTATTACAGTATGTTGTTATAATTGTTCTATTTTATTATTGTTGTTGTTAATCTCTTGCTGTAACTAATTTATAGATTAAATTTTATCATAGGCATGTATATATAGGAAGAAACAGCGTGCATAGGGTTTAGTACTATCCGAGGCTTCAGGCATCCACTGGGGGCCTTGGAATGTACCCCCCAAGGTTAAGGGGGACTGCTGTATAATGAACTTCTTCCTTCATAATAGTCATTTCTGTATCTGTGTGACTTATAATACCTGATGAAAATAAATCCCAGTACCATTACAACAGTACTTACTATGTACCAGGCACTTCATGCTTTATGTGGATTGTGACATTTAATGGTGACACGGGCAATATAGGGCAGGAACTACCACCTCCCTGGTTGTAAGGCTGAAGAAACTGAGGCTGATGAAACTGAGGTGCAGTGACTTGCTCAGAGTCCCACTTCTGGCACCGGGCAAAGCCAGGATATGAACTCACATAGTTTAATTCCAGAACTCACACTGTTACCCTTTTTGTTTTTCTGCTTCTCTCGTGTGCCAAAAGAATTCCTCTCTGGTTGTTCTCATAGAGGGCGACCATTAAATTAGGCAGTGTGAAAAAACAAGGTATACATGATAAAGTAGCGGGACTGATCTACTCTGAAATTAGTGTTTTCCTTCACATTAGCCCCTTTAGCTGACCCAGGTTGTCGCTGCCCAGACATTTTACAAAATTCTCTTTTGCAGCTGCATCTTGATTTGGGTTAGAAGTCACAGAAGAAAATCAGTCTCATGATTACCCATAATTTTCCCTCATTTCCGACCAGAAGTATTATGCCCCCTTTGCTTCACCTTACTTATTTCCAAATCACTTTGGCTCGTTTAAAAAATAAACAAACAAACAGCAAAACTTACTGCAAGAGCACAGAGTCACTATCATTCAAAATGTCTGAGTAATTAAGCCATAAATTGCAAGGCATTCCATATGTGCTTTGAGCAGCGGCAATGCGGCTGGAACTAATATCTGGCTTCCGTGCTATCTACTTGGAAGAGGGCTACGCTTACTCAGATGTCTCAGTTTTGAGGGTTTGCGGGGAGCAAGCAAGCAAGCAGACACACCTTATGCTTCACAACACTATTTATGCCTCAGTTGAGTCAGCTGAACAAATGCCTGCTAAAAAGTTCTGGGCGTGGCATAGCTAGCAAGCAGAAAAGAGATCTTTCTTTTGGACTAAGTCAACAGAGTCATGCCCACAAGGAAAGCTATCAAATATCAGGTGAGAGGGGTCAAGTGGCATTATAAGGTGAGAGCTGAGAAGAGAGAAACAGGGAAAACCTCCATGACTCAGACAAACACTGAACTTTGCATTTCAGAACAAATGAGGGTTTGGTCGTAGTCTTCTTTCTTTACAACCTGTTCTTTTCAGCATTCCTTGGGGTTTCTCAGAGGCTTAAGGGCTTGGGAAATTAAACTGATAAAATACTAAGAGTTAAAGAACACATAAGAGGCAGAAGGATTAGAAGAGAAGAAGAAGAAAAGTAGAAAGTATGGTAGGAACCCTCCTACCTAAAGGTAGTGGGAATATGCTACTAAGTGTAGACATAGGATCTTGTCCGACTGTGGAACAATCCCGAAAAAGGACTGTGAAGTGAGCTGAGACATGAATCCCAGGGGTTGGGGAGTCTGAGGCCATACAGAGAGCAGAGGCGGCACAAGCCAGGGCGTGCATGGAGTTTTGGGTGGAATTGAGAAGGTGTATATTAAAAAGAAAGTGCTGAAGCTGTGAGTTAGCTGGGAAAGATATTAAGCACATAATTTTGCCATTGTATTATTTCTAAAAGATGAGCTTATGAATTACTCCTTTGGCTTTCATAAAACTTCGCTTTTTATAGAAGCTGAAATGCATGGAGATGTGCAATTACAAACATGGTGGGCTTGAGCAGAGAGCCACCATGATGACTCTCGGGGAGTGGATACTTAGTGTGACTGTGGCATGCTACCACCACCTAGTGGCAGCATGCTAGCATGCAATCATCACAAATAGAAAATGAGAATCAAACAAACAGGCCTTCAGAGCCTGTTTGAAAGAAGTTGATAAATTATCAGGTCCAGTAGTTTTCAAACAGATGGTACATCAGAATCACCCACGGAGCTTTGAAAAAAATACATCTTAAATTTATTGAACCAGAACCTCATGGAGATATAGTTCAGGCCCACATAGTAGTTTGAACAATATGAAATTGCCATTTTTGTAGGTCAGAGAAAGACGGTCAGTTTTGTATGGTAAATATCTTAACAAAGCTCCCTGAAGACTCTGACTTCCTCTCATTAAGAACCACAGATCTAGTCTCTTGGAGATCACAAAAATGAAGCTTAGGATGTTAAATGACTGGTCCAAGATGCCACGGCTGGTGTCAGTGCTAGAGCTGAAACTCGAGTGTCCGGATTGTAAGTCCAGTGCCCGCTCACTTACGTGTCTCTTCTGAAGCGTCAGACTGATAACACTGATGGCACTCAGGCTCTGTTTCCTGACACACAGAGTTCCTGCGTGTCCACCTTTTGTTTCAATTTCCACTATCTCAAAGACATCTCTCCAGTGTTTCTTCCAAGTGCCTTTCACTCAGTTTTATTTCTGATATCCGCCTTCCGATCTCCGGGAAATTCTATTCCCTAATACTTCTTTTAAAAAACAATAGGGCTGTACACTAGGAATTTGTTCACAGACCCCACTAGGCCGGAGCTCTCCAGGACTGGGGCCAGGCCGTCCACGGTGTTCAGGAGAAGGCTCATTCCAGGCTGCAGGAGCTGAGTGCTAAAACTTCAGGAAGGCTGTTGTTAAATCCAGTTATTAAATCTAACTGTTATTAAAAATTAACTTACTCATTATCCCATCTGATGTTAAAAACATATATTTTATTATTATTTTACTATTATTATCCATGTTCTTCAGGTTATTTACATCAATTATATCTGAATGGTAGAAATACTATATACTAGTGTGCTACTGTTCATCTCACCTCTACTTTGTAATCAGTGAGATGGCATGTTTGGTAGCTTGAAAATGGCCATGTGCTGGCAGTATATGCACCACAAAAACAAGCAAATGCTACAGATAAGGGCTTAATGTATTATTTTGCTTATTGTCTAGATTTAAAAAGTGATGAAGGTGGCTGGGTGTGGTGGCTCATGCCTGTAATCCTAGCACTTTGGGAGGCCAGGGCTGGAGGATTGCTTGAGGCCAGGAGTTTAAGACCAGCCTGGGTAACATAGCAAGACTCCATCTCTACAAAAAAAAAAAAAAAAAAAACCCAGACAAATAAGCCAGGCATGGTGGTGCACACCTGTAGTCCCAGCTACTCGGGAGGCTGGGGCAGGAAGATTGCTTGAGCCCAGGAGTTTGAGGTTGCAGTGAGCTATGATGATGCCACTGCACTCTAGCCTGGGTGACAGAGAGAGACCTTGTCTCAAGAAAAAAAAAAAGTGATGAAGAAAATAATAATAATAATGCAGATTAAACTTGTATGTCATATCTGTAGCTATCACATTATGAATAAGGCATAAAAATGAAGGAAATATCCTTGCAATATTTGAAAACTATTAACTTCAGCAAAGAAGTTGTTTACATCATCACTGATGAATGAGTGAAGTCCCAAAAATGTCTTTGTCGTTTCACTTCTTCTTAATTCATTAATGTGAATGAAATATCAACCAACACTCATGTTGGAACTATATAGTCTATTGTCCACTGCAACCATAGGTATGGATGTGAGAGTTCAGCAGAAACCAATGAGAGCACTCAGTGAAAATCATTTCTCTCTATGAAATTTACAAAAGAATATTATATATTTTATTATTGTTGGTAAATTGAGTGAATTGTGTGAAATCAGATCAGTGGAATAGACAGCAGAGTTAAGCACATATATACAGACACTTTTTGTTTCCAGAAAGCCTGTTGTTCAGCACTTACCAGCACAGGGCCAGTCCTTGCTGGGTCCCCAGTTCCCCACCAGGTTGTCCAAATGAATCCACCCCACTGTGGATATGCATTTACCCAACCTTGCGGTTTGGCCTTCTAGAGCCCCCTCACCTTTATCTTAACCCACACAAGTTCCAAAAAAATTAGTGAATGTTTTGGGTTTTTTTTCTTTCTAGAACAGAATATATCTTGAGCCACTGCCCACTTCCAGCCTTATCTCCTCTAGTGTTTTCTTGCTCAATGACAGTCACCACCTTCCCCCCATCACTCAAGGCAGGAAGATGGGCTTCATCTCATCTCTGCCTCCTCCCCACCCACATCCAAGCAGTCACCAAATTAGGCCCCTTCTTGCCCCACCTTCCTATAATATTTCTCAGATCCATCTACTTTTCTCCACCTTTACTGTAATTTTCTTCAGTTCCCATGTCCATCATGTCTAGAATTGGTTATTATACAGCCTCCCACCTGCTATCTCTGTTTCCATCCTCACTTCCTCCAATCCATGTCCGATAGTCACTAAAGATCTCTTTCTGGAACAAACTGACCAAGTCAATTCCCTGCTTGCCAGCCCTTGATGCCTCTCTATGATGACCAGGTGATGACCAACTATCCAGGCATCTCTCTCTCATATTCAATTCCCTTCTCAGTCACATTCTGGCCAAGCCTAAGTTCCTGGGCTCACAGTTCCCCAAAGGAACCCTCTCCCCACCACTTCCTGGAAACTCTCTCCTTCCCTTAAGATTCACTGAGATATAGTCACTTTCTCTGGGAACCTTCTTTGACCTTGCCCTCCCAAAGCTGATTGAGGGGCCCCTCCCATGTGTACCCTGAGAGCCCACATTGATCCCCTCATGGCCCGTGCCTTGCTGAGCTATTTATCTCTCTCTCCCACAGATTGCCTTGTTTCTTTGTTTCCTGTAGCTCGCCCAACACTTAGAGAAGTCAACAAATTCCTATAGAAAGAATGACCAGAGGAAAACATGATGGTAGGGATAAAAACAGTGGTGACAATCCTATGCTAAGCACCTACTCTATACAAGCCACTGTGTAGGACTCTTTGCAAACATTATTTGCAATTCACAGCAACCGACCATTTGCAAAGTAGGTATTTTTATATCTGCTTTTAGCAAATGAGAAAACTAAAGTGAAGAGAGGTTAAGCCATGTGTACAAAGTATCATGTGGCAGGTAAAGGTTTTGAATTCCTGAATCATAGGTGCAGCTTATTCCAAAGGCCATAGACTTCTTCATTTATTTATCTTGTTTTATTTGAATTTTGTTGTTGTTGTTGTTTTTTAGAGATGATGGTCTTGCCCTGTCACCCAGGCTAGAGTTCAGTGGTGCAATGATAGCTCACTGTAGCCTTCAACTCCTGGGCTCAAGTGATCCTCCCACCTCAGCCTTCCCAGTAGCTGGGACTATGGGTGTGTGCCACCAAATCCTGCTTAAAAAGGCCATGGATTTCTTAATGCACCACCTAAAAAGAACTGAGATGCACATGTAGGGCAGATCAAACCAAAAAAAAAAAAAAAAAGATAGATAAATAGCAAAACAAAACAAACAAGCAAAGAACAACTTTTTGGTTCTGTACTCAAAAGTTCCATACCAGGTTTCTATATAGGTAGGAAAACACTCATTTGCTAGATATACTGAAAAGGCTTTGAAATATACATGGCACTTCCTATTGGAGTTATCAATAGTTTTGCCCAGGAGTGTGGGCTGGGCCTCCACTGGCGTGTGGGTGTGGCTGAGAGGTGCTCAGGGCATCTGACTCTGAGGGGTCCCCTCCTGCAGGAGGCTCCTTCTCAGTGAAGCACAGGCTGAAATGCTGATCTGATGTTTGGTCTTTTGACAATTTCACTTAATGAATTGATTCCTACAGTTCATTAACATACCCACTTCCACTTCTGTATACACATATGTCTTAATTAGCTGCTCATTGGCTGTTTAATTACAAGAAAACAGCTGACAGCTGCCTTGCTGAATTCTAATGGCAGACGCTTTGGAACGGCTACACATTTGCTTTTGACAACCGAGATTTATTCATAACTCTGTGATTTATTGTGAATGCTCATATGCCTGCCCAAATTATTGTATTTTCCAATACAACTAAAATTTTGGAATTTGAGGGACTGTTGAAGGGGGCGTAGGTCTACCTTGGATTCTATTTCTGAAGAGCAGAGGATCTTATATGTGAAAGGATGCATTATGTTACAATTTTATTTGTCTTGGGATCTTTCTGTTGAGAGTGTTCAGAAGCATGGGGGTGAGGAAGAAGAAATACCTTTGGATAAATGTGGGCAGAAAATAAAGTATCTGATAAAAGGGGAAAAGAGGATAACTGTCAATGTAATTTGAGGAGTAAAGGAAGGACATGCATAGATTACAATCAGGGAGAGGAAGAGGCAGAGGAAATGATAAAATGAAAATTGGTTGAGGGCAGGAATAAGAGTCTCCAAAGGAGCAAATGAGGAAGAAAATTTGTTCTTTAGAAAGAACAGGCAGCCTCATTCACAGAAGTTAGCTGGGATAGCCCCACACGCATACATCTGGCAGCAATAAATCACGAAAATTCAGATCTCCTGAACTACTCTCGTGTTCAATAATGACTGGCCTCCCTGTAGAATTGTATGCGCAAATGATCTCTGATTAAAGCTGAACTCATGTGTCACATTCGGTAAGTGTAGATGGCTGCTTTCCACTATGCCTTGCACTCAGATCCAATCCAAGGGAACACATCCAGCGACAGTCGTTCCCACGCTAGTGTGACAGACCTGTCCCGAGCCCGGCACTGTGTTAAGGGCCCTATCTACAACATGGCCTGGAGCCCAGTGTCTTCTGTGAGCCAAGGAAGGGCAGTAGTTACTGAGACATGATTAAGACCGAAACAAACTAATAAAAAAATTTTAAAAAATCTGAATCATCTTGGTGCAAATTGGGTTTAATACATCCCTACCACTTGCATTTCATCATAGGACTGGGAGATTTAGCTGGACAAAAATTTCTGCTTATCACCTGTATATAATAGAACTGAAACTCTGACATCATAAGGATGCAACAACAGTCTATCCTACCCCAAGATTAATTTTCATTTTAAATGGCTAGCTCTAATACTGCAGCTGGGTATTATAAAGCATTACAATAAAAACGTTGATCATGAATGTATCAATGCTGAAAAGTACACAGAATTGTTTCAGGGCTAGTGATATCTCACAACTGAAATAAAAATATTAGAACCCTCTAAAAGACAATTTGGGCCTAAAAGGAACATTCATGGAAATTTCTTTTTAACCTAAAACATAAAAAGCTCCAGAAATTGTTTTAACTATTTTAGGGGAAAAAATATAAACTACATACTCTAGATATTTTTTAAAAGGCTTTCTTGTTGTTAATTTAAGAAAATATATTTGTTAATGCAAAGAAATTATCCCAAATGCTGTCCTTACTGGGTAGAAGAGGAAGCTTTGCATAGGACATCATCTTAAATGTATTGATTGATGACTAAGTATTTGACAGATGAATGCTACTCTGTTCCTAGACTTATTAAGAACAAAGGGTCTTAAACATAATCAGAAACCAATTCACTAACCTCAATACTAGATTGCACATTATCATTAAGAAACTTATAGTTAAAACTGTAGAGCCAAAAAGTGTAAAAGGATGAAAAATCGTTTTTTTGTGTGTGTGTGTGTGTATCTTGAAATAAATTTTTGATCGTCATCATTGGAGCAGCCACTGTATCTCATGGCAAAGTTAGGAACCGAAGTTGAATGGCAAACAAGATCATTTCTCAAAAGAAAACCTTAACCAATGATCATCTTTCTCTTAATGCTTCCCATTTATAGTCACTTTGAAGACTGAACTTTAACCCTAACATCTACAGCCTATAGTGTTATTTCTGCTGGCATGTCCCATGGCCTGGTTTCGCTTACCTTATACCGCTTATACCCCTTCTTCGTGCTCACCCAAGGCTGGGACTAAACTCTGATAACCCCTTACAGGCCTGGATTCTAACATATGTTCTTCTGAAATGCAAAATCCAGGGCTTGAGCTGTGCCAGTATGTTGTTCCTTCGTTCTTTCAAAAGAACAATTCGAATACCTTTATCATAAAAACCTTGCCAAAATGGAGTCCTTAAAAATTTGGGGATGCTGTGCCTGTCTACCCTGATCTTCCACTATGCACAGAAAGTGAGGCTTTGCTTCAGTCAAACTGAGTTACGTGCCGTCCCCTAAATACAAACAACCAAGACTGCCCTATTTCTATTTCAGCTATTCCTTGCTCTCCCTCCTCCCCAGCCCAGCATGTCCTCCCAGTCCTCCTCCACTGGGCAAATCCTTCTCCAGCCCCAGCCTGCTGTTGGTTCCTCCTCTGAGAAACCCTGCTAGGCCACCCTCCTCTAAGCCACCTGGATACACTGCCTAGTGGATATGTGCTTCTTGTATATGTCACAGATTGTGGCCTTACTCTATTATTTAGTTCTCACTTGGCATTGCTATTTAGCTTTCCCTACGCAGGATTCATCTCTCAGGCTAGACTATAAGCTGCTGGAGGGAAGGATTAGGTCTTACACAGTGCCTGGCCCCAAGGGAATGCTCGCATTGCTGTTGTTTTTATTGGCAGATTCTACATAACAAATTGCACACGGTCACAGCAAACAGGACTGGACCCACAGATATCCAGGAAATAATATCTGACCGTACAGAGCAGCATTACCAAGCCACTAAGCAGTTTGGCTAGTAAGGACAATAACAACAGCCAACACGTAGGAAGTGCTCATTCCGTGCCTGACACTCTTCTACGCGCTTTACCGAAATGCACGCGATAACCCTACAAGGCAGCAACAATTGCTATCCTCATTTTACAGATGGGGAAACTGAGGCACAGAGCGGTGGAGTAGGTGCTTGAGTGGTAAATAGCAGAGCCGGCATTTCAAACCAGGCAGTGCGGCCCCAGAGTCAGAGCATAAGCATGGCACAAAACGGTCTCTCTACGGAGAGTAAAGGTGACAGGAGAGGCCGAGCTGGGAACGAGAGAAAGTGCTTCCAAAACCTCTGCCATTTTTGCAGTTCATGTGCAATGTTTAACAAATATGTGGTAAAATAATTATTTCAGTAATTAAACAGGTTCTCTAGTTTCTTATGGTTTCAGGTTGTTGATTTTAAAATGCAATTTAAAATACATTCACAAAATGACTAGCACAGAAAATGACTCAGTTACTTTTTTCCCTCTCATTAGATATCTATCTGATATGTCTAATTAGAAATTTTCCTTATGTCTGATTCTACTATCTCAGAGATAAATGATTTACAATTGGTCATGATATAACCACCTTCACCTGGTTAGAACATGGTAAATAATTAACACCGATGGCAAAAAAATAGAAGTCTCTTGACTTTACCATAACTAGGAATAGAAATGTTATTTATAGCAGAGAGAAACTATAATGCATAACAAATAGTATATGCATCAAATATAAACACATAACATGGTACAAGTTTCTGATTGGGCATAGGCTCAACCTGTTAATAAAATTACATTTTAATTATTTTGTGGTTTTCATCGTACAAAGTCAATAGAGCAGAGGAACGGAACCACAGATAACTGAAAAACCAGGTTGGCACTGAGTCTATATTCGGACAAGATCTAGAAGGGAACTTAGAAATATGACAACTGTGGAATAGCAGCTGCCCTTCATTTTCCTATGGTTTTTTGTCATGGCAAATATTAGGGGTAGAAAGAAAATGCGTGTTGTTTGTGCCTAGGCAAACACAGTGGTACTCAGACACTCGATTCAGGTTTTACTTAATAGCATGTTGTTAATTTTCCAAGCTGTTGGGGCATTTCACATGCAGTAACTCCTATGCTGCTCTTCCCCCAGACTCAATTCCTAGACAATCACTTCCACTTGCCATATAAAACTACAGGTAGCATTACTGACAGACTCAGAGGGAGTGATGAGTTTTTTGGGCAGAATGAAGGGACGAGTAGTGAACTGTGTCCAGGATGCAGCCTGGGACCCTGTTCGTTTAAGAAAACACCGAGGTGATGTGCAATGCACAAAAATCACATTTGCTTAGAACTCCTAGTAGGCAAACGCTGCTGTCTATATACCCTTCATGGAGAAAGGCGGTGGCATTTCTGCCAGGGTCCCAGCTTCGGAGGGGTGAACGGCAGAGAGGGTGAGGGTGAAAGGCAACAGCTGCCCAGACACATCAGTCAAATCAACTCCAAAAATCAAAAAGAGTGACAGCTGCCGAGGGCAGATCACTCTCTTCCTTACATCCTGGGATGGGGATGGACTAGGCAGTTTATTTCATTTTGTTTTATTTTACTTATTTAATCGGTTAATTAATTTTGAGGAGGGGGGCAGATTGAGGAAGTAAAAGGGCATAACTTTCTTTTTCTTGATAATCAAGAACTTGAGGCCTGGAGGGTTATCATAGAGATGAATAATTCAAAATCCCCTTTAAATAGCAAGCTCCCCACTCCTTAGGTGATTTTAAAAAAAAAATGTATTAAGTGTGTTTGCTGGTGTGCAGACATCTCAAGCTTCAATAAGATGGAATCACAGGAAGCATTTGTACATGTACAAATTAGGAAATGTTATGATGATTAACAGTAAAACAAAGAATTAAGGAAATTATGAGGTTAATTTCCTTGAAGTCTCTCAGTAGTTGTGTCTGTAGGTGATTTTGTATTTTATGACATTGTATTTTCTCATTTTGCTAAAGGAAAGCTACCCAAATTCACGGATTTTATTTTTCTGCCTCATCCTCCAAAAGCCTTAGGGCTAATTCCGGCCTGGTTGTAGCAGTCGGCTCTCTCAGAGACCTCCTGCATGTGTAAGTAGCTTCTCTCCTGTTTATTTTGCACTGTTTTATCCTGGAAGCTGTTTCAAGGCCCTTCCAATATAAGCATGAGGATTTAAATCTTAATAAATTGAAAATTGAGTAACGGGCAGTCTGGGTTTGGAGGAGGTCTTGAATTATTAGGATAAACATCTCTATTTCCCTGTTGCACATTATGCATGTGCTGTACATATTGCCCCATGATCAAGGTCAGTAATAATAAAAATAGGAACAAAAGCAATAATAATGATATTATTTAGATTTGAATAGCGCTTTTCCATTTGTAAAGACTTTTCTTTATAGCTTCTCACTTTATTCTTGGAATAGTCCTAAAAAATAGGAGGAATAGGTGTTATACCCACTTTATAGATGAAGAGATTGAGTCACAAAAAGATTAAGGCATGCCCAAAACAATATGGACGAGTGGTGGCACCAGCACTAGAATGCAGTTCTTCCTAACAGCTTTCCCATAATTTGGCCAGATGTATCGACATCTGTGTGCACACAATAAGACTCAATCACATTCCAATTAAACTTATCGGAAATACCTTTTTATGAGGCTTATAACATCACAGAAGTCTGGAGTCATCTCTTAAAAAAAAAAAAAAAAAGATATAACCAAAGAGATTGCTCATCAATTCAGTCAACTCTGAGATTGAAAGTGACAAACATAAACAATGCTCAAATATTTTTCTCTAATCTCCTGTTATTTTGAAGCAGTAAAAAAAACATAGAACTTCCTTAATTGTAATTTAACACCAAAATATTTATTCTGCCCTGTCATTTCTCATCACTCAAAATCCCAGGGAGTTGAATTTTTAGACATAGTAGAATTAAAAAATAAAAATCACAAGGATACCTTCTAACATTAATAGAAACAACAACAATTAAAAGGGCTTACCTTGCAGCCTTCACATGTAATGACACCATAATGGATTCCTGATGATTTGTCTCCACAGATCTTGCATGGAATAATTTCAATTTGAGCTGCAACAGAAGCACGCAACCAGTTAATTACATTTTCTTTTAAACACCTTATAAAAGCGTTCCCTGATCAGCATTTGTATAGTGAAAACTAATAACCTGCTAAACATTATACTGCATTAACTATTCATTGCTGAACTGTGAGGGTCCCCCTAGAGCCCTGGACTAAATTATGGCTGCTCGTTATATAATAGCTTTCGGGTTATTAAAATGGGTCATTTGAGAAGGTGTTTAAGAACCCACAAGAAGACTGGAATCAGCATTTCAAAGCCTTCAAGAACTGGAGAGCTCGCAGTTTAGGCCTCAGAGCAAAGCAGATACCAAAATGTTTCCTCCGATCTCATTTTCCATCATTATTTTTAAAAGGTCATAAATCTGTCTTGGCTGAGCACTGAGCATTGTAGCTGGACTGCTAGAGGACTGGCAGAGAAAAATACACCCCAGAAAGTCACGTCTACTTAGGAAAATGATTCAATTCAAAATATTAATAAGTTACGTACGATGGTAAGTTAAGAAACCCTTACTCATCTTTTTTTTTTTAATTAACGTAGCTGCCGTGTGTTATAAAAATTAGTCCATTTTGCATATGATCAAAACCTTCCAACCCTAAAGTTAATGTCCTATCTGGATTTAATAATGATGAATCCTGACAAATAGGATATGTTGCTTCCGAGTTCTTTATGTTGGAAATTGATTTCCTGGGAAAGCGTGCCTGTGTTTCTACCTAATTGATTACTTAAAGATGCCTCACGCTGGAAGAGTAGCCAAAGAAGTAACATATATTACACCAAAGTTCTCAAATATGACAAAGCACATTTCCAAATAAACACATAATATCTTGAATAGAGTTAAAAAGAGCATAATTCAGGATTAAAAAAATAACTTAAGGAATAGAATAATTAGGCAAAAGAAGGTGCTTGGATCACCTATTAAACAGAATTTATATGTGAAATAAAGACCAATGCTGAGCTGCACAGACGAGATGGCAACGGTCACCAGTTTACCTGGAATGCTCCATTATGCTAAATTTGTTTTCCATGGTTTTCACTACTGAATATCATGTCAGATTATTTATTAAATTATACACACAAACACAGTCGCAAGTGCCCAAGTCTATTTCATTTTTTATATAACCCCTCCCTGGCCCCGTGTCTTATGCAGAGCGATGACTCTGTCCAAGGAATATGTTGTACGATATAAGTAACACACATATACACACAGCCCACTCTTTCTTCTAATGTAGTCCCATACCCTGGGATAATTCCACAACCACTTACTTTGGATTTGATGCGAGGTCGTATTCAATACTTAAAAAGGGCACATGTGAAAACTACTGGATTTAACCCCATTATAAACTATGTGTACTGCTAACTCCCTTTTCCAGGGCCTAGTGTAAGTACGGTGGTGACTTTTAGGCAGATCAAGCTATTCTAGAAGGAGGGTCTTTTTCTTAACAATAATTTTTTACTGCTGGCATACTGAATTTCTTTGCTTGTCCAGATTTAGAGATTGTTCAAAATCTCACACCCAATGTATTTTCCATAATTTGGAGGCTTTCTAACACCCCAATCGTGGTGACTTGGTATACTAATAGGTATATTCTGAGTTATGCAACTTAATAAGTTTAAGGTTGCATTTAACAAAAGCTGTCACTTGCAAATCTCCCTCCTCACGTTAGCGCCTAGCTTTATTTATTCAAGAAAAGTTATTTATGAAACATGAAATCTAATAATACTTCTTAATGGCCCGTCCAACATTTTTATTATAGTCAAGAGAAAGGTTTGTGCCTACTGACTGTCTGCAACTCGAGAGATAGAGAGGGATAGAGTTATACCTAACATTTTTCAGAGGTGCACAAAAGCCAAGTGGAAGTAGAAAAATTCTGAAAGGAGGTATCAGCTGAGAGTTACTGCCTGGATTTTCCCCACATGAATTAACTAGTCTAAAATGAGAACCAGCCTCCCCAACCCTGACCCACAGGAATAGAATAATTAGGCAACACCAAGTACTTGAACCACCTATTACACGGAATTTATATGTGAAATAAAGAAGACCTACTTGGAGCTGTTTCTGCTTACGTCTTACCTAAAGCTGTAATCACAGAAATTAGAGTTAAACAAACCTCTTTGGGCTCTATGGTTTAAGTCAGCATCAAAACTATCTGGCACAATTAAAGCAACACTAATGCTGAACTTGGGCCTTCCAAGAGTTGGCTTTATTTCCTCTTAACAATGGGGAGATCAAGCATATCTATTTAGTCCTTTATAAGAATATGAAGGCCCTGGGCGGGGCGTATGGGGAACACTGAGTCAAACTGCATCTGGATCACACTGCAGATGACATATGGTATTGCTGCTGTTCCATCCACGTGGACTCGTAGTGGATTACTAATGAGAAGTGAAGTGATGAGCTTTAAGGCTATGACCAAAATGCTGTCTGGCATTGACAGGGGGTGGCCTTGGTCTCAGCACTTCTGCCCTTGGAACAGCTCAAAGACCTGCTGGGGGGAGGTGGGGTGCAGGTGGAGAGCAGGTGTGGCACAGACCCAGAGTTTGGTGCTGCTATGACACAGGACAGTGGCCCAGAGAGCAAGCATTTGCAGACTGGAGCAGCACACTTCCTTCGCCCTCCATATAATCCATCAGTGCACAAAAGCCTTCCCCATCCCCCTTTTAGTCAATGTACAGAATTCAAATGAATCAATGAGAAAAAAAAATAAAACGTAGTCAATGCCTTGCAAATTTTCCAAAAGGAAGGCAATTTAGTCCCGTGAATTTAGGTGTTCAGTCCAACGAGAAGAAACGGACAAAAATCTCTTTGCCCTTTTCCTTCCATCCCTGAGGCTTTCCCATTTTCTACCAGGCAGTGAGTGTTGTGTCTTCTCAAAATAATCTTCTTTTAACACAAATTATGAGTCTTGGCCCATATATATACTGCACACATTAACTCAGCCAGCGTTTCAAAGGATGAGTTCTGTCAGACACCACTACTGTCAACGTTCACAAGTATATTGATTAAATTAGCCCACATACATATTCATCCCAGCAAAGAGGTTTATTGTGTAGTGGAATGTCTGAAGACGCGCACATATAATCATGAATTGGCTTCACAATGAACAATCTTGCTATGAAAAATTCAAATTTGCCCACATTTTCAGCTCTATTGCCTAAATAATTTGTTCTCTCATGCACCCTATGTAATTCAGGCAGCTCTCCACACCTGCAGAGGCGAATTTCTGCAGTTTCAAGGAGCTGACAACAAGTGGCAGCGGGCGTCAGGGAAGCCTGGGATGCCAGCAGGTTAATTAGCCAAGTGGTCCTTGGGCTGGGCTGCCATTCAGCATTGCAACTCCATAAAAGTTTGCTTTTTATTTGTAATTATAACGGAAACAAGAATACAGGCACTGGCATCCTTAAGACCTCATTTATTCATCAGGACCTAGCTTGCAAGATATCTAGGGTTGGAGAAAAATGCCTATTCTCCCAAAGAATTTTTTTAAAAAATAACATTGTACAAGAGAGGTACCCACTATTTCATTCTGTGGGTGAGTAGTAGGCTCTTGACAATAATCTAATAGATTTGTAATAATCAATGGTACCGAAAATGTGTCTGTGCTTATAACGTGTCAGACATCATCTCACTCCTCCAATACCCTAGGAGGGAGGTATCACTAATTATCGTTATCGTCGCCATCATCACTATCTGCAATTTTTAGCTGACAAAACTGAAGCTCAGGAAGGCTCAATAACCTGTCAAATTCAGAAAGCTAGGAAGTGGTAAGGCTGGGATTTGAACACGTTTTGTCTTTTGGTCTAACAAAAGTTTAGGGCTTTTTTCTCCTTCCTTTCTCACCGTACTGCACCGACAAGCTAACTTACTCCAATCACAAACATCCTGCTCTTGGTATGCAATCCTGAACCAAAGATCAAAAGACATTCAGGGGTGGGGAACCTGCGACTCTGGGGCCACATGTGGCCTTCTGGATCCTTGAGTGCAGCCTTTTGACTGAATCCAAACTTTACAGAACAAATCCTTGTAATAAAAGGGTTTGTTCTGTGCAGTTTGGATTCAGTTGAGGGGCCACACTTGGGGACTTCAAGTAATTTGGTTAAATTTACAAACTACTCAGGAACTAATGTCAACAGCCCTTTCTGGGAGTTATCTGCCTAGTTTATAAGTGAAAATAACCCTCAATCTTCTAGGTCATTCTTCTCAATTTCACAAAATTCCAGGTGGAATTTTGACTTTAAAGTGACCAAGGCCAAGACTTAACAATTCTTCAGGCTGGGAAAATTATGTAACCTCTCTGAGCCTCAGTTTCATTATTTTAAAATTCAATAATATATCTTATACATCACAGCATATATCTGATATATATATATATAATTATTTTATATTATGTATTCTTCTATAGGCACATCACATAGTTCTTAGAAATATTGGCACTCAAGAAATAGTAGTTATTATTATTGTTGTTGTTGATAAGGAATCCTGCCTTATAGTGAAATGAAATTCTTTCCTCCAGACTCTAAGCTCTTTCTGAAGCGAGGATAGAGAAAAGCTGCTTATCCTCCAAATAATATGACAGGCAGTTCATACCGGCTACCACAGCAATCCTTCACAACACTGGCACGTAACCGTTTGCTACAACACAGTGGTATGCTGCAATCAGTTGCAAGATGTGTCACAAGGACTTTGTTACTAATAATAGTAAAAAAAAAAAAAAAATTAAAGTTTTTTATTGGTTTATATAAAAAATAAACTAACAGTGCCCAAGGTTATCCCAGTAATATGTTTCACTCTGGCTCCCTTGCATAACATATACTTGCTCGAATTGGACAGAACGGGGTGAGGTTATTGCTGCGTTGCCAGGAAATTGCCAATGGCTAAACCTCGGGTACACCTATGACAGTATGTCTGTCACACTTATGAATGTCAAACAATTCATGTGTCTTGCAAAAATGGTCAAAAACTATTGTTTTTAAAAAAAACCTATCTTTTACATAAATCTGTTGACAGTGTTTTTTTTTCCCCTGGAGTGCTGTGAATACGGAGGACTTTTCACTTGCTGTGTTACATATTTCTCTAATGTTTGAATTTTTTACTACCAGCATGTATTTTGTAAGCAGAAAAACCAATAAAGATTAAAAAGAAAAACCCTAAGGCATTTGATTTTATTTTCAGTAAAATGGCTTGAGTCCTTTGTGGATTAGTCACTTTATTTTATCCCCAGTTTAAAACTGCTAGGGTATTAAAGGCTTCTGCAGCTGCCTGGATGGCAGTGTGTCAAGGCCGGCCAAGCTATGGTGTCTTCACCTCGCTCCCTGGAGGGACTTCGGGAGTTCCTGGCTTTTAGAATTTCGTAGCCCCTCTGGGTCTGACCACCTCCTTGTCCCAGGGTTTTGGAAGACAGTTACACAGGTTGTGCCTTGTCCAAGGGAGTCTAGTCAAGGGGGCAAAGTGGGGCTGAAATTCACCCGGCCGTGAGCCCTGCTGCAGAGTGGCAGCCGCAGTGTGGAGTGGTGGAGCCTTTTCCCAATTTGTCCCCCGCAACGGGCTCCTTTTTTTCAAATCCTTCTTCTAGAGGTAGCACCCTTCTCTAAAGTGTGCAGAGGTGCTGAATGTTCAAGGAGCCGAATGCTTTCTCTACACTGTCACCGCTGCCGTGGGAGGCCCCAGACCACCTGTGGCTTGGAGCAGAGTGTGGACATGCTCCCTGGCCCAGGCATGTTCCGTGGTCCTCTGGTGCGAGGAGGGCCACGTTCCGGCTGCATACCATGCAAAGTCATAGTCAACTTGTTTTGCCACTTTGTCTGTTAAGTATGTACAAATATAATATATCATGTTTCCCTATTGTGGTCTTTTCTTCCCTTGATTTTGGATTCTTTCACAATAGTATTTAATCCTAGCTGAACGTCACCAGAACAATGAGACCTCTAATTAGAAAAGCCCTATCCCTCCAGTGAGCAGTCTTGTAATCGTTTTTGGCAACAATGACAATGCCCGAGTTTTTTGCAGAGTTCTGTACCATTGGAAAAGTTTTTGTCCTCAATTTGTTTTGATTTTGGTGCTCACAACATCCTTGAAGGAGGCAGATGGGTATTATTATCCCCATTTTACAGATGTGGAAAATGAGCCTCAGGAGGGTTCACTGGCTGCATCTTTTTTGTCCAGATTTCTCAGGGTTTCATTGCAGAAGCAGCCACCAAAAAGACAGACCTGGTGTCTCTTTCCTATTCAGGATTATTTGATGCCTTTAGATTTATCACCGATCTAGGGTTCTCAAGGGGAAATGATACCAGAAAGAAAGAGCTGGGAGTGAATTCAGCTGAGAGGTGGAGCCAGCCCTTCCAGGTCTCTGTCCTACACCCAACTCCCTGGGTGGCCTGGGACAAGTCACTTTAAACTCCACTTCCTCCATCTATAAAATGGGAATACTTCTTACCTCGCAGGCAGGTGGTGGTAAATGAATGCTCACAAAGCTCTTTGAAGATGAAAACCCTATATAAACGGGAAGCTTCAGGAAGCTTGGCATATCATTTTTGGGAGGATCAGGACGCTGTGCCCTGATTATCCACAACAGGCTCTGCCTCAAAGAGAATTAAAATTACATAGTACTATAAGTTTTACCTAGCTAGCTAGACTTACTTAAATTTTGTTTTAAATTGTTGGTTTCCAAAATGCCTTCCTATCTTAGTCTCAACTTGAAAGAAAAAGATCTCTCAGATAAAGAAGTCACCTCTCTATGAAAGCTGTAACATGAAAAGCCATTGACCTAACTTTATCTCAGTCTTGCTGGGGCATCATGAAAATGGCATTATTACCACTTCTTAACATAATAAACATACATGTTACCCTCTGACATCCCAAACCTTGGTATTAAGTTGATATCTGACTCAAATGCTCTGTCAAATTATAGCCATTTTTTTAAAAAGTCCTATATCTTACCAAATAAGCCACTTCTTAAAAGCTTTCAACTTGATCATAATTTCTATAATTTAAATTATACTTATAATTACTTAACAGCTTTTTAAAAAATCATTTTTCAATAAAAAGTGTTGAATATTCCTGCCAAATACACACACATAAGTATAACCTCAAACCACCAAGAGATCAAGCATTTGCAAACTAAATCTAAAATAAGGCAAAATTGGAGTATTGGAACTTTGACAATTTCCCTTCAGTCTTCATATATATAAGGCTTAGGTGTACGAGAGTTAAAACCTTGGGCCAGAATGCCCCCTCTGGATTCAGAGAAAGCTGAGCTGTGTATGCAGGAAATCTCTGAAGAACAAGGAAGCCAGGCACATCTTCTCCTGTGGCTTTCTGCGAATATGCAGGTAGTTCTGACAATGGGAACTGAGTATTAATCCTTTGTAATATGTTTCCATCCCTACTAGATTAAGCTCTCCGGAGAAACTGACTCACATTCCCTGATGCATATGTATATTTGCTAAAAGCCAAATCCAAATGAGCACTTTTATCCCTAGACAGGGAAATTCTGTCAAATAAGAGAGGAAACAGATTTTTCATATAGAAAAACAGTGGGTGGCTTTGATTTTTAGATCTCGTTCTCTCTAGAGTTCTATTTATTACGCAGTAATGCACAAAATGCCTAAATTTAAGATAATCGACTTTTTACCTCTTTTGGTAATTACCTGGTAATCAACTTAAACCTTGAGTAAAAAATCTGACCAGCAAGAGAAGCAGCTTCCTAATACTTCAGTCTATTCATCTTCATCCAGTGGGTCAAATACTGAACAAATTCTTACTCAATAAAGGAAGATGTCACTAAGATGAACAGTGCAAATCCTTTTTTCTTTTTTTCTAATCTAATATCTCCCTCTCTCTCTCCTTTGTAAACAGAACATACTTGTTTTTAAGAGATTGTGGGGTTACATGAAATCAGGGGCTAAGACGAAGGTAACTGGTCATTCGGCCAATTATTCTGAGTTGGAATAAGGTCCCTCTGAGATTCTAGAATTAACTACATTTTTTCAATATATCCTCCTTGAAGATTTTCTAGGAGCCCAGGATCAGGAACATCTAACAAAAATCCTTCTCTTGAATCTCTGTGTGGGTTAAATGTCATTTCTTATCAGCAGGAAAGAAAATCCATTTATTTTGCTAAGTGATGAGACTATGCTCAAGGGAAATTCCTAATAACTTCTTTTCCAATGGTAGGTGTCCCTTATATAATTCTAGATAATAGTAGACAAAAAATGTCAGCTGACTCACAGAACTGCATCTAATCTTTTCTTGCGATCAACCTCACTTTAGATACCAATTCCTTTTCTCCCCTTAACAAGAAAAATTATGCCACATTTAGGTGAAATCTTCCTGTGCTCACAGCTGACAGCAATGGGGTCAGCTCTTTGCTTTGATCGCTCAAAGTCTGTTTTTCACAACAGAAAAGAACATCTTTAAAACCAAACCAAATCTGGAGATCTTATCTAGTTTCTGCTCAACCAAAGACATCAGAATTACTCCTCTTGCATTTTATGAAAAATTTTGCTTTACACAATCACCCCAAAATCATCACACCTAAGCCCAAGAGAGAGCCGCTCCATTTTCCAGCTGTCTTAACTTCACACCTGATTTCACATAACCCCACAAATTCTTAACAGCCATTGATTACTAATGCCAATTGCACAATTTCCATGACCCCCTAACTGTGCCATCACAAAACCCAGCTGGATGAAATAAGAGGTGCAGAAGTGGGTCAAAATAACAAGAATTCAGGTTAAGTCATATGAGCTTACCAGGCAAAGGAACCCGTTGCTTCTTTCCACTAGTTTGGATGTTTTTTTGAAGATCAGTTACTGCTTATAGAATGGTAGATTATGTCATTTAAGAAATATTCCCCAACCAGATAAACTTTGGATTCATGGCAAAAGATTGGAAATAACTTGTAACATTAAACATTGAAAGTGCATCTACATTCCTCTATATCAAGCCACAGAAGACTAAAAAGACAAACATATCCATAGTCATGAAAACACTGTTGTGACACCAAAACTTTCTTGGCCCACAGATCATTTTAGTGGGTGAGGATGGTTAAGAGGATTATCCTACAGCCCATATCCCCAATCCATCCACCTCTGTGTTGTTTTCCATTTCAAAAAGGTCCCCCTAGAATTAGATTGAGAGAATGGAGCTTTGGACAAGAGACCAGGCAAGGATCTGGTTTTTATTAAAGATCCCAAGCAAATTACCTAGGCTTGCCAGAAACGGAAGTGTAGATGTTGTCATATTAATCATTTTAATATTGTAAGATCTTGAAGAATTGGTGACCAGCTCCAGGAAGACAAAATCTACTAGTTTCTCCACCTCTAATTTCCAGGACATAGCCAATAACATCTAAACAATAGATATGGCAAGTTCTAAGCCTTCACCTATATTATAGACGTATTTATGGATTGCAGCTCAATTTTTTTTTAATTCTCTTTTACAGTGCTTTTCTAAGACAACCAGTTCAGCCAGGCATAGGAATGACCAAACAACCTGAGAAGTTTTTTTCTGACTCTCTCTCAAAATGCACAGCCTTTGAACTTGCTGATTAAAGAAACATTTCCATTCTTAATCATAATATATAAGCTCAATCAGAAAATGGAGAGCAATATTTGCTGATAGCTGAAGCACAGTTGTTTCTATGCCTGTTCCCAAGGGGAAACAGCAGGAGCTGGTAGCTATTTCTTAGTACGAAAGGGAAATATAGAAAAAGGCAGCAAAGCCTTGGGGATTTAAGTGGCTGTGAGACATAAGGAGAAAAAATGCTCTGGACCAAACTAAGAGATTGTCAGATTTATTTTGAGAAGGTCTGACATCTGAGCATCAATTCACACACTATAACATCTAATAAATGTCATTTTTTTTTCTCAACAAAAGGAAATGTATAGCCTAGGTGTTTATCTTGAAGCTACTTATTTTTATGTAAGTCGTGTACTAAAGGTGACGTAAGTATACAACAGCCATGTAAAGATGTCAAAACAAGGTACACAACACTGTCCTTCCTATTCCATTTTCAGTTTCGGCTCCTAGAGTCCAAGGTGCTTCTTTTGCCTGCAGAGACAAACGTTTCAGATGACATTCTAATGCTGCCCTGCACATACTCCCATCAGCTAACCAGTGTCTGGCAATGTGTGTCGTTGTCATTTAAGATAGCTTGAGTGAACGGGCGTGACATTATCCCTGGAATAAGTGAATCTTTCTAATTTGCAGTGAAAGTGTACCATTCACACACTTTGGTACTGCAGTACGGCAAGGTTTTGAAACCCATTTCGTAAGTGGTGGCAGCACATTTCACATCGGATGGAAACACACTCTGATTGCTAACAGCTGCTGTGGGCACCTCTTACTGACACAGCCAGAGCTCGGAATAGCAGGTCCTTTTTAATGCCAATGGCTGCTACCATCTTAAATTGTAACTAGCACATGCACACACATCTCACGTGTTCACACATGCCACAACACACGCCACACGCCACGCCACACATGCATACACACTACACTCACACACATATCATGCTCACACGCACCACAGATGCACACCGTAGGCACACACACAACACGCATGCTCACACACGGGCCATCTAGCTGCAAGTCCTACCAACACTTGCTGAGAACCTGCGTGACTGGCACCAGCGACACAGAGGGGGTCCGTAGAACACACTAGTACACTTAATGTTGTTATATTAGTTTCGCTGCATATGACTTAAGGCTGAAGGTAAAAACTTTTTAAAAGGAGAAGAAAGAAGAGAGGGGAGTCCAACCTTGAAGGTAAAGTGTAGACATTCACTTTGCAAACTCTAGAGCCTGGGGTTGAATCCCTGCCCTGTCACTTGCTAGCTATGTGAACTTGGGCACTTTCTTAATTTCTCTGTGCCTCAGTTTCCTCATCTTTAAAATGATTCCTACTTCATTATTATAAGGTACAAGTAAAATGCTTATAAAGTCAGTGCCCAGCACATAGTAAGTGCTCGATAAACGTCAACTGCGATCATTACCACCTATCTTGTAAGGATGTAGTATTTGGCAGGGCCTGCAGCTGGAGTTGAGGGAACTAACCAGAAGAATGAAGCCTGAAGCAGGAGAGGTTATTATATTGCTTTTGTATAAAGACGAGGAGTTTAGCAGCTTTGTTTCTAATGCAAAGGCCTAACATGAGAAATAAACTAACCAGGTAACAAAGCAAGATTGAAAGAATCCAGTGTTTCTTTCTAGGGAAAGCCCACAGCGAGGTTGGCATCTTGCAGAGGTGGTGAGGGAGGAGGTGGGAGACAGGCCTCACACGCTTAATGTTCTCTTCAAGGTCCAAAGTGAAAGTTCTGGCAGAATACTGACTGGAGCTAGAATACTGTTTCTACACACCTACCCCTGTCTGTTTTTTTTTTTTTTTTTTGCCTTATTTTAAAAATAATGTTTACCACTATCAAACAGAACACTTTTCATTATAGAAGAGACAGGGCAACACAATACTAATATTGTGCTGATGGAAAAGAAAAGATTTTTTTTTTCCTTCAAAGTAAACAATTTTAATTGAATGTGCTGGGACAGAGTTGGGTTGTTTTTATTTCTCTCTCTCTTTCTTCGAAAGCCACTAATTGTGTACTTTTGCTTTAAATCAATAGCAGCAAAGCCCATGGCGGGCAGCTTCAGTAATGCAAATCTATTTCCTATTGCAATTAATTTTTCAAAACAAAACCTTTTCCATCAGCAAAGCATTTTAGGACCTCAAGCTACATACATTGTTCCCACTTGCAACTGTCTAAGGTGTTAGATGTCAAGGACCAAGTCCACGGTCAAGTCAAAAACCATCAAGACAGTGTGGTAACTTCTGAGGCAGGCCCCGGTCATGACACGAAAATGTGCTCATGGGACGACAGGAGCCTGCTCTGTGAGGTGTTGGGGAACCAATGCCCAGTGGGGGAGCCAGAGTCAACTCAGTGTTCCAGGAAAACCAACCCAACTCCTCACCGTGACTCGCCCTGATTTTGCCTTCACTGTTATTCAAAGACACCTGAAGCAGTCACTGAAAACAATTCCAAGAAATGGAGCTCAAAAAAACAAACAAAAAATTGACGTTTAGAAAAAAATCATTTGAATAAATGTGCATATTTCCAAATCAAAATTCTGAATGGGACAGGATTTTTTGGGGGTGCATAACCTTTTGTATGTTTGTTTTAAAAACCAGCCACACCCCAAACATACCTGCCCATAATGGGAATGACCACTAGCACTTCTGGGGAATTATTATTCATTTAAAATATCCTTTAAAATATGTCACAAGGATAAGTTTATCCTTACCCATCCCCACCCTCCAAAATAAACAGTAATGTTTCTATTAAAGCCAATTGTTTGTTCTTGGAATCAGTTTTTT
The DNA here is from genome assembly GCA_008086735.1 of Cheirogaleus medius. Classification (NCBI taxonomy): domain Eukaryota; kingdom Metazoa; phylum Chordata; class Mammalia; order Primates; family Cheirogaleidae; genus Cheirogaleus; species Cheirogaleus medius. The sequence goes on from VBSM01002959.1 coordinate 3,389,575, forward strand.
GAGTTGTCAGTTAGACTAAGTGAACTGATTACCACAGAACTTACCATTGTCAAGAACAAAGCAGGGAATTTTACCAGAGGAATATCAGTCCATTTCGAAAATGTTCCTTGAGAGTGAACTAGTGTATCTAACAGAGAAGGATCAAGCCTTTTCTCTCTTCTGGTCTGCTGGGGTAAATGGTACTAAAGAGTACCATTTCATCGTCCAATTAGTGCAGTCCATTTTAGTGTACGTCTCTATTTTCCTTTTCTTCCTCATTCTTGACTTTTAGATATTGCTAATTAATTTTAAAAAATGCTTTCTTTGGGAACAATTTTATGAATCTTCTTTGAGAGCCTATATCAAAGTTCAAGGTACTTTGCAAAAACATAACGTCCTCAATAAGGCAGAAGGGATCTCAGGAATAGTGAAAGCAAAGATTTTAAAAGGTCTGTGTGATTTTTATATTGTATCATCCCAGGGATTTGCCTTAAAGGGGCTTTAAGGGAGAGCTCAAAATGGACAAAACCAACCGTTGAAAGTGGTGATCGGGTTGCCTTCAGTCTAACCTGAGACACAGGACTATGGAACCAGAAATCCCACCCGATACCAGTTTCATGCTCTTCTCCTAACCTGACAGCCACGTGGTGTCTCCACCACTGTTGGCATTGTCAGGCCCACTTTTTATTCAACAGTAACAAAAAAAAAAAAAAAGAGGAGCAAGAAAGGATTATGTAGGAGAAAATGAAAAACTCCAAGGGCCAACTAACAAATTTCCCAAACTAATAATCTATTTTAGTATCCTAGGAATTTGGTATAGTATCAATTGTTATTTGAATGAGTGTTTGGGCTGTCCGTTGAGAGTAATTGCTAAACTAAGGGACATTAGTCACAAATACATTAGCAATGGATATAAGTGGCCAGTAGGCCAAGGGCTTTTAGCTCATGAGTGGCTTTTCTGGGAACATTGTCACTCATTTCAGTCCAGTGTGGCTACTTTCTCCTATCTGCAGCAAGCCAGAACAATCCCCAGGAGAAAGGCACAGAGACAGGAAAACAAGTAGCAGTTCTTCGTAGTATTCAGTAGCATCTCATAAACCTTAAAAAACGAAACTTTAAGAAAGCCCATTTTTATATCCCAAACACACCAAACTGTGAAATAGAATAAAACAACCATAGTCCCAAAGGACTTCTCATGGGGAAAGCTTCAATGTCACAACTAAAATTTACCTTGAATTCCCCAGCACACCCTGAACTGGAACGGAGGCTTGTGGAGCCGGGAAGCAGGGAATTCTGCAGGAAAAGTACCCAGCTGCCCCGTGACCACACTTGCTGCATCTTAGCCATTTCTGAACTGGTGGCTGAAGTCAGAACTGTCCTGTGATTACTATCAGATTACGACAATGAAAGTCACCATGCTGCGGTGACTCGGGCAGGAGTTTCCCCCGTGTTCTCCCTGCATTCGACTTCCCACACTCGCTGCTTGCTGTGCGGTTTTGTGGGTCAGAGGAGCAGTAAACCCAATACACACGCAAGCGTGCATGATCAAGAGTGGGGCAGGCCGGATATCTGACGCGTGCCCTGTCAGCCGCTCCTACGCTGCGGCACACGACAGTCTCTGAATGCTCCTTTTGCTGTCATCGTGACCCACGCTATTAATTTTCTGGAAGAAGAAAACTAGTGGCCAATATTTCCTTCCAACAAAATCCCTGGCATCAGCCTTCACATCAAGATGAGGGTTGATCTTCAAAGTCTTGGTGTTGTCATTGCCACGAACTACTTGGAACTACCATTTTTGCAACTGCTCTGGGTGCCAATGAGATGAGAAAGACACGTTTGTCATTTTTATAGTCCCTCTCCCTCTTTTTTTTAAAAAAAGGAAAACGGCCTGGTCTGGTTTCATGACTTGCCTTTTCCAGCGCATTAACTATAGGTTGTTCTCAAATAACCAGGCTCTCCTTCCCAGCAGAACCATGGCCACCATGGAGGATATGACACACTGCTAAAGGAGGTGACAGCCATTCCACAAGAGGGTTTACATATTAGCTTGTGGCAGTGACAGCATTTTTGGCACAGATGTTTAACCTCACCAGTTGACTGCTTTGGAGGGGGCAACGTCCACATGGAAGTCTACCTCCTAGTACATTTGTTAAAATAAAATCAGCCTCATTACCTAATAACACAAATGACTTTGGGAGGAAACTCTGGGTTCTCACTTTTATTTCTCCTGACATTACTGTTCAATGAGGGTGGATGTGTGGAGATTCTGCTTTCATCACCCATCGCTGCGGCATTAAAATATGCTTTCTGATGTCATGCTCTGAAATACACTAAGTTGTTTGCTACCACCACCTACATATAAATTAGAAAATTATATGACAAGGAGTTTAATACAGCCTGTAGCTGGGACACAGGTTATTACTGAAAGTAATCGCCGGCATGGTTTCTGGTTTCGCAGTAAAAGAAGACGACTTGAAAGGACTCAGTGGTTTTGATGCTCTTCTGAAATGAAAACACTCAGCGAGTGTATAGCATTGGGCTGTCATTAATGTCAGCCAAGCGAAAACACTGTCTCCATGAGCGCTGCAGTCATTTCCCTGCGGAGACCATGACTTCCCACTCTCTGGCATCTCGGGCATGGTGCTAGTACTTTTCCAAAAGAGAATCTTTGGGCAATTCATTCTGGATAATCAAACACACACAACACTCTTGAATAAGTGGCCTGAATTTGCTAAAGTCAGTCAATAATTTCCATGGGAGAATGTGTTCCTTTCTGGGACACACTGTAAGTTGCCGATGAAATCTTCAAGCTTGGGGAGGCAAGGAAGTACAAATACTACACTGAAATAGTGTTGGTTCAAAATAAACCAAATTTTGGATAAAAAGATAATAATATCGGAGTTGCTTTACACTGCTCCTATCGGACTTCTTGATATGCACAGTTTGATAAGGTCTTGTTGAAAAAAGTAGGAAAAACTCTTTGGCATTCTTGATATGTTTGAGGATATGCACCACCCTTCATGTTCTGTGTCTGCCATGTGATTATATCATAAACAGGCAAGAGAACACCATATTTCATCCCCAAGTTATGAGGAATGAAGAACTGGGCATTTGTGTTGGGGGGGATTAATAGCATAACGTTAAAAAACGGTTGCCATCCACCCTCTTGTTCTTTGCAATCAAGTTGGCCGCAAGAGAGAAGAAAATAGTTATTTTCTTAGGTAGACAGTGTTAGGAAGTAGTATTCACTATCCTATCTTCAGGGGACATTTGTTGCTGTTGTTACTTTCCTCCCCCTATCTGTTGCCCGTGAATTAGTTTAAGAAACAAACACGCCACCAGGGAATGGGATAAATATAAAATAGCATTTACTGTATTTTTGGGTTTCAAACACTATAAGAGCAAGGTACTAAACTTTGGATGAGAAAGTATTTTGCAGTTTCTCAGGATATCACGTTTGTCATATTTCCTACAGTGACAGTATACCATTTTTAAGGACACTTTTTTATTGCAATGATTTTTAAACAGCAAGGTAAATTCTCACAGAAGGATTGCCTGGGGATAGGTGTGTGTGGGGGGGAGGGGTGGAATCTGGTGCTATGCATAAGGCAATCTTTCTATTTCACCCATTTTCTCTGCTTTAAATTATAAATTCAAACTGCAATGTCACTGTCCACTCTCTCCCATCTCCTTCCCAATCCACAAAACAAAAAAATAAAATCCACGTTTTACTATTTGTATTGCGAAATAGCCAGTAATAGGACACCAGTGGTTCTCAAGTCCTGCCTTATATAAAGTGCCCGCTTTTTTTCCTGACCATCCTTAAATCATAAGGACAACATAGCTCATTTTATGAAACAAAATATAAGTGATACTTGAAAACTAAATGGCCAAAGATGTAATTGCTTACATATGAGCTGCTTTTGACCTTGTAAACAATATAGAAAAGGAATGTATAAGACTTGAAATGTTGTTCATACTCAACTCCAAACACATCCATCTAAAAAAAATAATGTTTAAAGGCACAGAATTTATAATCTATGATCAATGGTTTCTCCCTTTAGTGCTCACCAAAAAGATATTTGAACAGTTTTGTTTGCTCTAGCATCACATATGGCAAATACCAATAGAAGCGTCACTAGTTTTCAATCCTCCTCACTTGGACATTAAAACAATTAAAGTTATTATCAGCACATACACATGGATCAGCTTTCACTGGAAAAGAATTAACCTTTTTTGATGTTGTTTGTTTTCCTAAGGACACTCAGAAAAAGATGTAAATAAAGGTGCATATTATCATGTGACTCCCAAGAGAGATGATGAGGGAACATAAATAATGCTACCTTAATTCTGAAATAAAAAAAAACCTCAAGCAATGATTGGCTGAATTCACACCTCAAAACTGCACCAAATACAGGTATACCAAAATAAGTTTTCAGTGGGGTGAAATCATTATCACCCTTATAGAAAAAAAAAAAAGAAGCATTTTGCAGAATTATGTTGGTTTTGCTGCTCCTTCTGCTCGGTTCACCGGGTGGGCCACTTGCTTTTCATCTGCACTAAACCAACACCTTTAGAAGAACACAGGACAGCTATGAAGTAAGCAGTATCTTTTAATCTTTCAGATTTCTGCAAGGAGATTTCACAGGATTCCACAGTGAAATCAATTAAGTAATACCTATAACTGTACAGGGAACATGCAACACGTTAATATATCCATGTGGAATATATCTCTAAACATATATATCCAGCATTTGGAAATTACTGGTGGGAGTGATTCAGCCCCCTTGCCTGTTGTTTTGATAATCTCATGTTTTTTCAGCAAGAGGAAATGTATACTGCATAACAGCTTTACCACTCTGACCTCAATATGGAATAAAATGACAGATAACAAGTAGAAGCCGGTCAGTTACATGAGTAAGTGATTTTGATACTTTGGCTCATTCTGGTGCCTGCTCAGTTCTCACATCCTGGCCAGCAGATGTGGCTGATTTAGTTAAAACTGCTCTTTCTAAGGTTTAAGAAATTAAATATATTTTAGGAGTATGAAGAGCCATCTTTGTTCTCATCTCATTAGCAACCTCATTAAGAGTTCATTTCCCACACCAACTGTCCTCAGGAAGGAAAGGTAAAAAGAATTTGAATAATTTCTCCTACAGCTCCACAATGATACCTCACTACTATCCTCCTTCCTGGTCTGAAATTCCTCTGGGACAATAAAGCCAGAATCGCTGCCTCCAGGAAATCACAGTTTTGGTTTGGTTTTGTGTACACTACAGAGCTAAATGGAGCCTTTTGAATTATTCCATTAAGGACCTGTAAAGACCCCTGTGATTACCAAATCGCACCCCTTTCTTTTCAGCCGGGGCAACCGAGGCTCAGAGAGGTAAAGTGACTGTCCCAAGGTTACCAAGTTGGGGTGAGACCGAGGCAATACCGCCACCCACATCTGCTCACTCTCCTGCCATCTTTTCAACTAGATTTGCCCCAACCTCCCCATTTCACAGATGGAAAAACAGAGCCCGTGTCAATAGAAACAACTCACTTGGGAGGAGTCAGCAGAGGTTTGTTTGACAGGGTAGCTGGTTGGGCCTTGGCAGCCGCAGGGGGCTGAGAAACAGCAGGAAAAGCTCTCAACCCTCCCCCTATCTGCTTAAGGCAGGGCATGTATTTCCCTCCTCTCTAATCCCATTCCAGAAGAGGAGCCAACTCTTATCACTAGAGGTGGGCACTGACTTAAATCTATGAAAACAAAACTTCCTGAAATAACCCTTCTCTTCCATGAGTTCCCCCATATATTTACCTTCCCATAATTTACTGCTCCTAGAAGCCCCAAAACATTTTCCTTTATTTTGTCACTTTTCCATAAGTTTATTGCTCTTTGTTAAAATGGTATATAAACCTCCAGGTCTGACGACGTTGTTGGAAGTTTTTACTTAATTTCTATGAGGCCCCCTGATATGCATATGAAATAAACATTTTTCTCCTGTCTTGTGTGAGTTTATCTTGCAGGGCCCCAGACATGGAACATAAGAGGGTAGAGAAAAATGTTTTTATTTTTCTTCCCCAACACTGGGTAAGCAATTTTAATCCAATCTCTTCTCCTACTGCAGAAGGTCCCTTCCTACTTAAATCCTGTGATTTGCTATTTATTTTAAAAATTTAAGTAATACATATATATACTTAAATTAAAATACTTAAATTTTTAAGTATATATATATATATATATATATAGGACATGGCCCAGGATACAGATGAATATTTGTTGAGATTATCTGAAAGAAAAAGAAAAGCACAAAGCTATCGTACAGAAATGTAACAGTTAGATAATTTCTGCCTTCATTCAAAAAGATTGACTATTCCTATCAATGAGGAATATAGCTGAAATGAGAATGAGAATATAGTTGAAATGAGAATGAGAATATAGTTGAGTGAGAATATTAAAATGACAATATTTTTGGCACTAAAAAAATCAGCTAATGCTTAGTAATTCTCCAAGAAAGACAAGACTATTGTGGACATGGTGGCTCTTTAATAACTGAGGCACCATTTAAAAATAGCTAGAATTAATTACAGGGCTAATGACCCATTGAAAGGTTTATTTAAATACCAAAGCCAGCACTGAACAATCATGGAAAATATGGCTTAAAAGGGCTTTAGAGAGGAGAAACCAGGAACAGCAGCTGAAACAAAAAACACATTATCCTAGAACACTAGCTACTTTGGTGAGAAACCCTCAGGATGTAAGAGTCTCAGGGGAGTTCTCATACTGGGTAAAAGAAGCCACTAGGATCAACAGAAAGACAAGAAGATGACACATACAGTCACCTGCTTGGGAAAAAAAGGGCTGCTATTCAGCATTCACTCATCGTAAGCCATTCCTCCCCATCACCAAGGCTTTCTTCCCTCTTCTCTCACCCCCTGCTTTTCCGATGTACCTATCCATTTTTACTATGCCATAGCATAAAATTAAAATTTCCACAGAGAGGAAAATATATATTTTAATAAGTCTCTGTGGCTATTTTAGAGCTGCATTATCTCCAAGAGTTTCCTGTGTCCTGGTCCTCTGTGTCCTGCATCCACACCATCATAAGCCAAAGAAGAGGTGATAATCTTCGGCGTGCCCTACTTGCCAGGCAAAAGTGATGCCACTGCAGTTCTTAGCTCCTCTCTGTACCAGGATGGCCTTTCTGCGCGCCAGTATCCTGGGAGCACCCCAGGTGGCCAGAGCTGAAACGACTTCATTACTTCATTCATGCCCATTTATTAAACGCATCACTCTTACCCTTACTTACTACAGCGCAGACGTGCCTTGCAGTCGTCGCCTTGCTAACTTAAACGCGTCATATGGACTCAACAGTTTCCAGAGCCCTTGGGATCTCGAGGTGGGGAGGTGGGAGTGGGAGTGAGGCACTCTTGATGTATACTGGTTTCAAGGAGCAAATGTAAATTTCAGTATAAATTGCTGTTCACAATAACGCTTTTAAACCAGCAATTATTTATACTGTACTACTCCAAGAACCCTGTAATTATTCCGAAAGCGCTCGCCAACGTCTACCCTGTTCCATAATTGCCAACACAGCCTTGTTCAAAAGAATGAGTGGCTATGTTAAAAATTCTGTTTGCTACTAAGTTACCATCTGAAACAAGAAGTGATTGCATGAGGCTGTGATATTCAAGCAGAGTGGGGCCAATAAAGTAGAACGAGATTGTCTTGTTATCACAGGTGGGAAGAGAGAAGGAAGGTGGTGGTTGGAAGGATATTCATATTGCTTGAAAAAAACCTTTTTTTTTTTTTAACTCTTTTCCTAAGAAATACTGTCATATATGTTGAGCAAAATGACTTTAAGGAAACTTTTCCAAAAAATGCTTTAAATGGTTGTTATTTGAAAAAAAGAATGTTGACCTCACTTCTTCCCCTTCCCCACTCCCTCCCGTCCCTACCCGGAAAATATTTTTCCACTTCCGGCCTTTACTCCTGATATTTATAAGTGAATCTGGGTAATGACGGTGGAATTTCGGCTTACACATCTCAAAACACCCATCTGTGCAGGTCGCGACTTCACTGACCTATTTTCTGCCGTTTCTTTCTGTTACACAAATCTCCCCCACTTGAAAGAGTTGTAGTCCGTCTACTTTCCAACAGAAGAGAGATTTCTTGCTCTCTGTAAACCCGAAAGCTTTGGGAGTGGCTGGCATTTCAAGCGTTTAGGAAAAAACGGGACTCATCCCGGGTGTCCCTTTCATCTTTATGTTGTGCTTTCTCTCCTTATAAACCTACCCAATGGCGGACAAGGGGCCCTGTGTTCCCCATCCATCCCCAAATGAAAACACATATTCTAAATCTATTGGTGGCATTGAAGGTGCTGTGGATAGTTTCATGAATAGAAAAACAGGCCTAAGTGACAACTTCTGAATCTAAGCCATTTAGTCTCACCTCCCCCCACGTCTGTCCTGTCCCTTCTCTTTTAGGAACACATCACGTAAAAGTAGAGTGCTAAGGCAGTTATCTGAAATCAGTATGGTATTACCAGACTCAATATTTTAGGGAAATGGTTTTGCTATTCTGTGTGTCCAGGCTATTTTCTCAGTTCTCCCATATGCAGGTGAAAAAAATTGCCATTGACTGTTCCCTGCATTTCTAAGGAGCTGTGCTGGGTGAACATGCCCGTGGACCATAACCCAGAGTCAGCATCCCTTCTGATGCAAAAGTCCTGTCCCGCGAATCTACTGGCCTCGAATGAGGTCCTCGATGCCTGGAAGCGCGTGGCTTCCCCTTTCTCTTCATCGCTTCCGGTTCTGTGGGACACCCCATCTTTGACTCAAACTTCACTCCTTCCTAAAAGCTTTCAAAAATGAAGAAACCTAGCAAATTACAATAGATGTTTCCCGTTACCATTCATGTATCCACTCTGTACTTCCTTATCTTCCCTGTGTGAGTATGCTGGCTTGCCATTTTTCCCTCCGGGAACATTTGTCCACCCCAATTCAATGATAAATGACAAAGAACAGATTTATCAGAGCATGTATTCCTGCATAGCACATTTCCAAATGTTTGAACAGCAATAAGTACCCAATAAATACTGTTTAAATAGCCAGCTCCCGCTGTCTAATTTAATTCCACTGTCACTGGATATGTCTTTTTCTCTTTTTGTTCCAAAGAAACTTTTACTACTATTCGCTGGCAGGAATAATTTTCTGCCACCTGTAGCACTCTCTGATTCTGTGAACTTCAAGTTGCCATGAAAGAGCTTGCATTATTCCTCTTAGGTTCATAGTAATACCTAAAATGAACCTACTTTCTTAAACTAAGTGAGATCTAGAACACACACAACTGTTACGGTTATCTGAGAACTAGAGAGCGGAGCTTTCTGGCCCACTACAAGAGGATGTGTAAGATGACACATGTGGTTTGGCCTTCATTTGGAAGCAGCAGAAATCACAGGGGTGGTGGTTACAAGACAGAAAAGGCCAGGGGAGTGAACATGGTGTTTTGGCTGAGTTACTTGGTGCTATTATGTAATGACACACAAGCTCAGCCCTGCTTGAGGTAGAGTCGACTACTTGTAAATTCTGGGATGGAAGCACAAACATAGGAAATTCTGTGCTTGGTCCTCCAATTGGTCAAGTCCACCATTCACAAGGAACACATTTCCTTGGGCTGCAAAAGAAACATTCTGCAAACTGGAAACAAAGAGAAGTCACTTTCTGTCTAGTTCTCTCAAAGAATACAATGAAGTAAATCCTCCTAACTTCAGAAAGCGTTGTGAATATCATGCATTGTAGGGCATTACCAGAGCAAATAACAAGGAATCTCAGCTGATTAAAGCTTCAGTAAGTAATTTGAGATAGCCAAATTTTCAAATAGTTGGAGTTTTATCCAAGTGAACGCATGAAAACAAAGGGAGTAGTTATCATAAATAGTTTTTATAAGCCTATTTTTAAAATTATGACACATTTCTCTTCTTAGGGTATTTTGAACAGAATTTGCCCTTTCTTGATGATGAAGAGTCATTATAAAACTTATTAAAATTTATTAGCAACTTAACCAAAAAAATATAAGATTATTATATATGCTATAATACTTATAAGGCCTTCTAAGATTCATATGAAATTTTGCCCCAACACTAAATGGCCCTAGTCTGTTACCTTTTTAATAGTGTTTTCCCCCTTTATCAATTATTTTCCTTCCTTCTGTAGTCATATGCTAGATCTTATAAGGCTCTCTCCCTCTACTCGTAATTAATATTTTGTCTTAGAATTAGCTGTATCTTGGAACCCAACCAGATAACTAAGCTTGTCGGAGGACCTGTGTAAAACCGATTATAAATAGGATGCACTGGGTCTAAAGGGATTTCCTCTGAGTCAGGTTCATGCACTGCAGTGCCTGCACTTTGGGACCCTGTTTCGGCAACCCAAAGGCCTGTTTGCTTACTTCCTAAGTTCTCAGATAGTTCCTGATAGCAGAGGGTGCAAGAGGACAGATTCACCAGAGGTGAGGTCTTGCTGCGGTGGGAAGGCAAAAAAAGTAATTGAAAGACCACGTTCCTCAAATAACTAAGAGAAAGTGTGGTGCAGAGAGTCTGACAATCACCTTTCTGTTATTTGCTTTATGGCGTGATAATTATCACAAGCATATGCAGCTTGAGAAAGTTTCTTAATCTCTTCTCACTGCCTTCACATACGTATGTCCTAAGGGATGGCAAATTGACTTAATATTTACTTAAGAGAGGCAAATTTCATGCTCCCCCCAAAATATTCCACAGCCAAATATCCATAACTTTATAAATTTGGCTACTGGTTTTGTTTTGGTTTTTTTTTT
>VBSM01002959.1:3400475-3425559 GCA_008086735.1 Cheirogaleus medius
TGGCTGCTAGTGTCGTCGGCTGATCTTCCTGTAGCAGCAGCACTAACATTTAAGTGTCATTTTAGGCTACATTTTTTTTCCTATTTAAAAGTGACACAGGCTTATTGAAGCAAATTCAGAAAATACAGAAAAGCAGATGAAAAAAATAAGACATAGTTATTGTCTTCACTCCTGGAGATAATCAAGGTTTTAAAAACGTACATGTCTGTATACACACATCCGTACACACACGAGCACACACACACGTTGGCAGTGATGTTTTAAAATATCAGTGCTTCTATACAGGGAAAGTTTTAACTTGTATCTTCTAAATATTAAAAAATGCAAATTAATAATAAATAATCGAGGCATATATTTGTAATTGTGACGACAAGAAGGTAATGGAAAAAAATTTTTTTAACTCTTTAACTTTGAAACTAATGCAAGAGTTTCATCCAGTGTTGTAGATTCAGGAAAACTTGACGAAGATGCTTTAACCACAAGATGGCTCCCAAGGTTTTTGGACCCCCTTCCGTAACGTAATAGATTTTGAATTGCAAAATACCAATACATTTTTGAAAAGGGTCAAGAAATACAAAAGGAAAGTAAATGTCAACACAAAACTATACTTATATAAATTGAAATTCTCCCAGAGTGAACATGGAGTCAGCCTCCCAAAGCAAAACCAAAATAAGGTGAATATTTAAACATTCAGACAAAAATCCCTGTTACTGAAACAAACCACAAATATTTGCTTAGCACCCACTAAGTGTAAGATTCTGACTATGCAAATACCAGGTGTGCCAGACAACTGTTTAGCCTTTATGTCTCTTGGCCTCACTAGGGACACCTGCAGTTTTCCACATGGAATTCCACTTCTTCTCTTTTGGCTTAAGCGTACATTTATTCTAATAGATGGAGGATAGTAAACAGACTTTTGAATAAAAGGTGTCTCATTTTGCTTCAAAACAAAAGGCTACCTTGCGAGTTTAATTAGGGAAGCTTCATGAGATTTTAGCCTTTATGTATATTTTCAATTCTTGTGGTAGTCAAGAACAACTCAGTATTTCAGTTCTACCAGTTATATAGCAGATCTGGGAAAAAGTTCTTTGAGCCTCAGTTTCTTCATTTGTAGCACAAGGATCTTACTGCTCCCTCCGCCTCACAGTACCCTAAAAACAAAATGACATAGCAAAACGTGTGGGGATAGGGGACTCTCAGTAAACAGTACCTCTTGTTGTAATGCCCTCAAAAGTCTACTAGGAAACCAGCTCCCCAGGTGTTCAAACCATGGCTTTTCCTGTGTGGCTACCTCACAAACATTGTTTGTCAGAGGACACTGTTCTAGTTCACTGCGGTTCATTCTCAGTGGTCATTGGGAAATTTGTTCCAATATGGCAAGTACACACACAGGCAGTGATGGCCTATATATTTATTTTCAAGCATCTTTTCCAGCAAACATGGCATTCAGTATTGTATGAAACATCCTCATGGTATTCTATGGGCCTGGACCCAGCTTTCACTTTGTCCTCTATTGTGTAGCCTTCTAGAAGCTTCCTGATATGAGCTTGATTCTCCCCCACACATTTCTTCCTTTTAGCCTGCGAATTTTATGTCCAGACAATGAACCCAATGTCAGAGAAATAGGCATGCTTGCAACTGCTACACGGCACGGCTGTAGAGACACGGTTGAGAGGCCCTGGGGCCAGCTAGACACCTAAATTCAAATCTCAGTTCACACTGCTGTGTGATCTTAAGCAAAATTTTAACCTCTCTGATCTTCAGTCCCCCTCATCTGTAGAATGGGTATAACAACAGTTCCTACTTATAGAGTTTTTGAAAGCTAAAAGTGATCACACACACTGAGTGTTTAGCCTGGTGTTTGGCACATAGAAAAGAGTCAATAAATGTCAGTTTTTGTTATAATTGTTATTGACTTTATCTTAATATGATGGTTTTCACTTTTGGCCTACCAAATAAGATTTTTTTTTTTTTTGGAGTTGTTTTTTCCCTGGCAGCGAAGAAAATTTGGACAGAATGATCCACATTTTCTCATCTAGTTATTTTCACCTTCACTTATGGAAGAGCTGGCTAAGGCTAGGGATACAAAGGAGGGCCACAAAATACTCTTCTCCTGTGTTCGAAGCACACTGGACTATATTAAACCTGATTGTTTGTTCTCATTAGGACAATCCTCTAACCAGGAAAGACTGCAGCTCACTAGAGCAAGTCATCCTTGACTTGTTGAACTTTCCACAAGTTTATCATTCAAATATATGTGGGGGATGGGGAATCTGAGAGAATCCTAGATTAAAAAGTATTTCTCAGTGCAAAACAGTGATTATTCTAAGAAAATTATGTAAGAACATAAAAGTATTGATATTTCAATAACTCAATACCTTAATACCTGAGTTAAAATCCTGCAACCAGTGCAAGAATAGCATCATTATACATTTTTGCTTCACTCTTCAGGGCTTTAAATTTAATGCCACAACCGACTGCTTACAAACTGCTGAAGGCAAGAGGTGACCTCCCCGTGAGCTCGGTAAATATTATCCATTGTGTTCTACCAGTATCTCAGCAAAAAGACAGAATGTGCCTGAAACCTCAGTCTCTGCCTTCCTCCATCAGACTCAAATTTGAAGAACATTGTCTTCTTTTCATGTGGGCTGATTTTAAGTGACAATAGAAGTTAACAGAGGACAATACAATTAGATATAGATAAAACTGGTGTATTTCCAAGAATTCTCCCATAAAGGTAAATTCCACAGATAAGACACATACTTTTCTTCTTCTTCAAAAATATATATTTTTTTAATTTTTAAAGGTGCTTATTCTTGCAACTAGAAGCTCAAGTGCTGCTGCTGTTCCAATAGTGTTGGTTTCAGACACCACTAGAGGTGGCAAAAATAATTCTGTAAATGCAACTCACAGTGTGCACATTATGTATAATCTATTTTTGTGTATTCATTAGTAGAGACATTTGGAATACCTTGTTGCTGAATAATGAGATAAATTACATTTGCCCAATATCTTCCCATCGATATCACATTTATATTCAGCCTTGAGCCTAAAGCAATGTTATTCAACAGCCAACTCTGTCTCATTCATAATGGATATTCTCCAAATGGATCTGTTTCATGTTAAAATTAGTGATAAAGGTAGATTTTTAATGGAATAGGCAGGAGGCAACAGCAACTTCTGAAAGCATAACCTAATGGGGATAACTTAATTATTAGCCATATCACCTACATAGAACCAGGATTATAATAAAACTCAATTTGGCTCAAACATACATAGATATCATCTTTTTAAAAAAAAAAATTAGCTAATTATGATGTGACCTGAATTGATAAAGTCAACACACGCCTTTAAACAACCACTGAAATACCTAAACAAAATGAATCGTTCTTGGACTCAGGCCAGGTATTTGATGGATTTATAAATGTCACTCACTTCCTGGCTTGAAAACAGACGCTAATTCTGATACAAGTTTCTTGCCCACCTATACACCCTTGATGTTGGTAAATTGTTAAGTAAGCATTTGGATAATATGATGCAAAGTTAATAACAGAGATCTATAATTAACACACTCTCATATGTGCACTCTAAAAATAGGGTATCAAGGAAAGTCTTCCTATTAGGAGACGTGATCAAAAATTAATTGAATAATGTCTATATAGCCCCACTATATATAAATTAAATGTATGATTATTATAATTATGGACAGCACAGTTCAAAATCCACTTCAAGTTCAAAGAATGGTAATTTATGCATCTAAGTATAGATGCAAATATTTAACTGTGTAAAAATACTTATTTTAATGCTATTCTAAATAAGTATTACTCATTGCTCAAGTTTTAATTTTTCTCTCTTAACAAAAGATCTTAGATGATTCAAAAATCTTAATTCCTTTATTGCCATTAATAATATTATTTCACTTTGTTTTTGAAAATGTGGTCATAAGAAAGGAAGAGGGAAAATTTGGTATTACCTGCAGAAACTGCCTTGTCAATCACAGTGCACACTGGTGGATGGTTAAGGAGAAGGTGATTTATATTAGATTAGCTTTCATTAGATCACTGAAATCTAGGTTTATGTGAAAAAGAGAGTGATAAAGTTGGGTTCCTAACCTCCAAGTCTTATATGTTACTTGAGGTGGGGGAGATGACTAGGCAGGAACTTGGCAAAGATCGTAACATAATATACCAAACCGATTTTTTTTGAGAGAATTCAGAAAGATCATTTGATCTGGGCCATAAAGAATGAATACAACACAGTTCCATAGGCAGTGGAAGTTGAGATGGGACTGAGGAAAAGCCAAGCAGAGGTCCCAGCATGAGCATGCATGGTATAGTCAAAGAGAAGCTCACTGTGTCTCAAAACAAAGGGTAGAGAGGAGCAAATGGCTCAATATAAGGAAGGAAAGTGGGTAGCCAGTTCGGCAAAAACTAATCCTAAAAGGCCTTGAATACTCTGCTAAGGAATTTTAACTTACTTTCTCGGTCATTTAAAGTTTCTGGAGCAGGGAGGAGCATGTTCAGATCCACGTGTTAGAGCTGAGATTTTGTCTGATCTGCCTAATGCTCAAGCACACAATCTCAACAATGATAAAGACACCAAAATAGAAATGAACTAGCTACAGTCATTAATCAGGTTCCAAAACTAGCTTAGCCTATGAGTTTTAAAAATGTGTTTCTAACAATTATAATAATAACCAGGGAATTCCATGTTGAAGTTCGGATTTCCAGATTCTCTTCAACTAAAAAAAAAAATCAAAGACCTAGTGATGGCAGAGCAGTTATTACAAATGGCAACCCTGGTCAGAGCCAAGGGAGGAGGCCGTCTCTCCATAGCTCATGTGCTGCCAGTGGTCCAGGTGCCTTCTCTATCTGCCACACCCACATCACCTGCTTAGGGGCATGAAACATTTGGGTTCGCACCTTCTCTTTTAGACAGATTCCCTCTTCCATTAGCAGGAGTATTTCTGCCGTTGCATGCAGAATTAACTCAAATGAGTTAACTTATATGAATTAATCTTTGGCTTCTTTTGCTAATGAATTCATTTCCCTTTTGTTGCCCCTCATGCCAATAAGATTCCCATTTATTCCTTTATTTAAAAGTGAAGATATGTACTTTTAGATAAAATTTATTTGAGTCGAAAATGCAAATGTCATGGGGAGGGGGGTCATGATGATCACAAGGTAAAGAGCGTGCTCTGTGGCAGGGTTTTTCAACCTCAACACCACTGACATTTGGGGACAGAGCCTTTTTTGTGGGAGGCTGTCCTGGGGACTGTAGGAGGTTTAGCAGTGTGCTTGGCCTCGACCCACTAGATGTTGGTAGCACTGCCCAGTGTGGCAATCAGAACTGTCTCCAGACATTGGCAAATGTTCCCTGAGGGTCAAAATTGCCCCCAGTTGAGGACCACTGTATTATGGGGAGGATCATTTCCAGGAAAAGCAGCTACGGGGAGGGGAGTGGTGCTCTGCTGGAAAGTGGATAGCCCGATGCTTATATCTCCCACTGTTACTTCTGCCCCGTCCACCCTTCCGTTCTCCAGAGACAAGGGTTCTAAACACAGGGAGGTGGAACAGTCAGGCAGTCTCAGCTAGTGATGCCAAAATAGGCCCCAAAGGCCTCTCCTACCTGTGAGAACCTTCAGCGCCTCCACAAAGCAGCATGGCCGTGAAGGCTCCTCTTTCTTTGCTTCCTATTGCTGATGTAGTTGAGAGAAAGAAGCAAGGACCTTGCATGATCTACACTCAGGACCCCAAAGCTCCCCATTCCCATACCCTGGCCCAGTGTGGAGTCAGAATGCCCCGGAGGACGGAAGAAACCTCTTCTCTCCAACAAGGCTGCGGGGTGAGGTCTAGTCTGGGTCTCTCCGGGGACAGCAGGGCTGCTGCAGCGAACACCTGGGAGGCAGGAAGCAGGCCAGGCACAGATCTCGGAAGGTATCCGGCCAAGTTCCAGGGCCGCCTCCTCCTTCAGTGCTAAGGCCCCTGACACGGAGCACACTCCCCTGAGAGCTTTCCCTTTTCCTATAACACACATTTATCTCGAATCTAAGCATTATTATAATTAACGTATTATCAAACCGTCAAGATGGTTTTGTATGTTTTCCTACTGTAAGTAAAAAAGATGAGTTTCTTTGCAAGGGAGGAGCGGGCATTTGTTGAATGACAAAGTGACACGGTAGGTACCAGTTGGCCGAAGAGTTTTGATATCTTTCATACGGATTTTGGTTTGGATGGTTTTGCACGTCAGGAAAATAAATCTCAAGATTATGGCATTTCCTGGACTGTGAAACAAGACAGGCTGACGATATAATTTACAAAAGGCCTTTTTGTGGTTAGAGTCTTTTCACACCTCTACCTTCCGGCATTTAGAATCTAATCATTTGTCTGCGGTGAGTGGTATTACATATAGAAAATTGGTTGAATTAAATTAATCAACGAAAGTGGCTTGTTCATTCTGCACCCCTTCTCACAAGAAACCAAAGGCTTCGCTTTTACAAAGTTCAAGCCTTGCAAACGGTGCTTGGTAACTATGTCGCCACTGCTCAGTATGGTGTGGCTGATGGCAACCGGGATTTTGGACCTCACCATGCTGGGGTGTGGGGGAGGGGTGGTGGTTACAAGTGAGGCCAGGACAACAGCAAAGAAAAATGACAATTGGTCTCCTCATTCTCTAAATAATGAGTAGGTGGAATAGCAGTCGTCCCCCCAAACAGAGATGGTGTTTATAGTAATGACAGCTCAAAAGGATGAACAGGCTTATCAGGGGGAGGGTGAACAATACAGGGGTGAAGGAGGGATGCAGACAAGGAAGGTTTTGAGTAAGTTAAACCTACTGGCCACAAAGAACGTACAGAGATCAGGGCTGGGCAGCTGAAGCATCCTTTTATTCACAAATCAATGGGAGCTATTCACGCCAATACGGTTTGATTTAGCAGATATTAACTGCAGCTAAAGTGATGCAAATACGTCAGCCAAAGGAGAGCGAGATAAACATGAGAAACCCACATTGGGCAAAAAAAAAAAAAAAAAAAAAAAAAAAGAGCCGAGAACAGAGACTGACATTTAAAGACCAGATTAAAAGGATAGGAAAAACTAGAAAGCAGGAAGACAAGGTGAGCATGAGACCCTTAGACAGCAGGGAGGAGGAGAGGACAGACCCATCGGTTCCCTGCTTAGTAGACTCAGACACGAGAGAGAGACGATAACTGATCATGAACCGTGGGTAACACAAACATAGCAAGGGCACTTCGTAAATATTTGTTGAATAACTAAAAATACACGGATGATTCCTTCCTTTATGGATATGAAGATAAACTGAGATGTTTATACGGTATGGTCTTAACAAGTTTTTGTCCTTTCGAGATGCTCAAAACTATGGACAGTTTTAATAATGATTTTAAAACAGCTATTCATTTAAAGAAATTTCCATGAGGCTCATCTTGTCAGGGGACACAGGTGCCGTCATAGATTCAATTAGAGGGTCACGGTACAGCAGTTGGAGCATCGGACTGAGAGTCAAGAGACCAGGGTTCCAAAATTGGCTTTGCTGCTGAGTGTGCGATGCCGGGCCAGCCACTTAACCTTTCCGAGTTTCTGTTTCCTCTGGAGTAACGGGAGTGGCTTGGACTAGATAGCTCAGGCCCCTCCTAGGGTCCTGCACATGCAATGAGGACATTACCATATTAATCACCTATTTTGCCCTGTTTCTATCCCGCCTCGTATGTTCAGCATTGAATGGCAGATAAAAGTTCTTTTTTTCCTCTCTCCTCATTTTGCCTGCTAGTGGCTTGTCAACAGTATTTTGTGTAATCAATTCTGGAAATGTTTACCCATCTGTATTATCTGAAGGTTGTTATTTACTGTTCTTGCTATTTTTTTCCCGAGGACGGGAGGAATTTCGATGTGTCTCCCCCAGGAAGACCACAGCAAACAACAAGGATACATTTTCACAATACTCAGCATGAACTGACACTGTTTTGTTGGCTTCCCTGACACAGTCTGAATTCATTGTAATGGTATATTTGAAGTGGTTTCCTGTGTGTTTTGTGTGTGTGCGCCTTTAAAGACTAAATTAAAGCTCCGGTGAATATGCGTCTTCTTTTGTGCTGTTACTCTTAACTAGAATTAATTTTTTTCCCCTTTTCTATGAAAACACAAATAATTGTGCAGGTCGATGGGACTCTTTGATAGAAATGTATGGCCTCATTACTAAAGAATTAAACAGGCCTAATACATCACTTGTGGCACATTTTGATATAATAATATGACATTTGAACTCTTTGTAGCACTTTTAGATGAAGTATGAGCTATGGGGAGATCACGGCAGAGGAATGAGTTGTCCCTGATTCTAGTTCCTGCCACTCACTTATCCTGGGCATGGCTTTCAATCTCCCAACTACCTGTCAAGTTAGTAGAGTGGACTAGATGACTTTTAAGTTCTCTCATAGGTCTAATATTCTATAAAATGCCCAACTAGCTGGGGACTGTTGTTTTTAGTTATATCATCTTCTCTGATGAAAATTCTGTTCTCAACTGGGGAATTATCAAAATTCATCCTGAGAATATTATGCCAACACATAAATTGACCTTGCTACTTTTTTGTTACCTTGTTAAAAAAGTAATAATCCATGCAAAAGTACAGGGTACGAGTGTGATTTTTATAAATAGAATGGTATCTTAAACATATCAGAACATATTGCAGAGTACATACGAGTAGTTCATAAATCCCAGCACTCCCAGATGAAGGGAGGCCTGATATCTAAGTTCCATACATGAAATTCCATAGGTCTGCAGAAAAGATACTAGGTGTACCCTCGTCCATTGCTCAGTCAGTATTCATGATTTGCCTCTGGGGGTCTTAAAATTACACAGCAAAGTGGAGCCGCTGTAAATGTAGAAAGCAGCTTAGTAAGTGGCTATCAAGTGGATTCATTTGTTGGAGACAAGATTGTCCTGCATTTCACCTGGCCAGTAAGGAGCAAGGAGGGGAGATTCACTCAGAAATGTGTTAGGGGAAAGAACCCCAAAAGAAAACAGTTAGAAAAAGAGCATGCTACCTCATATTTGCATTGCCTTTCACAACGTTCCTAAACTCTTGAACATTCTGGACATATTGAACTGCAAGAAATGCAGAGAGTACAACCCAAATTGTTTAATGAGCCCATGGCTATTACGGATAACTGGGTTGTCCTGCTTCTATCACCGGTAACAACAAAAAAAGAGTGGCTTTTTAGCTGTACTCCCTTCCATTATTAAAAAAAAAATCTACAAATGATACAGATAACAAAACTATATTTATGAACTTACTGATGGGCCAACCACCTTAAATGCATTACTAATTCCATCCTCAAAATAATCCAATGAGGTTGGTGCCATTGAGGGTGAAGCCACTGGCCCCATGGCAAGAAAGTCAAATCTCCTCTGTTCTGGATAAATCTGCCAAGTCCCAAATGTTTACCTTGAATACAAAAACAACCTGAAAGGCAGCTGGCAATGAAACTTCTTCCCGGTTTGGGCATCGGTCCTGACTAACATGTATTAAATTACCAAGCGTGTCTTTAAATAAACGTGTGCTGCAGCAACTCCAACTCAAACAACAATCTTTAATGTAATAATTACACCGGCTGTGACACGAGCTCGGCCGAGAGTGTATTTTTATTTTAACAAGCCTGAGTAAGTACATGAATGTGGGCTGAGCTTTTTGCTCGATAGTCAATACTTGAAAGCTGGCTCCAACCTTTAATTTAAGCATTCTCTTGTAGCACCAACAGGGCTACAGGGTTTCTCGTATCAAAGACACACTCCTCCATTCTTTCATGGCCCGACTTCTGTAAGCAGCGTGATTGAACCGCGGCATCACAGAAACTTGTTTTCCCTCCTCCTGGCAGCGTGAGCCAAAACACTGCTACCCCATTCATCTTAGGGACATCATAATGAAGTCCCTGAATCAATTTATCACAAGCAAAGTGCAAAAATCCACTGAAGATGCCTTTCATACATCTCTCAACAGCATACAAGAGGCAAAGTGTCTGCCCAGAAACAAAAATCATACTATAGAATGTTCCTTTGCTGCATCTAAAAAGCTTCCACCCCCACCCCCACCACACCCCGAAATAATTCAGGGAAAGGAAGCTACTGAGAACCTCTGGTTGTTCCTAATGTTTTCATGTGCCTTAAAAATATGTGGCCACCTCCCTCCGTGGCCTCCCAGCACCCTCGATATAAAGAACTACTCCATGATGGCGAGGGCCTCCTCCACTTGCCGCATCTCCTGCAGGCCAGGTGGAACTTCTTGCCACCCTCCAACTTGCCTTGCTTGCTCTCTAGCTTTAGAGCATTTTCACAAGCTCTACCCTTTGCTGGTAATAATCTTCTTTTGCATCAAAGCTCAGCTGAGATTTCACCTCTTCCAAAAAGCTGTTCCTAACCCCTCAGGCTGATTTGGTCTCTTCCTGTGTGTTCCCCTCATCTCCTGCATTATTCTAATCTGGCTTTTATACCGTATCACGGTTTTATTTTCACCTTGGGCCCGTGCTGGCCTGCGAGCTCCTTGAAGGCAGGGACCACATCTTTTTCATCTCTCTGGTTCCAGCACGCGGTATCCTGCCTGGCACACGTCAGACGTGCGATGCATTTCTGTGTGTGTATTGCGTCTACTCCCACTCCACGGAAGTGTTCAGAAAGAGTCCCCAACCTCAGTTTGCATGGTGACCTAATCTGGGAATCTGGAACAATGTGTTTTTGTGAGACTCTTGTGGTGTGGGGGCTGCTGGGTCAGAAGAGCAGAGAGGTTAGCACAGCCCTACGAGTCGGACAGACTAGACCTCCAATTGCAGCTAAGTGAGAGCCCTGTGATCCCGGACAGGTTGCTCTGCGTCTCTGAGTCTCAGCTTCCTCCTCTATAAAAAGGGGGATGAAAGGCTAACGTAAGTATTAAATGTGGTAATCCATTTCATGGTGCTTGGCACAGAGGAAGCGCTTTATAAATGATGGGCTTAGAACATGTATTACTGACCATGATGGCAGGGCTTGGATAATGCAGAATTAGAAGCCTCTTATGTTATATAATGAGAAATGTCACCCAAGTTCTCTTTCCATCAGGCCCCATCTGACCAGATCACATGACTTATATGTTGGGGCACAGGCAAAGAGCCCTGTTAAAATGCAATATGTACCAGCTAAGATTGGATGAAGTCACCCCCCTAACTTCAATCTTGTATATGTGATGTGTACCATTCGCCATGGTATACCAAGAGGATGATGATATTAATGACAATACCTATTCAGTGTCTACTGTATGCTAAGTGCTTGTTACATGCATGATGTTGTATTAAGTGCCTTCCATGTGTTCCTTCCTTCTTTCCAAAATCCCTACAAGGTAGATATTATCATTATCTTCATTTTACAGATGATAAAACTGAAGTTTAGAAGTTATATAGTCTTGTACACATGCTGAATGGTACACATCCGATATACAACTTTGAGCTAGGGCAATGACTTCATCTAATCTTAGCTGGCGCATGTTGCCCAAGATCCTTCAGCTAGTATATAGCATTTCTGTGACTTACACCTTATATTTGGAAAAATTTCCAAATTCATACCTCGCCTTTTATCTATGCCAAGTGTCTTACGGTCTTTCTTATTCATTTATCTCATGTCACCTAGAAGACCCAGAAGAGTCTGGGACATAAGACAAAAACACTGAGTTGGAGGCAGAAGAGGAGGACATCTGGAGAGATGTACTACTTGATATGCATGTGGTGATGAGGCACCTCTGCCCTCAGCGAAGCCAAAAGACCACTGAGAGCCCTAAGTGAGGAGATGATGAACGCTGGAAGCATACACCTGTTTGTCTACAACCAGCCTTAGCTAGGGCCAGAGCCTTTAGCAGAGAGCTAGAAAGTGCACAGAAGGCATTAAGTCTTGGAAGACCTTTCTGTTCCTATAACATCACCATCACATCTTCTGATTCACTTTTTCCTTCCCACCTACCTTGTAGGTCATTCAAAAGCCAATGATTTTTTTTAAAAAAAACAATAAAAGTTGATATTGTGTCTTCATGAGTTACAGCTTTGTACATATCCTCAAAGTATTAATATATAAATGTCTTAGGTTCCCTACTGTAAGGCAGTAGATTCAATGTATTACACCTTTGTGAAATGAACTGAGAATCAACAAAATGTTTGTTACATGACAGATTAAAAACTTCCACAGTCTAGTCTAGAGAATATTTTCAGTGCTGAGAGTATATTATTTACAAAAAAATTACTAGAATGCTCCCACCTTCTAGTAAGCTTTTTATTGAAGTGCAATATGCACACAGAAGCAAGCACAAATCATAAATATATGCTTGATGAATTTTCCCAGAGTGAACACTCCCAGAACAAAAAAAAATGCTCTTTGTTTTTTTTTGTAAATAGTTTTCTATGCCTGGCTTTTCAAAACTACTGAATAATGCAAAAACTTAGCATATAAAATGTATTATTTTAAGTTCAGTTTGCCAGAAAATGCTAGAAATTTAATAAAATACCATGCCTAAAAATGAGCCATTTTACTTCAAAGAGGATAATTATCTTGGAATTTTATTTTCCGAGTTAGAAAGTTAAAAAAGGTTTGTTTTCTTTTTAACCATGAGTGGGCATATGGTTATTTCTTTCACCCCTTAAAAAGCCAGGGCTTCCTCAGCTGCACCTTCCTAACAGCCTTTCCAAAAACAAAGGATGGCTCTCTTTGCTTTCCTTCCTCTTCACCTCCTCCCATGCCCCACACTGTCCCTGGGAGTTGTTTTGAAACTAGGCAATCTCATTCTCTTCAGCCCTCCTGATTTTCAGAAGCTCCACAGAAGAAAGAAGGAGTTTTTCTCATGGGCCATTGCACAACCTCTGTTTATGCAGTGAGTGTGCTTCAGCCTCTACCTTTAATTGGCTGATAAAACCACGCGGAGAGCAAGGTATCCCAGTACTTTGAGACAGATCTGGCGCTAAGGGCACCAACTCTTCTCTGAGTTATGAGTCAGGAGCAAGACCCTGGAAATGCAGAATGTGCCCAAACACATTTGTTCCCACTCAGCTGACAGCCTTTTGATGGGAAACCAAATGGAATGCAAGACCTGCGTGTCCCCTACTTGACAATAACTAAGAGGCAGATGGCCCAGTCACAAAGGGCGATGTAAATGTCTATATGTTAGATGCCAACAAAGTGATTATAAAATTAAGGACAAGTATCTGGGCATTGCTTTCCAAGTGCACGTTATTTTTCACCAGAAATTTCAGGGAAGGTTGGGCTTTCAAACATTTAATTAGTATAATGGAACTGGTTCTGCCAAGCATATCTTAAGTTAGTGGAGGGCTCAGCCTCCTTGTCATACTAGGTGGTGCCAACTCTTCCCTGTTGGAGAAAGGTCTGAGGGTGGAGGGTAAATGATGTACCTTGTCTTAAGGTGTCCATCACGGGCATGATAGCAGCACCTGTGAAGGCTTTCCATCACTACTCACAACAATAAAATTCTCCAAAGCACCCACATCAGTGGCAAAAATCTCACATCTACCAGGAGTTGGGTTAGCTCTGGAAGGGGTACTAATTGTATATGATTTTTTTTTTCCTCCATGCAAGTTCAAACCCAAAAAAAAAAAAAAAGCAGTAATTTATCAGTACAATTTTTGCTAATATAGGTTGCAGATGATTAAAGATAAATTATAAAGCTTCCATAAACTACAATTTTATATCCAGATCTCTGATATATTAATAAAGAGAACAACAAAATCTCTGAAAATAGAACATCAGCAATGATTCTGGTCTTTTACTACCATTAAAGACCAAGACATTATAAAGAAAATGAGGATTAGAAAATGTGTTCTTCAATTCACATTTAAGAGTGCTTTATTTAATATATAATTTATGGCTGATCTAGTAAATGTGTCTGAATTTAAAACCCTTTCTATTGTCACCTTTTGCTTTGTTACAAAATTTTCTATGTCTCTTAAAGTGCAGAACAGCAGCTCTCAAACCTTTTGGTCTCGGTATCCTATTACACTCCTAAAAGCCCCAAAGAGCTTTTGTTTATGTGGGTTATATATCAACAATTACCATATTAGAAGTTAAAGCTGGGAACATTTAAAAACATTTACTTATAATTCATTTAAAAATATAGTCATAAACCCATTACATATTAACATGAAAAGTAAGTATATTTTCCAAAACAAAAAGTTGGTATGAAGGATGCCATTATTTTATATATTTGTAAATCTTTTTATGTCTGGGTCAATAGAAGACGAGTAGATTCTCATGTCCGGCTCTGCATTCAAACTGTTGTGTTCTGTTTATTGGTGGATGCCTGCGAAGAAAATCCTGTCTCACACAGATATGTAGCCAGAAAAGGGAGGAGTATTTTAATAGCCTTTTCAGATAATTTTGCATATTCTACTTTGGTACTACACGAAAAATCAAAAAGTGGGAGTTTCTCAAAGGTTAGTTAGAATATGGAACCTGAAACCATATCAGTGATTTTTTGTACTCTATTAAAATCAAATACATTGGCATATTTTACACTTGGAATGGATCTTTTATCCATGTGTGTTTTTCTAGTATGCATTGGTCACTTGGAAACTATTGGTTCACTGAGTTTTGTACCTCTTTTAGTTGTTGACACATTTCGTTATCAGATTATATAATGAAAATATATATTCATTATGTGATTATATTAAGAAATCACATTGATTAATATCAGTACCCATATGATCAGGAAAGTTTTTAAGTATTGGGAAGCTGTCAAATTCATGGAGGGTTGATTATAAGTTTTCCAAAATTCTAATTTTTGTCTGAAAGACTGAATTTATTGGCAATAAATACCGTCAACTGTTTTTCTCGAAATGACAGGCTCATTTAGTTCATTTTGGAGAAAATATATGAAACACACTCAGAACTGAATAACGGCATTCAGTCATTCTATTAAGCAAAATGGCATTCCATTCAAAAAGCAACTAGTTTAGCTCTTAACTCAAACAATAGCATAAGCACTTTTCCTTGGAGACAAACACGCTGCTACTTTGATATGGAGCAGAAGGGCTTCATGTATACTTCCCATTTTGTCATAAAGAGTATTAAAAGGGTGTGTACCCAAGGATGAAAATTCAATAAACTCAATAATTTTTTCTGCTTCATCAAGGACATTCTTAAATTAAACTGGTAATTTTTTTTTTTTTAACAGTGAGTGCACAGTAATGAAGAATACCATGATTGCTACTACAGGTTGGTGTCACTGTCCTGATTCCCACTAAGGTGCCAGCAGATTTACCTACCAATGATTTGTATCATTAATGTAAATGGACAATATATTAATAGTAAAAAGGGTGAATAATGACTTAGTATTATTGTGCAACTAGGTTTTATCTCTTGCAGGCCCTG
Source organism: Cheirogaleus medius (assembly GCA_008086735.1). Taxonomy (NCBI): domain Eukaryota; kingdom Metazoa; phylum Chordata; class Mammalia; order Primates; family Cheirogaleidae; genus Cheirogaleus; species Cheirogaleus medius. The sequence continues at coordinate 3,415,880 of VBSM01002959.1, forward strand.
AGAAGGCCTTGGGAACCCCTAGGGGTCCCTGGATCGCACACTGACGGCCACTACTGTAGGGGATAGTAAGTACAAATCCAAACACTCTAATCTGCTCAGTGCTCATGTCCTTGTGGAGTTCATGTAAAGAAGATTTAAAAGGTTTATTTCTGTCTCCACTCTCCTGCCCTCCTTGCTTAAAAAAAAAATTTCATTGTGGTAGCTCAACATAAATTGTGTGTACAGAACAGAGAATTGCGGCGCTCTTGATTTCATCAGCATTTTTCTCCTTAACAAAGAGAGCTACTCTAACACTCTATCATGCTATTGAGAAAACTATCAAACGATCATGATTATAGGAAATATGACATGCTCAGTTCCCCCTCCATCCCACCTAACTCCAACCCTCCCAAACCTTTCACTTTGGGGGGAATTTCGGATCAGCTCTTGGCAGTGTCCTCAGAAATAATTGGTTGTCCTAATTCAGCCACATGCAAATTAATGCTCCCCTAAAGAGGCCTTATTATAATTTCCAACCCTTGATGTCTACATAATTCCCCTATAGTTCTTTAACTTCTTGCTTTCTAACTTCTGTTTACCGATGCACTACTTTTGTCAGCTCGGTATACATCAATTAGTAACACAGTTGTGTTTATTAGGTCTCCCTAGAGCCTTGAGAAAGCTGCTTTGTATTTATTAATGACTACACAGAGCACTACTATTTTTCAATAGCATTTAAAAATCAGTAAATTACTGAAGACGAACTATAAAAGAATTTCATATTTCAAAGGCAAGCATAAAAAAAAAGCACATTATTTCAAACCACCCATAATACTTGCATGGTTAATTTTATTTTGATATTATTAAAATGTATTAATTTTATTTAATATCAAGGGGCGGGAGAGTCAAACCCAGGCTCTTCTGTTCTACTTTTGGCATTTTAGAACACACACACGATTTGAGTTAGAGAACTGAGGCATAGATCTGATGATTAATTAGGAGCTGGTTTAACAGGTCTAAATTTCATTATCTCACACACACACACACACACACCTGTTAAGTAATGCACACCTGATTCAGCAAAAATCCACCCATGAGATTAATTTTTTTTAAAGTTAAAAAACAAGCAATCAAGAGCAAAACAAACGCCTAACTCCACCAACTTAGGTCCAGTTTTATGTTCTCAAGCATCCTTCCAAATAACCAACTTGAAATGTATCCAGTTTGTACACTCTTATTTTGTGAATAATTCCCTGTACTATATATATTATGTAAAGTCAGAGCTTCCCACACTAGTATAGAATTCACTACTCATGGAAACCAGAGAGACCAATCTCTCCTGTGATGAATCTGTCCTAACCAAACTTAAAGTGATGGGGAACAATTACAATCCTCATTTGCCCTGCTTTTATATTCCCGGTCATTTATGAAACGAAGACGCTGATCTGCAAAAATCACTATGCATTCATGAAAGGAGTTCTGGGAGCTCCCCCCCAGGATCTGGCTATGAGGCAGAAATATACCTCAGTGCACTTCCTTTGTCTTGTGCTCCCTCTTTGATGTGCAAGTCACTGGTGGAGTAAGCTGTGATCGCTTTGATGTTGAACTTCTAGACTTTATTGTTACTAGCATGCCTACAAGGAGAGCTGTCAGTCATTTCTCACATCTGAACAACCATGTTTCTTTACGGCACCTCTTTTACAAGCATCAATCCTTAAATACATGTTTTCACATTCCTGCTGATTACCACACTATCTTTGTTGGGGGAGGGCTGTGCTCAAATATAACTACAGGCACCCACATTTTCTGTAAACACCCCCGAGGCATCATCAGATGGCTGGTAACCAACCTTCTTCAACAAGAGAAGCCTGAGTGCAAAACATATTTCTAGCAAATGAAAACATTCTGAAAATGCTCAATCCATCTTAACAGTCAAAATGAGTAGTTTAGCCAATATTTTCCCTAAGCAGCCAACTGAAATTACATAGAAACTTCCAAGCCACTTCAAAAGGGATTCTGAAGGCAACAGCAGCAGGGGGTTTAGAAAGTCTGCCAAAACTCTGAGACATCTTAACTCATCTTAAACAACTTTGTTTCTCTGCAGTGGTGGAAACAAAACACTTCTGTTCTACAGGATTTTGCTTGTGGTAGAAACATTGCTTTTGAAATAGATTTCTATCAAACCAATTGTTTTGTTAAACAATATCACTTTCAGAAGTTGCTCGCTATTATGGATGTGATTTAAGTTAAAGGAAGATGATTTTTCATAACTTAGGTCTAAGGCAAATGTGGATGTGAAGAGAATGCATGTACAATTTCTTAAATATATTCAGGCAAAATAGGCAATATGCAAATCTTTGAAGACCTCTGTTGAAAAAGATATGGCTCTGATTTCATTTACTAGCTCCCATCAGATTTTCTTTTCAAACTCCTTTATCACTTCTGAAACTGCTGAATATTATCAAACCCCACTGGGAAATTCCACACAAAAAGGAAATAAACTTGAGGTGCTTACGTCACACCACGCTGGTTTTTAACGAACAGCTATCTTTCTGAATAAATGTTTCAGCGAAACCCAAGTTCTTAGGGATACCAGGTCTCAAACGGGGAAGTAAAATGATATTTTTCATGGGAGAGTTTAGTTCTGTTATTATTATTATTTCATATAAGCTGGCAACACGGGAGATACTCTGTTTCTGCTTGCTAATAAACTGCAAAGAATACATTGGGAGTGAATCAATTTCTTTGGGTTTCTGGCCTGGAATATTTGGTAAAGAATGAAATTACTGTGGTGTACAATGGTTAAGGCTGTTCCACGGTTTCCATTTTTAAACAACTGTCTCTGCCCCTCAGTTTTAAATCAACCATCAAAAATGGAAAAAGCTTTGGGCTAGAATTTGATAAATAAGGTATGACTGTAATTCACCAGAACTAAGTCTGCACATACTTATTATTAATATTAATGAAAGCTTGCTTGTTCTTAAATTTACTTAAATAGTCGGCATGAAGTAATTATTTCTTTCTGCCTTAAATTTTTACTTCCAAAGGAACTGATTAGCTGATTGAAGCACCTATAGCAATTAAGGGTAGAGACTGGGAATAAGGAACCCAAGAGGCATTTGTTTGCCTCTACTAAGCCTCAAACAAGAAACCAGACCATTGTTCCGTGTTAACAGAAACATTTTCATAGATTGCTAGAGCTGGAAAAGATCTTGATGGCTATCCAGTCCAACCCTCTAATTTTAGAAATGGGGAAAGTGAGCAATTGATGCGACTTGACAATTATTGCATCATGGATCTGGGACAGGAACCCATGTCTTCATCCTCTCTCACCCTATATAGAAGGGTTTCCGCTACTCAACACTGTTTCGCTACGCTGGGGACCAGGTGACTCATGTATAAAGTCAGCCTCTAGATTAGACTCCTCAACTAGAATTAACTAAGTAGCTTAAAAAAATTACTAGTACTTGGCTTCACCTTGGGCCAATAAAACCAGAATCTCTAGGAGCAAAGCCTGGGCTTATGTATTTTGCTTACGAATTTTAAAAAGCTCTCTAGATAGACTAATATGCAGACAGGGCTGGGAACAGATGACCTCTAAGATCTTTTCTGGGTCTACAGCAGAATGTTCACCATCAGTTGGAAATGTTTCTTTGATTCAGTTTCCTGGTGTCGATCCACGAGGCCATAAGCATTTCTAAGTTATCTAAGTCTCATTTCTAAGTTATTGTACTGTTTTTACACTGGCTTAGCCATTGTCACTATCTATATTTACCTAATTCATTTATATGTTTACTTAGGTGTTGTTTCCCTCTCCCCACCTGAATGTATACTTGCAGACACCAGGGTCTGCCATGATCACTGCTGTCCCCACCGCCCCCCGCCTCACATCTGCCACAATAATGGAATATTGCATCAGCATTTTCCAAATGAGGGAGCTGGTGTTGCAGCGTGGAACGGGGCAGGTTGCTATCCTCCTCACCAGCCAGAGCAGTTCTACTTTTATCTGTTCCACCAGACTAGAAGCTAAGCTGCTTGAAGGCAGTGGTTTGTGTTTTCTGGACTCCTCCTCAAAGGCATGGGCACTGGCAGAGACACGCACACCAGGCGCTCAGTGACTGACAAAGGCCCTCTGGTAAATAGGAAGCATTGAGGAGCTTGCAGGGCACTGAAACCTTTACTTTGTTGCTGTAAAAAGCAACACAGAAAATACATCACTGTTTCCACCAGAGTTGGCCTTGACTCCTGCAGTAGAATCTCCAGCCTGTCCCCACATGTGGTCACAATATTGGCAAGACCCAGCACCGGCACATACTGAGCGCTAGAATGCATTGCATTTATGTCACATGCAGAAGCCAGAGCTCCCAGACAATGCTTTATGGTGAGAGGGAATATAGTGTTTGTAAAGTATCACAGGCACCTCTAGCACCAAAACAACCTCAGGGTCCTCTCCTGTTTGGGACATTTGGGGTAAGAGATTTGGAGTGAAGTCTGCCTACTTCCTCCTACATGCTGGTTGAGATAGCAAGGCCAAAGTAACCAGAAAAATAATTCAGGAGTTTTAATAATATTTAAATAATGGCAGAAATTGCTCATGTTGGGCAGCTCTTCTGCTCTGAAAGCAGATTTCAGTGGACTAAAGGGAAATGTATGATCACCCTGATATTATTTACCTTTCTGAGCTTCACTGTCCTCATTAGTAAGAGGAGAGGGTTGGACAACAGCAGCGATTCCAAAACCCATCTGAGCCTCGCTATCAAGAGAGGCGCTTTTATAGGCATGCACCACCGTGCCCAGCTAATTTTTCTTATTTGTTGTAGAGACAAGGTCTTGCTATTTTGCCCAGGCTGGTCTTGAACTCCTGGGCTTAAGTGATCCACCTGCTTTGGCATCCCAAAGTGCTGGGATTACAGGTGTGAGCCACCACACTTGGCCTATGCTTTTCAAATATATGCCTTCCTGGGCCTCACTGAGAGAACAGATTGATAGAATCAGAGACTCTCTCTGGGTGGGACCCAGGAATCTGCCTTTTAACAGACTCCCTGGATTATGGGATATACTCTGCAGTTTCAGAACCACTGTTTTAGACAGGTTTTAGAGCTAACTCACGGCTTATTTGGAAGCAACCACATTCACACTAAGTATAGAGGTTGACCATATCCAATTATATTAACATTTCATTGGATTGTTTTGCATGTCACAAAATCTCCTTCATTTCAAATGGCACGTAGCTCATAGAAATTGCAAACCTATAAGCCTAGCAGTTGTAAAGCAGCCTTCTGTGGTTAAGTATGGTTGCCAATTTCTCAATGCATTTTTTAAACACTGATTCATGGCTTAAGATATTTGGGAGGAAGGTGTCTCAGGTCTATTACGAAGGCACGATGGTGGCACCTGAATTATCTTCCACACAATAGGCACTTAAGTATTTGCTAAAACTAATTTGTTTACTTATTTTTACCCAGTGTTCGACAGAAGATTTGAAGTGAGATAAACAAATAAAAAGAAGGGGGGGGATCTCCCAACAACTGAAAAATGGAAATAATCTTCTGTGAAAAAGAGAATACTTCTCATGTGGTAAAAGAATCACACTTCTGGGTGGTGAGGGTTGAAAAACGGTTAGCTTCAATAACTGATCTGAAACTTAACCAAAAGTCTTCATTTTCTGAACTACTACCATATTTTTATGATGGAAAGTTTCGAACAGCAGGTTTTCCTTGCTTTTTGTTTTCCTTGTTTTTCATGAAACAATACAATTTCATCTTTCTAGTAGGAACAAGTGAGCACTGTTATCCTTTAAAATCCTGGTGATTATCTGGCATTATTATTACCCTGGTTATTATAGCTCAGATTTGAAGCTTTGACTTCTTGAGCGGTACAAAATTCACATAAACATGCATTCTTATACCTCTGTGTAGCATCAGGGACAAATGATATTTAAGCAAATAGGAATATCTATATTTAATCCTCTGGTTCCAACACAGGAATCAGACTGTTTTGATCATTTCACATTTGATACAGCACCAAAACTGAACCCACAATTCACTTCTATTATCTATTTGTCCTAAAAATTATGCAAACAAATGCTTATCTCTATTTCATGTAATATTTTGAAGCATGAACTCTTTTATGTTCCAAAAACTTATGTAACTATATCTTATTTTTTAGGCAAACTGTATATACTTCAATGAACCAAATGATCTATCCACAAGTTTTCAGAAACCAAGGGGTTAACAGTTTTTTTATCCATGTTTAAAATTATTTTATTACCAAGAAAAGCTACAGTAGTTTACTTCTTTCTAAACCTTTATCATTTTTGAAAAAGAAAAGCTCTAGATTTAAAAAGAGAAAAGGCTGAATTTAGCTTATCAAATGACAAAATCTTTTAAAAAAATATTCAAGGGGTAGAGGATCAGAATTAAGGTTGAAACATTAAAAAAATTACAAAGATTACCATAAAGATCATAATAATTGTTTACTCACAAGCCAAATCTCACTTAAATTTAATATACAAACAGAATTTTATAAATCAGCTTTAATCTATCGTTAAGTTTGCAAAAACAAAAAAACAAAAAAACTTCCCTTACTTCCTTCCAAGCAAACTTTTAAAATTCATTATCTCCCTTATAGTTGCATTTCTGATAACCATGTAAAACAATGAATTACACTTTTGAACCTAATGTAGAATGTCCCGTTGCACTTCAGAAAATAATTCAACCTTTGACCTTCCCCACTAGCCTGATGGGAAATTCATTGGCACCAACACGGCTTTAGCCTTCCATGAGTGAGCAACCACTAGAGGGCAGCCTTATCTCAGATCTGACACACTGCCGAAAAACATCTCAAATGCTTCCAATATTCTTCCTTTAATTATTTTTGAATATCTTTGATTTTCCTGGATATTTAATATCAACTTCAGTGGAACTAAAAGTATTCCTAAACGGTTCAAAAGTCCACTTCCACAAATTACAATGAGATCACAAAGACTGGTCATGAGAGGTGCTAAAGATACACCTGAGTTTATGTCTCTTAAACAGTTTAAAACAAAAGTTTTTCGTCTTTAAGTCATTTCTTCCTCTTTACTATGTGGTGGGTTAAATGCCAAGTCAGTCACACCACAACTGGAACTTGGGGTGCACTCTTGGCATGAACATTTCTAGTGGTTCCAGGCAAACTGAAGTGTGTTTGAAGAAGAAACGGACGAAGATTGTGGGAAGGTGAAACCATGGATTTTGAGCAAAACGGACTGGAGAGAGGACCACCAGAGATTACAGATTAGAGGGGTGTCGTGTGTGTGTGTGTGTGTGTGTGTGTGTATGCTTCAAATAACTGTCTTTCATTTGAAAGATGGATTAAATGTGTTCTACACAGCCCCAAAAGAAAGGATCAGAATTAAGGGATTAGAAGAACAAAGGGGACTTACGCTTGATTTAAGATTTTTCTAATTCAAGATTAAATAAACTACCTTTAAAGATAGTGAGTTCCCCATCATTGGAGGTGTTCAAGCCTAACCACATAACCACTTGGCAGGAATACTGTGGAGAGGACCCAAATGCCAATGGGACATTTCATCTAATTGACTTCTAAGGTTTCTTCTACCCCGAGACTCTATGAAATAATGCTAATTTGCTTTCAAACACACCTCAATCCAGCAGTCATAAACGTAAGTCTTCACCAAATGAGAAATGAGCTTTTGAAGATCTACTTGGAAACTTTTAGATTTCAGGTGATTTTCTAAAAGACAACAGATTTCTCAAGAGTGTATTTATAATCATTCTCCCTAGCTTTCATGGAAACAAACAGGACAGCATTCACGAGCACAAGGTACATGAGCTTTCGGCTACGTAAAGGCATATTAAAATTAGAAGATGCATTTGTGAATGCTCCCTTCGCCTAGGGATAAATGGAACATATAGATAAATCTCTCAATTCTATCACAATGGTGATCAGTTACACAGGTTAGCTCCACTTCATGGTATTCTGTATTCTTTAGGAAAGTAATGCTTACATTTCACCCAGATCCTCTTACAACAAGCAGACTTAATGAAAATCATGGATGAAGAGAGCTAATGATAAGCAAATAAGAATAACCCCATTTGTACCAAATTGATTTTATTAAATAGTAATTTAAAGATATTAGGCTCAGCAAAGCATTACATAATTGGATCTTTTTTTTTCCCTTACAAATGCCAGAGTTATAATTTCCACTAACTAGAGACAAAGTTATATCCAGGACATTTTCATAGCTTCCTCCAGAGGAAGCATGCAGATAGAAATTAGGGTTCCAGTCCGTGCTTCACTATGTATCAGTTGAAGAGCTTGGTTACAACACATAACCTCTGTGAGCCTCAGTTTCTTCAGTGAAAAAACATGACACTATTAGTGACTTTCTAAGGAGGATTAAATGAGATAAGACTGTTTGTAAACCATACAGCACAAAATATAGATTACCATCATTTCTCTATTTATTTATGAAATGCCTAGGAAACTTCAGAAGCAATAAAATTAAAAGCAAAAAATGAAATCACTGGCAAACCTAAGGAATAAACTTGATGTTACTTTTTTATATCCACGGGAGCAAAGACTTTAAAGTTTTATTATTTTCTTAAAATATGATGAGGGCTAACAAATTTCACTTCAAAAAGAAAATCCTGAAACAAAAGATTTCACCTACTTTCTTGCATTTTTCTCATTGGCTAAATTATCTGACTGACTACTTAGGTCTCTTATCTCTGGCCATAGCACTCTGACAATTTACCAAAAAAGCATGTTCTATCATGTCACACACAATACTGACAGATACAAAAGGCCCTGACTATGAATCTCTCAGTCCATGAGTCAAAAGGCTGGGATAGAAGGGAGGTATCCTTAGTGGCGGGCGTAGCTAGGTCGGGGAGAGGGAACTTGTAAATCATTTCTCAGAGGGTCAGTACATGGTCTTTGAGATGCTATCAAATGACACCTGACTTGTCACTGGTAGATCTCTCCATAAAATTTTGTTTTAAGAAGAGAAACATAAAAATGGTATAGCTGCTGACTCTGAGTGTCTAATGATGGTTTTTAAAATTACTAAGTATGAAATATATAGATTAAGACAGCCTGGATTTCTTACTAGTGAACATGATAAATATTTAAAATGTATGCAGAAAACATTTCTATGACAAAGTATTTTTAGAAGATTTGGTCAGTACAAGGGGTTGTATTGATCTCTAAAATAAGAGAATTTTAAGAAAATTGAACTCCATATCTACCTCTTCCAATCTATCCATTCATCCAGTAACTTTTTCTCCCAGTAAATGGCCATTTGTAAATATTATTTTCTTAGGCAGCCTAGAGCAAATTACAAAGTGGCTGGGTGCTATTGCAGGTGCTTTGCAATTATCTACTTGCTGATCTCAACCATTTTTATTGTGATTCACTTGTCTAGGAGGGAAAGATGGGAGAAAAAGGAGTCTAGTGAGAACTATTGATATATTTACAAGCATATCTACTAGATATTAAAGAATTAAGGTTTAAATCACATACTCTATATATTTTGAAAGGACTATTTCTATTTAGAAATATTATTTCATAACTGGGTAGCATTAAAGATATTATATGGTTCTCAATTCAAATCGAGGGCAAAGTGGTTTACTTGAGCATGATGTTGCTTTGCATTTCAAGTGATGTGATTGAAATATATAAAATCAAGTGGCTGCCCA
>VBSM01002959.1:3428274-3494749 GCA_008086735.1 Cheirogaleus medius
CCGCGCCCCCGGCCCGCTCCGCGCCTCTCGCATCACCTGTGGCCGCCAGAGCGCTTTCCGCACACGGCGCCTCGCACTACGCGCGTCTGACCACTTTCTTCCTCGACTCCGCGAGGCCGAAGGCGCGCAGCCCGACGCCGCTCTCCCGCTCCCTCCCCGGAGCCCTCGGGGGTGACAGATGAACAGAGGGGATTGGTTTCGGGGGGCAGGTGGGCAACAGTCACCCTCATTTCCCAGAGTGCCCCGGCTCTATTTGGAAGACACTGACCCCTCCAGGGCCGTGGAGAACGAAGCCACCGGGACCGTCCGGGGGACTGGAGAAAGCGCCTCCGCTGTCTCTCCGGAGAGACTCCGCCTGGGCAGGGGCAACTCCGCCCACTCAACCCTGGGTAACCCTCATCGTACCCACATCCAGGGTCCTGGCTTACATCCCTCGCCCCCCTCCCCGCGTCCAGGGCCGCCGATACCTGGAAGGAGAGCACAAAACTGTACGTGAATCACTTAAATGAACTCCAGTTGCCGGCTAATTTGAGCCACTCAATTCCCAGGCTCTTTCATATCCAGCATTCTCTCCAGAGAACACGTCTACAAGTGGAAAAGGCTGAAGTTTTCATACCCTAAAAACGAGACTCTGGTATTTTGGACAGAAAAAAAAAAATCTCTAAAGGTCAACTTTGTGAATTTTAACTTGCAACCAAGACTTAATTCCCTCCAAACTTGGAAACTTAATCCTTTTTCTGACCTTATGGAACCGTAAATCATGACATTATTATTTTAAAGATGAATCTCCTTGCGATGAATTTCAGATGCTACATGCTCAGATTCTGCATTATTTAAAACGTTGGCAAGTATATCTATAGTATTGAGCATAACAGAAAAAATTCTCAAAAGCCAAGTTTGTATACCTACTGCTGTTCCTTCCCGAAATTTCATTCTGCTTTCCTTTCTGTTGGTCTGTGTTTTCATGTACAACTTAAAATATTAGATGGCTATTAGTTGTTGCATTCATGATAATTAAGCAAGGAGAATTCTAGCATTTCTTCTTCCATATAACTGAGTTGCCCTTGCCCCTGAGTTGGGCTATACTTTAAAACACAAGCAGACCAATCAGCACTGTAGAAAACAAGGATTCATACACTCCACACTCCCCAGCCCCCTTTCAAGGCAAAAATTAAGTCTTCCAAACATCTACACAATGCTCCGATTTAGAAGTTCAAGAAAGTTCACTGTCCTTCAGTCAAGTGGCTTTATAAAAGTTTGATTTCAGATAAATTCATTCTAATACAATTTTTTCCTTTATAATTTTTTTCAAATAAAACTACAATTAGAAAAGAAATTATAAAAGTGTGAAGCCAAGACCTACCCATGTTAACTCAGCTGTCCAGCCACAGTGAAGTGGACAAGAGTTTCAAATGAATCAAACATACCCACTGAAATGTTTACAATTATGAAATGAAATCACACCACGTACCCATGATGCAACTACATCTCCCAGTGAGGCAACGCCCCTCAGTGGCACTGACACCATCATTCAAATTTGGGTCTTGATTTCCCTTGTGCTAACCACTATGAGAAGGAGAGGTAATGCCAAGCTATCCTGTAGTGAAGTCCCAGGTACAATTTTCTTTTCCTTGTACCATTAAAGGATGGAAAACCATCAGAAACTGCATGCTCATAGGTATGTTCTTCCATACTCAATACAAATGAACCCAGTTATACAACTGTGAGAATTCACAGTGTTACTTTATTTTTTTTACAATGTTACTTTAAAACAGTATCCTGCTTTAGAAAATAATGTTTTGAAATTAACCAAATCCATTAGCTCTAGCCTGCCTTTTAGACATCTGAATCCATGGTAAATAGTGTTACATCACTAGTAATCAGTATTTATTTTCATTTCAAATGACATTGGTCATTGGGAACGACATGTAAGGTGACATGTGCCCCTGCAATTACAAGCAGTAGAATCATTCATCCTATAGATAATGTCCCCGACAGAAGTATAATCTAATAATACTTATTCGAAATATTTACACATTTATTCAACAAAGACGTTTCCAGGATAATGTAATACTGACCTTGCCCTTTAAAAATGTATTTCATTCACATCCTACAACTAATGAGCAACAAAATTTCAGATCTGAAGTCCTAACCTTCCAGTGGGGCTAGATACTATTTGTAATACATGCCTCTATTAAATGTCTTCAGCTTTTAACCCAGCCTATATTACTGTTCTTTATGTTAATATAAAGCTGTCATGAAACTTTCAGAATAAAAAATGAGAGGCTGGTTTTTTGGGGTTTTTTTTAATTTTTATTTTTTTAACCAAAGTACAAATTTTCTACAGAACTATAAGTCCCCAACCAAACAAATCAGCCAGGAATGAAAGGATCTATATCTCTCTTCAATAGTGCAGACTTGGAGCCACCACTGATACATTATAGTGAAAATTTTTCCTATTATTATATTAAAATACAATGATGCAGAAATATAATAAAATATTAAAATACAAGAAATATGTAGGAATAATTATTTGGCTTTTATTAAACAAATGCTCATGGAGTACCTACTATGGGGAAAACATAGTGCTAGGCAATATTTTCTTTCCATCTTTTTCATTTTACCAAGTGTTCTAAAAAAAAATAATAATTTTGCTTACGTGAAGATAATTAAACAGAATGGGAATTCTTTACCATGGATGAGAGCAGTATGTATTAATTCTCAACTCAAAGTTTCTGTTGGCTAATCTCAGAAAAAGAAGGCACACAGCATACTTATAAACACAATGTAATTCATCTCAGAGTCCCCTAGAGATAGTCACAGCCCCACATGCTGTCCCTGTGTGCTGGGTTTCCCACTAAATCTGTCACTTAGCAAGGAAGTGGAGAGACATTTTTGATGCCAGGTTGTTCCAAAATGCCTATCAGAAAAGCTTGGTGCATTTTTGCAGGAGTCTAGACGAGTATAATCAGTGAATTGGTGCCTATCTTCCTGCGTGAGAGGTTAAATGAAGAAATAATACTTGACTTTATGAGAGTGTATTTTGTTTTTATACAAGGTCTGATCTCATGGTATGCCACCTCGAATCACACATATAATGCTACTGGGGAGAATGGCAGACCAGCAGATTGACAAACTTACCCAAGTCTTTAAGTGGCTCCTGGAACAAAGGTGATTTGAAAGTTTGCTGATGCATGTGAGAGAGAGCATTTTGGTTCTGTCCCACCCAGGCCCTGCGTCTCTCTCTCCAGTGTGTGGCAGCTTGCTAATTCAGTTAATTTCTTTCTAGCTGACCAAGAAAAGGATCAGTGAAAGGTTAATGCAGTCCTAGGCAGCTTGATTCAGCTGAATCCTTAGCCACCACCAAACTGTGACCTCTAAGAGTTGGGCCATTCTGGTTGACACAGAGCCAGAGGACCAAGTTTCCTATAGACCAAATAGGGCCAGACCCAGAAAGTTCTAAGCAAGACTACTTGGGAAGCTCTGGAGAAGGCACACGCTTACCTACAATAGATCACAGCCTTGCTTAATTTTGAGTCTAGGAACAGCCAGTATCTCATAAAAGAACATATATAAATGGAGTAACATTAATACTAGTGAGACCCAGAAACCAACAGTGAGAAGAGGAGCCCTGCTATTTATGAGTGTTAAGGGGGAGAGGATGAACAGATTAATATGGCTTATCTGTCTTATTAATGATTTTTAAAACAAATATAGATATAGATTTAAACATGCATGTGTGTGTATGCTCATGCATGTGTGTATGCTTATGCATGGTCCATGAAATATGGTGAAATAAACTGTATTTTGGTTGCAAGAGTTATCTTCAATTCTATAACTCACACTCACATGTCTTTCTCATAATCAACCACACTTACTATGTATTATGTGCCTGGCACTGTGCTGCGGAATCTAACGAGAAAGACAGTGGCCCTCATCTTGAAAAGCTCACCAATCAGCTGACCTTTGCTCTGAACTCTATAGGAGTCAGTTCCTGAGTCAGTTGGAACCTTCCTAAAGGAGTGCAGTGCATGGTTGCTCATTGAAAAGATGTTTGCACAGCACTTTGCCACTCAGAGTTGATAAATGGCTGCAAAGTGATTAGTGTCTCTATTGGTCTAATGGGATGTCGGAGGTGAAAGATTTGACTGGATGGAGACAATGGTGCAGGGATTCTGTGATTTCTGGAACCAGATATTTGATACACCTATTAGGAAATTCAGAGAACTGGCTTATGTTTCGTAACCATTACAATGAGGAAAAGGGTAAAGTTCGCAGGCAGACAGAGCTGAGCAACTTCCACAGAATAGGTAGGTAGCAGGTGCCTCACCATATGCACACCTACCAAGGCAGTAAGGGAAGAAATGCAAACCGAAGCCAAGAGAGCCCTCCATCCCTGTATGTTCCCATGTGCTGTCCTCACCCCGTCCCTAGAGCTGGCAGCGGGAACAGGCCATTCAGGAAACTTTTTTTTTTTTAAATTAAGAGAATACAGGAAATATAAGTGAACTCAGAATCCAGAATCCTGGGCTCCAGTTTCACACTTGTCACTAGCTTTCTATGTCCTCTTCGGTAAATCATTTCACCTCTCAGGACATTAAGTCCCACACCTGTAAAATGAGGGAGTGGGAACAGACCTCAAACCTACCATTTGAACATCCCATAACTGCTTTCAGAATCCTTTCCCATCCACCCCTCAGGCACACTTTAATACCTCTATCTCTGTGATGCTGTGTATACTTACCCCTCCATGAAGCTTCTTTGTTTCCTTGAACTCCATGGAGTGGTAGAATGAGACAGACTCTGGCATTAGACAGACTTGGGCTCAAAACCAACCTCTCATCCCACTCACTAGCTGTGTCAGCTTGAGCAACCTTTGTTTCACCATATGTGAAATAAGGACGGTGGAGCCTTGTAGGACCAATAGAAGGATTGGATTGAATTAAATACTATCAAGAAAGGACAAAGTAATTCTCTCTTAGTAGGGCTTACAAGTGGAACCCTCATCACCACCCCTATTAGCCCCTATACACACAGAGTCTGTGCCTAACATAAAATAATGATCCTTAATAAAGATTTGTTGAAATGCACTTTTGTTAAGTTTTCTACAATTTTAAAACTCTCTGTGTGTGTGTGTGTGTATAACACATGTACAGTTGACTCTTGAACAACATGGGTTTGAAATGTGTGGGTCCACTTATACAAGGATTTTCTTATACCTCTGCCACCCTGATATAGCAAGACCAAACCCTCTTCTTCCTCCTCTTCCTCAGCTTATTCAATGTGAAGATAATAAGAATGAAAACCTTTATGATGATCCACTCCCACTAAGTGAGTAAATACATTTTCTCTTCCTTATGATTTTCTTAATATTTTCTTTTCTCTAGTTTACTTTATGCTAAGAATACAGTATATAATACATATGACACATAAAATATGTGTGAATCTACTGTTTATATTATTGGTGAGGCTTCCAGTCAACAGTAGGCTATTAGTAGTTATGTTTTTGGGTAGTCTAAAGTTATGCACAGATTTCTGGCTGCAAGGGGGTCAGCACCCTTAATTCCCATGTTGTTCAAGAGTCAACTGTATTTATTAGGCACCTGCTAAATATTGGGCATATAAAGATGAATGAGAATTAAATTGCCCATTGGCCTAAGAGGCCTTGTGGTCCAGCAGGCTTTTTATGACTTATTTCCTATAAGAGAGCAAGCTGCCATCCATTGAGCAATGACTAAATATCTTCCGTATGTATTACATTGTACTAAGGCATAGAGAGGAAAGGAAAGAAGATCAAGATGTCAGTCTGTCCTTCAAGGAATTTGCAATCTAGTAGGAACTAAATGCAATGCTTATAAAGTAAGGCAGAGTGTGTGTCACATAGGCTAACTAGTCTGGAAATAAAGTGCTAGGTAAGTCAAGCATAAGAGAGGTTACTGTGTGCAGGGTTAAACTTAAACTTCATGAGAAGGACTTCGTGGAGGAGATACCATTAGAGCTAGACCTTGAGGGCCAAATAACATCTTAGTGGATAGAAATAGGAATGAAATGCCTCTTGGATGGGGGGCAGAACACAGGTAAAAGTACAGACAGAAAATGCATTTCTCATTTAAGGAACAACTAGTAGTAAGGGTTTACAGTAGTATAAAATACATACAGACAAGAAGAAGGAAAAGCTCAAAATGTAGGTGGTAAGTAGGTCTTCTGCCTTCCCTCAAAGTGCCTAGAACAGAGCTCTGCAAACTCTACATATTCAGAGAATGATTTTTTAAAAATAATTGAGGGCATAAGAAGAGAATTGTGCTTTAGAAAATAAATCTCTTTGCAGCTTGCCTATTTCATAGTCTTATTGTAAGGATTAATAGTTGGTTTGATAGTCATAAAGTTAAATTACACTTAATAAAACACATAGAGCAAAAAAGTTCCACATCACAGCACACCGAGGAAGAATAAAACTGGAAATGGATGTTATTTCATCAAAGTGAAAAGCTAAGCAGTGCATTTTAGGATGAACAAGATAAATTGAATGTTATTTGATTTTGTATCTCATCTATTTCAGTTCTGAAAATTATCTGAGACAGTTCTATTAATATAGATGCTTCATATATAGGCCATATTTTATTTCTTTTAAAGAACTATCTTAAAAATATATTTTCAAATAATGGAGAAAAGATAAGTGGTTACAGATGGTTTTTCCCTATTTTTGTCATGCATGATCAAGGACCGCAGAGTAATGTGGGCTTCTTTGGGAAATCCAAATCTCGCAGCGAGGAGCGTTCCAGGAGCAAACGCCGGCATTATTTTGCTTTCGCAGGGAAAATATGTTCCTGTTCAGTCAAGCAAAGTAATCAATTATTCTGCATTATGAAATACTCATTTGATAACTATTGACATTTCAGACAGTTGTGCCACATGTCAATAGCGGTTTTGATGCTCACATTTAAGCTCTAGCTTATAGGACGGGATTCATCTGGGCTGACAGCATCTGATCAGAAGTCTATTCTCTGCTCTCAGAAGTACATCTATTATTTATGTCCAGTCCTGCACTGTGGAAGTGTGTTGTGAGCACTAAAACAAGAACAGACATGGGTATTTTTTTTTTGTTTCAGTAAAAATGTTAAATTCCTCTAAAAACGTTAGATTTGCATTTAAAAAATAATCACTCTCCTCTTGAATTAAAAACTATTCCTACATTTTGTAAGATGAGGATAGATTAAATTAGGCACTCCATTCAGAAGGACCAAAATTAACATTAGATTTTTAAGTATCAAGTTCAACCTTACATCCCCCAAAATCATTTTCTTAAATCAAAATGGCTTTCCAATAATTACATAATACTGTTGCTGTTGCTGCTACTATGTCTCCTATTGATAGGTTAACCATTCCTTGGGACTTCCTCTGTGGCAGGCATTTATTTTATGTTCTTTTTATCATTCCATTCAGCCAAAAACATTCTGTACTTTTATTATCCTCATTTTACAGATGAGAAAACTGGGCACAGAGAAATTAAGTGATTTGTCCAAGAGCGCAAGGCTAATAACTTGTGGAAACATAAGAAAAATTTCAGTAAACTGATTCTAGGGTGCACACTCCTAACCATTATGCTATGACTCTCAAAAATTTTATTAATTTTTCCTTGAGTTCAGCACTACTCAGTATTTTGAAAATGGCAAGCTGACTTCTCCAGAAATCAAAAATTACTACTCTAATAACATCTAGGCATGTGTGCGAGAAATTCTTTTATCACTTAGCTCCTGTAATTGAGCAGGGTTAGCATGTGTCATTATGAATTATTGCACAATTTAGTAAATTATTTAATTACTACTAATGAAGAAACATACTGTACACGGTTGTAATTATCCTGTTGGAAAACAATGTTGCCATTTGTACATTTAAAAAACACTTGCTACACATTAAAAAGTCTTGAGGAGAGTTTTCTTGTGTTTTAGAGTAATTAAACAACTCTAAATATTGGTACTATTGGTAATGGAATGTTAGATAAGATTGCAAAGGAACTAAAAAATACAAAAGCCAACGCCGGCATTCCTAAAAGATTCCAAACAGAAGAAAAATCTATTAAAAATGGAAAAAATAACAAATTCATAGTTCATGGTATTCTCCACAAAAAGCACAAGACAAAGATATTTACTGTTTTCACTCTTCCAAATTATATCACTGCTGCTCTTTTCCCAACAATTTTTGCAACATATGTTATATAATATAGCAGTTTGTTCACCTTCTTTAATCATCCAACAAACGGCTTTGATAGCATGAAAATCTTAAGCGGAGCCCTTTAATTTTCAATACACTTTGAATAAATTGTTGTCTATGTTTATTAAGTAACTATAGTGATGCATGGTCTTGTTGTTTATAAAAGAACATAGTACATACATAGCCTTGAGATATTTTGAAAGCATATCTTAAGTAAAATATACATAAAGTAATTTCCAAAATGTCATAATACAAGTGCGAAAGAGTGACTTGTTTGCGTAAGCTATGGTGTACATTGAGAAACTACTGATATGCATTATCAAATTAGTTGTAGTAGTCTCAGAAAGCCCAACTTGTCCACTATTCCAAAGGTTAGGTACATGTTACATGGTGAAACTGACTTTCATAAACCAGAAGGTAATGGTGATTTGATTTATAATATCTTTGTGTCTTGAAATATAACAAAGGTAATATGGCACAGCCATCGTAAACGTGGAAGTATAAAAAAGGGAAATATCAGAGTTGGAAGATACCCAAAGAGGTTATGTGGTCTCCCTCCTCCAAGGATATAAGCAGCTGAACTGTCCATTTCTGACAGTTGCCTACCATTAAATAATTATATATAAGCAAGATAAGTGATATTATCATATTTGCTCTGTTGCCTTTTTTTCTATATTATCCCAAGGTCAACTGCCATTTAACTGGGTAATTCAAAAACAAAAGTTTTGTCCATTTATGAATAATGCATATATGAGAATTATAGCATGGTTTGCAGACTTCAGCACTTGTCAAAAAAACCAGTAAGAAACTGTTTCCTGTCACCATATTAGATTTAGGCATAACAAAACAGGAGAAAAGAAAACATGTTTTATATGTTCAGAGAAATCACTGTTCAATTTGTAGTGCAACAAATTACTATATAGTGTTTATTTTATACTAACAGTATCTTATCAACTACAGTAAAACACATAGGGTGCTCTCTGTTTTTATGGAATTTTCTCATGTTACTGTGGCACATTAGAAGAACTATACTTTAATTCATCCTTCAAATATCAGGGTTTTTTTTATCTTTTTATTAAAATATAATTTACATATACTAAAACTCACCCTTTTTAATATACAGGCTAAGGCATTTACTTTTATAACTACCAACACAATCTAGACACAGAATAGTTCTATCCCCTCTTCCACAATATTCCCTTGTGCCTCTTTGTAGCCAACTTATCCCTCAACCAGAGATCTATTTTCTATCCCTACAGTTTTGCCTTCGAAAAATATTATTTCAATGGAATAGTACATTATGGAACCTCTTGACTGGTTTCTTCTACTTAGCATGAAGCATTTGAAATTCAACCTGTGTTGTTCAGCATATCAATACTTTGCTCCCTTTTATCGTTGAATAATATTCCATTCCACAGTTTGTTTATTCCCCAAATGAAGGACAGTTGGGTTGTTTCCACTTTTTGGCAATCAAAATTAATGCTGCTATAAACATTCATGGTACAGGTTGTTGTGTGAACATACATTTTTATTTTATATGCATAAATACCTAGGAACGGGATTGTTAAATCATATGGGATGAACGTATAAAGTGAATTATAAGAAATGCCAAATGGTTTTCAGAGTACCTATGCCATTTTTGCATTCCTATCAGCAATGCATGAGAGTTCCAGTTGCTCCATATCCTCACCAGTACTGTGTGTTGTCAGATATTTATCTATCTATTGTCGATTCTGGTTATTCGTAGTAGTTAAGTTCTATAAAGTCACCAGGAACACTGAATTAGACAATATGAAATCACTGCTCCTAGAGGAAACAGGTTTCTGTGATTCTGTGCTCATAACATTTTTGTCAATTAATCAATACACAACCTTGTTTTATGTGGGTTTTGGTTCAAAGATACCTTATTTAATATATATTGTTGATTCATTAACATGGAACTGGCAGCCAACAGCAGTATGACTCATGGATAAAGTAAGCTTATCTAACACACCATATTTTTCTGCATAAGGTACAATCACAACCTTCTTGCACTTAAGAACACTGGGCAGCATTTCAGCAAGCTCTATGCTTAGGGGCCATTTTAAACAGTAAGATCACCAACGAAAAACACAAAAAGTAGAAAATTGTGGCATCAGACTGCAGAAAGGACACTTGTTTACAATATGAGAGCTGAAACAAGAAGGCAGAACATCACCTTGATGGAGCTCAGCAAGGAATGGGTACAGAGACACTGCGCATGCGCTTGTCTGAGAAAGCCCATACAGCTACTACTGATTTTGGGGTTACAGATAAATTTCAGTGAGCATGCAAATTCATAAATACAAAATCTGCCACTAATGAGAATGCACTATCTCTGTCTATTTTTGCCATCCTATGGTCTCAGTTTCAATGACACTGTCTTCAGAAGGTCTTAGCCAAACCCCTAGTTGCCATCAGACTAGCTCCGGGCTCCTATTGGCCTCTGTTCCTCCCTTTCTGTAAACCTGGTTCTTCATCTTGTGTTCTGTAAACATTTGTTATCTTTTCTGTCTTCTTCGCTGAACTCTACACTTTAGAGTCAGGAAATATCTGTCTTAGTCACCTTTGTATCTCTTATATCTCTAAGGCTTGGCATACATAGACACTGGGTAAATAGCTGTTGAATAAATGAACACTTTTTTGAAAGTAGCATATATGGTGGAAAGAGTACTGACTGGAATTGGAGTTGGAAAATCTGGATTCCCATCCTAGTTCTAACAGTGGCTATTTGTATTCTTTGAGCTTCAGTTTTCTCTCCTGTAAAACTAAAAAAATAATACCTATCTTTGAAGATGTTTCTAAGACCTTAAAAGTCGAGCAATAAACATGAAAACCATTAGTATCTGGCACACTGTTTATATCTAATAATCATTGGATTGGAATGGTTTATGACCCACAACTAGTCATTTATAACTATATGAATAATATAAAATATACTGATGAACAGTAAGTTTATTTAGACATCCAGATAGCACCAGTTCTCCATCCATGTATTTGGTGTTATGTACTCAGAGCACCCAGATAACTAAGATAATTTTTAACTTTAGAAATAGATGTTCTGCAGCTGAGCATGGTGGTTCATGCCTGTACTCCTAGCACTCTGGGAAGCTGAGATGGGAGGATTGCTTGAAATCAGGAGGAGTTTGAGACCAGCCTGAGCAAGACTGAGACCCTGCTCTACTGGAAATAGAAAAAAAGTTAGCCGGGCATCCTGACTTGTGCCTGTAGTCCCAGCTACCAGGGAGGCTGAGGCAGGAGGATCACTTAAGCCAGGAGTTTGAGGTTGCAGTGAGCTATGATGACACCACTGCACTCTACCCAGGGTGAAAGAGTAAGACTCTGTCTCAAAAAAGAAAAGAAAAGAAAAGAAAAGAAAAAGAAATAGATGTTTTGCTATTCCATCAACTTAGCCATACTCTTCAGCAGTGATCCCTAACCTTTTTGGCACCTGAGACCAGTTTCATGGAAGACAATTTTTCCATGGATGGTGGGGGGAGGGTGTTTGGGGGATGGTTTTGGATGATTCAAGTGCATTACCTTTATTGTGCAGTCAAACCTCTCTGCTAATGATAATCTGTATTTGCAGCCGCTCCCCAGTGCTAGCAGCACCACCTCATATCAGCAGGCATTAGATTCTCATAAGGAGCGAGCAACCTAGATCCCTCGAATGTGTAGTTTACAGTAGGTTTTGTGCTCCCATGAGAATCTAATGCCACTGCTGATCTGACAGGAGGCGGAGCTTACACGGTGATGTGGAACTGCAGTAAATACAGATGAAGCTTCCCTTGCCTGCCTGCCACTCACCTCCTTCGGTGTGGCCCAGTTCCCTACAGGCCACAGACCAGTTCTGGTCTGGGGCCCAAGGGTTGGGGATGGTAGCCTTCAGGATCAAAGATTATATGTACTATATACTATGCATACGTCATCGTAAGAACTGACAATTCATCTACTGTTTCAAAAATATTTTTCTGAATGTTTAAAAGTGATTCTTTAATAATGTAGTTAGAGTTTGCAGTCTCTGGAAATGAGATTTTTTTTCTCTTCCAAACAGTCCTTAAAAAAACAAAGACATTTTAATTAAGGAGCATATTAGGATTCTGCCTGAAATGTTCTTACAAAAATCTGTTGTGTCCCTCAAGATTTCGAGGCAATAAAGACCAATAATTTCTATAAAATTATCTCGATCTTCCTGTGTGTGACTAAGGCTAACAACATGATCTAAATGCTAAAATACAGTGGAAGAGAAGCTGCATAAACAATGCGATGGTTACTTCACTCAAAATTTATACAAATGATTTTCTTACAAAATGATGATGATCAAATATGATTAAGTGACACTATTTAAGATTACTGGTCTTTAGTAGATGCAAAACGTGATAGATCACTGACGAAGCAAGCTAATGGCAGGCAGGGAGAGATGTTAAGAGTGTGTATTTGATTACAAAGCAGAGCAAATAAGTAAAACCACAGAATCAGTAATGATTATTTTATATGACATTTTCATTGTTTCCTAACTTGCATTTATATGAAATTTCCTCGAGATGACATTTTTTAAACACATAAATTGTCATAAGGAACCTAACGACAAGCCTAAATCAAACCTAGGGTTTAAAACATCATTTGCTGACAGGCATCCTCCAAGTACTTTCTGCAGAGGCACATCACTTCCGATTTTTCCCGGGCTATATGAAATGATCTTGGACAGGGCTACTGAATGACTTGTCAGTGAACAGGAAAACATTATGACACCACTTCTCCAGATTTCTTCCCAGAACATGAAATATTTGGGATCGTTCTAATTGAATCAAGCCTAGTTTGAAAAAACAAGTTAAGCTTCACTTGAAAGCTCTCGGATTTAACTAGGGAAATGCTTCTAACATATGGCAGCTGGGCCCTGACTCACAGCAACCTTGGAATTCTGGCCAAAATGTCTGTTTCCTGAGATTGTGTCTGATACGCCTGTACATCCCCTGTGGGGCCCAGCAAGCATTCAATAAATGCTATTGTTGGAACGAATGAATGAATTAAAGCATTCCTAATTATGAGCTACAAATTCTTCCATCAACAAAATAATCCCATAGAAAAGCTGCAATGCACTTGGAATTCATATCTATGAAGAGTTCTATTTTCAGCTCCTTTACAAATTATCTTTATCATTTTTGCTCAACTTGGTCTTTCTTGATTTTTTTTAAAACCAAGGTGTGAAAAGCACAGAAGCCTTCTCCAGAACATGAGAGACAAATATAGTTCTTAGAAAGTTTCATTTGTATGTAGCTCGTGTGTGATAATTATTTTTAAATCTCAGTTAATCATCAGATATTTTCTGGGAGCAGACTTTGGGTGGGGCACAGTGCGAGATACCTGAAAAAGGAAGTTAAAAGAAAAAAGTCCCATTCTTGAATATGCGCCAAAAATTGTCACTAAGACTAGTAGATAGTGCGCAGTTTCCAGTAAGGCAAACGTGGTTATCTAAAGTAACACTAAACTAAAACTGCTATCAGAGAAATATAAATAATTGCCATCACATTTTTCATAATTAGAGATCTCTCATTTGAAAGCCTTATGATATAGAACACGGAAGAAAACCAAAAACCAAATAAAAAAGGAAGAAAAAAAGAAACAAAGATTGACAAAGATACTACTAAAATTCCAAGAACCAAAATTTGTATATGCACTTAAAAAAATCATTCCTCTGGTATTCATTCAGAGACTATTTTCTCTTATGTAAGACATAATTCTGACAACCATGATTATCTGGATTGCCGGTATGCAGAAGATATAAAAAAGCACAGCAGAAAGGAGTAGAGAGTTCTGCTCATAAGAGCAAGAAGAAGTAATAAATATTGAAGGAAGAGATTTTTTAAAAAGATAACAAGTTACACATAAGAACTCAAAAAGTATGGCAGCACAGGGACATTTAGCATAGAGGCAAACAACCTACCACACCTTCAGAGTCTCTGAGGACATCCTGTATTGCAGCACACTGTACACGCCATAATAATTAATGTTTATAATGACTTTGAATCATTAAGAATGGATTAGCCCATGAACTCTAAGAAGACCGAGACTGACATAATATATTTTGAAAGCACCCCCACCTTCCCAAATAAAGTGAAGTCGTTTAGGCACTTACAGAAATATGCTCCAGAAAAAAAATTTATATAGGATATCTCATTTTCTGATAATGCCTGTGAATATGGCATTGGTATACATCTAAAATAATAACCTTAATTACTTAAGACCTTATAATCAGGGACTTGGGTATTCTAGTTTCAGTAAGCTATGTTCTGAAGCCTACTGGAGAAATGAAGAGCTTTCCATAGTAGGATATCATTCAGGTATTTCATTCAATTCTAATATTAGCCAAATATCAGTAAAATAAAAACTGTTCAAGCACAACCTCTTCTTCCCCATTTAAAGCTAGAATGTTTTTGTATATGTTTCCTTGAATTATGAGTGCTAAGGTTTAAATGTATATCATTATATTAAGGTATTTATTGCAATTGCTATTTATTAAATATATAATAAACTTTAGCCTACTGGTGGATTCTGGAGAAGGGAGGGTTAGCAGTTAAAAGTAAGTACGATGGAAAAAAGAAAACCATAGCACAACTTGGCATTGTTTTCCTTCAGTGCAGGTGAAGTGACAGGTCTTTAAAAGAACGCTTTATCCGTGCACACACACGAGATACTGACACCTTCTTCATGGCTGCAATAATTCTTTTTCAAAACTGCTAGCCTGTTTCCAGGGCAGCTGCAAAACAGCCGTGAAAACTAGTTAATTTGTCAGAGGCATGGAAACTGCTGCCTCTCCACCTGTCAGGCTAGATCCACACTGTACAGACTTCACAAGGGCAGGAGCCGAACGAAGGTCCTCAGATAAATTTTCTTGGGTCCCGCCCAGACGGAGAAACGGGAGGTCGCTACTGAGACTGTCTTGGACCAAGAGCTCAGATGCTTTTGGGTTTCTGTTTCTATTACTCCACATGTCCAGGCTCCAGAATAATGTTTTTTTGTGTTAGAATCACCATGGCCACCTCTAAACTGCTATTACATTTTATTATTACTACCATTATGTCGATGTTATTAATGAACATGCAGTTTAAAGGCCGCAGGCAGGGATTATCATCCCCACTCACAGTAGGGTAAACGAAGGTCAGACAGGCTGCTGGCTTGGCGGGTCACACCAGCGCAGGACGGCAGAGCTGGGACCTGATTTCTGACTCCCATTCTAGTGCTCACTACAGATTGCCACATGCTAGGTATAGAAAACTGATTTCTTGTTCTTAAAGAATTTATATTCCGAGGAGCTCAGGTTGGCGAGTATTAAGATAAAGGAAGTTTTCCCTAGGAGACCTTTTGAAAGTGAAACATGAAGATGTCTTATTATTTCTTCAGAAGATTTTTTTGGTCACTAATAATATGTCCTTTTCTGTTCATACATTTTTATATTATCTATTCATTCCTGCCACAAGAGATAATTTACATGGCTCTTTAATAACATGCCACCAGTAAATCACCAAATAGGTTTCAATGAATTGGGACTCATAATAATCTTCAGAAAACCAGCTCATATGATGTAGGGCAATAAGCCTGGTCACATCATGGTCATTTTACAGTCTCTAGTCCTTTCCATGTGACACAGAAACACAGAGTGCTTGTGAGGGGCCCCTGTGTTCATCATGACATTGGTCTCAGAAGTTAAGAATAGATTTTGAAGTTACAGCTCTTCTCTTCTGTGGCTCTGTTTTCGATTAATTTATTTAAACCCTTCTTGGACCTTTTAATATTTTATCCATTCAGTTGGGGAGGAGGGTCAAGGCAGGCTGTGTCACAGGTGTTTACCAATAGCAGAAAGAGGGGTTCCTGTGATCAAATCTAAAACTAACCTTCTTCCACATTGAAGGGATGCTCATTTGGACACTCTGCTCCACAGACCTTTGCTCTTAAAGTCTTTTGCTTGATATGAAATACTGAATTAGCTTAGAAAAGAACCATAGTATTGTTTAAAGGTTATAGTATTGTTTAAAAAATTTTATTATTTGGCACTAGGGCTTTTGAAATAAAATGTGAAATATTTAATTAGGCAAAATAGTATGCAACATTTATGGTAGGGATTTTAGAGAGAACCAAAATGCGGTAGTCAGAGGGTTAAATGACTCACATAGAGTCTCAGGTAGAGATACTGACAGGCCTAGGAATTAAATCTTCAAAGGCGTTCCTGCTCAATGTTCTGATCATTTGATCACACTCTAGGAAGAGACAATAAATGTATATCTGTGGAAAGTCCATAAGATGGAAATGAGGTGGCCTACCTTTCATCATTCGCAATGATCAGAGACGAAGCCATTTATAAAAATACCTGCCATAACAAGAAACCACTGCATCCCAACCCCAAACAGGACGGCACAGAAGAGGTTGATAAAAATGAAATCATGATCCACGAATCCTTCTCCTATCACCAAAGTGGTTGCCCAAAGAGGGGTCTCCACAGTTGCCTGATGAAAGGCACAAATCGTGGACTACCCACTGGGACAGCCAGGACAGAGAAGTGAGGGGATGGCCTCTTCTTCAGAGGGCTGAATGGCCGGACTCTCTCGAATGAATAGATAACACCCTTACAGAACAGACAGTGGAGATGAAAGCGGGAGCCAATGAAAACAGAGGCAGGGAGGAAAACCATCAAAGGGGTGAAAAATAACAAAAGTCCAGGGACTGATGTGATCAGCACCCAAATGCTAAAATTGCAGCTCGAGAGAGCTGTTTGAAGCTGCTAAAGAGATTTAATACAATCTGGAATGAACAGAAATTGCCATCAAATAGAACAGAGGGGCCACCAAGAGACCTTAAGGAAGGGCAATCTAATGGAATGTGAGCCCTGCAAAGAGCTCACTTGGCAACGTCCTTTTGAACATCTCAATCATTCTAAAGTGCCACGTAAAACACACACACACACGCACACGCACACGCACATGCACGCACACGGTTCAGGGTCTGTGGGGAATTTTGATGGGAGGTGCTCATCAAAAATCTTAAATAAGGCAAGGCCATGGCAATCCATCCCATCTTCCACTCTGAGGACCAGCAGCAAAGAACAGATGTAGGTTTCATCAAAGCAGCCTCTAATCTTTCTAGCACATCTGCAATGTCCATCTCTCCAGGGGTGACCTTCCGAGTGAACTTTGGGAGCAATGTGCTCTTTGGTTTTTGTCTGGGTTGCAGTTTAATTCAGCAGGAAGCGGGCCGTGGCTGGGAAGCACGGCACAAAGAAAATCACGGCAAGGAGGTAAAAAATGAGGGACTGATCGACAATAAGTGAGATGAAATAAATGACTGGTAGTTTTTTTATGAGCGCGGCAGAATAAAACAAAATATGATGGGTTATCACTTGTAAGGCTCATTTCCCATTGCTGTTACTAAGTAGGCAATGACAGAAACAGCACAATTGAGCAATAGCACCCAGATCAGAGATAGATAGAGAGAGAGAGAGAGAGAGGGAGAGAGAAAGCACTGAAGGATCAGACAGGCTCTCTTTAGGACTGTGTCCAATCCAAGGCAAGCATCTGAATAAGAACTTTGAATTTCATTCGAGTACCATGTGGATAAATTGCATTGTGGAGATGAAATATAGAGACTTTAAAAAAACTATTCTGTATTCATGCAGATAATTATCGATAACTCCTCGGGATTGAGAGTGTTTTGGTTTATGTGAGGTCAAAAAATCAGAAGATAATCAAAAGTTTATAGTAGATACAGCTTAGAAGTCAGGTTACCCAAAGTTTATGGGCCAGTGGGCTTTCCTTTGGTGACCTTTAACCTAATTTCAGACAAAAGGGAGGAAGGAGGTATTCTGAAGTAGGGACACGTCAAAGGGAATTTGCATTTGAAGGTAAATTAAAATTTCTCTTCCCACTCCATTATCTTCACTCTGCCAGGCTGGGTATTATTATATAGAGAGTGGGGAATAGAAAATTCTTTACTCTTGAATGGGTTCAATCTTTCAGACCTCAAAAGATCTCCAAGGGAATTTCTATAGCAGGAGTGACTAGAGCCTTGTTTTGATTTCATCTGTCTTTAACTTTTGGTTGTTCACTCCCTATTCTACCATGTTTCCAGCACGGCATCAGCGTCAGAATAGGGCATGAGTGGAAGGGATCCAATTCACCATGGCTTTAACCCTCCTTAAGGTCTTCTGTGTTTGTATACTACTGGATTCCTATCCATGTGAAAAGGCATTTTTTTTTTCATAATTCCACTCTGCTGGTAGAAAACAAAATCGCCATCTGTCTCCACCTGAAACAACTTTGGCAAAAAAAAAAAGAAAAAAAGAAAAAACACAAAAACAAAAACAAAAAAAACCAAAAAGGATGGAGCCTTCTTTGCATGAAGGGTCTAGAGAAGAGAACTCTTAGCACCTAGTAGGTGCTCAATAAATGTCAGGCGCTGGGCAGGCGGTTTCCTCTGACGGCTGGCCAGAGACACAAGCTGCTTTGGGAAACCTGATGAAGAGACCCGCCTTTCTGGCAGAGCCATCCTCACTCTTTCATCACTGTACTCAAAGATATTACTGATGTTGGTCCTCTGGTTTTGCTGCTTTTTTCCTCTGACTGGACTAACTGAGTCTACTCTGCTCACTAGCTGCCACTTCAGAATCCTGTCACGCAGCGGAAGGCCAAAGGACATTTTCCCCTAAGTCCTTTTAACTTCCTGGCATTCCGTTTTTCAACCCCACATTAAAGGTGCTGATGTTTCATCCTAGTCCTACCAGCCAATGGGTGGCCTCAAGTTAGACTAGGCAGGGCTTCTATCGGCTCTTTCCTGTTGGGCACAGGGAGAAGGAACCCAGAAAAAATGTTTCCTCAAGCTCATTTTCTGATTTTCCCTTGGATGCTGTCACTGAAGTTCTGAGGTCATTTATTAAGAAACAGACACATTCGAGACTAACATACAACAGATGTCAACCTAGGGCCACTATTGGCCAGCAAGACAAATTTCTTGCAAGTTCTCAAAAATAATTTTTTCTTTTTGCTTGCCTTTTCCCCCCACTCTGCTCTCACTCAATGCCCAATCATCTTATAATCCATTAAAGCTGGTGTACCCATTCTGTTTCTTTTCCAAGACAAGACCTGCCAACTTGAAAAACAAAAATGAACCTCCCCTAATTTTGGCATGTTTCTCCAAGCCTCAACTAACCCCAGGCAGAAACTGGTGGGTGTACGCCCAGTTGAAGCCTGAGGTTAGAGTCATAATTTTTACCTCCTTTAGTGAACAATCCCCTGGTATGTTCCTGAATTGTCATTCTTGGTGTATTGCTGGGCCAGGCATTAACAAACCCAGCAGACTGGTATTCTCTGCAGTTTGGCAGAACAAGTCTGCTGTCCTGAGAAAGCTGAGATCTAAGATACCCAGTATCTGTAAGAATCTCCTCTCTCTCTCTCTCTCTTTCTTGTTCTTGCTCTCTCTCTGTTTTACCCTGTCCCCAGTGGTAAAGTATTTTCTGCAAACATGAAATTAGTTTATATTTTAAGGGCTTTGGAATTACTAATTTCGACTAAGTTAAAAAGGGCAGAGCAGTCCTCTAGTACTCTCCCGAGTGACTCAATCTGTGATTCTTGGGAAGGGTTTAATGGACATATTTTATTTTCGTTCAGGGTGACCTCACTGATCATTGTACAAAATGCCCTTTAAAATTTTTTTCCCTTAAAATAAAATAACAGCAATCTTCTAGGCATTTCTTAGGGAGGAAAACTTTAATTGTATTTTACTTATCTTTAAGGCCACTGTTAAGAAATCATTTTTTGAAAACTCTATTTTAAAAATAAAAGTGTTAGGTGAAGGTGATTATATCTTTCCAAAGTCAGTAAAACAAATGTGTTGCATAAGTCATTTCAATTCAATTAAGAGAAACAGGTCAGATGCTAAAATATTAGTAAAATCAATTATGAGTAATAGGTCTACTGTTAACATGTATCACTACAACTGCCTCTCTCATAATATTTGAATAAATTTACATTTGTTTCATATCTCTGTGTGCCTGTAATATATGGGGGTGTCACCGACCATAAAACCTTCCCTATTTCCTTTTCTTTCCTACCTTTTCTCTGGCATGCCTTGGAAACAGCACTTAGACTAACCCTTATTTAGTGAAGATTTTTCTAAAAGGAAGAACATCAGGTGACAGATAGAAAGGAGCTTTGTAGTCAGATCCATCTTTGATCTTGTCCTGTCCCTTGCTAGTTGAACAGGGAGCTTCATCCTTCTGAGCCTTGGTTTCCTCAACTGTAAATGAGGGTAACAATGCCTTCCCCACAGGTTGTTGGATGATTTAAGTAAGACAACTCACTGTAAAATGCCCACCAGGATGCAGGTACATGGTGTTAAATAAATGTCTCTTTCTGATCTCTTTTGAAAATCCTAAAAATTATTAATATGTAACAGAGGATAATAATCACAAAATTTCAAATTTGATATCTTGTTTTTGCGTAAGGATTAGATAAAAATCACAAAGGCACCTTAAAAGAGGGTGTCAAAGAGAAAGACCTTCTCCCTTCATGTTTACTATTTAGTGAAGGGGCACCCTCAAAATCCTGGGTAG
Organism: Cheirogaleus medius; assembly: GCA_008086735.1. Taxonomy (NCBI): domain Eukaryota; kingdom Metazoa; phylum Chordata; class Mammalia; order Primates; family Cheirogaleidae; genus Cheirogaleus; species Cheirogaleus medius. Next base: position 3,449,102 of record VBSM01002959.1, read on the forward strand.
ATACTTCATGGCATTATGGGACAATAAATTTGTGGCTATAACCTCGGTAGCCTTTCAGACAATCAAGTGAGATCTGATGGGGGAAAGTATGTGGAAAAAAAAAAGAATTCAATATTGAATCTATACTACAATTGCAAAACCATAAAAGTCATATAGGAACAGCTGTCCCTTAGTTTAGCAGTCCCCAACCTTTTTGGCACCAGGGACCGGTTTCATGGAAGACAATTCATTCCAGTTTCGGGATGATTCAAGTGCATTACATTTATTGTGCAGTAGAACCTCTCTGCTAATGACAATCTGTATTTGCAGGCGCTCCCCAGCGCTAGCATCACCACCTCAGCTCCACCTCAGATCATCAGGCATTAGATTCTCCTAAGGATCCCTTGAATGCGCAGTTTACAGTAGGGTTTGTGCTCCTATGAGAATCTAATGCCACTGCTGATCTGACAGGAGGCGAAGCTGACGTGTACAGACTAAGCTTCACTCGGTCACCCCCTGCCGCTATTCACCTCCTGCAGTGTGGCCCAGTTCCTACCAGGCCAAAGACGGGCAGTGGTCTCTGCCCTGGGGTTAGGGACCGCAGCCTTAGTATATTCTGGGGATTGGTTCCAGGGACTCCCCAAGTATACCAGAGCCTGAGCATACCCAAGTCCCACAGTTGGCCCTGCAGAACCCGCATATAGAAAAAGTCAGCCCTCTGGATACCTGGTTTTGGCATTCCTCGAATACTGTGTTTTTGACCTGCATTTGGATGAAAAAAATCCGTGCAAAAGTGGACCTGAGCAGATCAAACCTGTGTTGTTCAAAGGTCAATGGTATATGAGAAAAAATGAAAAAGGAAAACTGGGAATATTTTTGGTAGTTTAGTGAAAAAAAATGGGTATGTTTTTCTTCTTTAATAACATCCTTTAATGGATTTTATAAAAAAAGTCCTAAAACGACAAATGCTGGCATGGATGCTGAGAGACAGGAACACTCATACCCTGCTGGTGGGACTGCAAACTAGTGCAACCTCTGTGGAAAGTAGTATGGAGATACCTCAAAGAACTAAAAGTAGAACTACCATTTGATCCAGCAATCCCACTACTGGGTATTTACCCAAAGGGAAAAAAAGACATTTTGTAAAAAAGGCATCTGCAGTCCAATGTTTATAGCAGCACAATTCACAATTGCAAAGATGTGGAAACAACCCAAGTGCCCATCAATACATGAGTCGATTAATAAAATGTGGTATATGTATATCATGGAGTATTACTCGGCCATAAAAAACAATGGTGAACTAATACCTCTTGTATTAACCTGTATGGAACTGAAGCCCATTTTTCTTAGTGAAGTATCATAAGAATGGAAAAACACTGAGGCTCTGCCTCAAGGGGGGAGGGGGGCATGGGCAATATACATAACCGTAATATTTGTACCCCCATAATATGCTGAAATAAAAAAAAAAGAATGGAAAAACAAACACCACATGTACTCACCATTAAATTGGTACTCAATGATCAACTCTTATGTGCACATATGGAAGTAACATGTAACATTCATCGGGGATCAGGCAGGTGGGAGGGGGAGGAGGGGATGGGTAAATTCACAGCTAACGGGTGCGGTGTGCGCTGTCTGGGGGATGGACACACTTGTAGCTTTGACTCAGGCAGTGCAAAGGCAATTTATGTAACCAAAACGTTTGTACCCCTGTAATATTCTGGAATAAAAAATATAACATCCTTTATCATTCTTATAATGAGGTTTCGGCATTCAGGTGAGAAAAAAAAGGAATTCTGTGATTAGAGATTCATCCTTTTGGGTTGATGGGTTACTTGGTTCAAAAGATAAATATCTCAGGAATGGAAGTTCAATATAGTTGGCTTCATGGAATGCTTTCCTCCTAATAGCACGGCGGGAAGACAAGCATGCCTGCTAGGGAAGAGAACAGAAGGACAATTTTGGAAGATGAGCCAGCAGCTGACAGAAGCAGACTTGGAGGAACTGGACCCTAGACAGGAGATGGGCGGTGGGAAGATGGTGGAGTGAATGGGAATGAGAAAGTTGTAGAGGTAAGGCAAATTCCTACAAATTCTACTGCTGGGAAGCTCTGGTTGCATAGGGAATAGTATTAAAGGGTTCTTTTGGGGGAGTGTATTTTTGAACACTTGAACATTCAAGCACATTACATTTATTGTGCAGTAGAACCTCTCTGCTAATGACAATCTGTATTTGCAGGCGCTCCCCAGCGCTAGCATCACCACCTCAGCTCCACCTCAGATCATCAGGCATTAGATTCTCCTAAGGATCCCTTGAATGCGCAGTTTACAGTAGGGTTTGTGCTCCTATGAGAATCTAATGCCACTGCTGATCTGACAGGAGGCGAAGCTGAGGCACCCGAAGAGGCATCTTTAGGGTGTGCACTGATGAGAAGGCCTCAACAAAAGCATTTAAGAGTTTAGAATAAGCTCACTGAAAATCTGGCTTATAAAGACATGGCTTCTGCCATCAGAATAAGGTTCAAGCCCATCTCTGCCACCGACTAGCCACACGTACCAAGTGGCTTAACATCTGAAACTCGGTTTTCTCAAAGAAATAGGATACTTAATATTCACAGTTTTCATAAAGTTCCAATGAGATTATACACACATACAGACACACATAGATACGCTTACAAACATATAAAATGCCTGGAACATAGTAAGGTCTCAAATAATGTACCTATTCTTGTTACAGGGAGCAGAAAAGATAAGAACTTAGATAATAACTAAGAACTAAGATAGTAAGAAAATTAACGCAGTTATAGGTTGTGGCTCCATCCCAGTTTATATGCCCAAGGAGGGGCCTTCTCCAGGATAACTGGCAGGGAAAACTGAACAACCCTCCCCCTGCTCTCTAGAAGCTGGGGTGGATTAGCTGCCACTATCTGCAGAGGCAAGTCCTAATGCTGTCTCTCCCATTTCTTCATCTGAGAGCTGGAGCTCTTGGCCGAGCTGATGGCTCTGATTCCTGTATTTTGAATCCTGTAATAGCCCACGCTTGGGGTCAGGGGATATAGATAAAGGGGTGTAGGGTGGCTTCTGTTCTCTACTGAGCCCTGAGACTGACTGCTCCTAAGTCCCGAAGGTTTGCCTATCTCATCTGGAAGCTGCTCATAGGAGAGAATAAGCCCCCGGCCCGTTTCTCTAACCCTTACCTTGCAGCGTGTAAAGTGAGAAAGGGAGGGAAGGTTCTCCCCAAAGTCTCATGGGATGGGGCTCTGGGACTTATCAGGAGCTTGCTAAGCAGGTAACTGTTCTCGGGGCTCCAGCAACAGCTGGGGAAGAGAAGGCTAATAATGGGCTTTCAGTGTCCCCAGTAAAACCCACAGCCAGCGGTCTCAGGTAGGCGGAAGGAGAACGTGAGCGAATGTGAGCTCAAGGTAGCCCAGGTCTGGGGAGGCTGCTCCCTGTCAACCCAGCTCATAAGGAAACTGTTTATGTTTTCCGTTTGCCAAAAAAGGCTTTGTGCGTTGCTGAAACCTGTTTGTCCTGAACTCCTAACAATCAACACATGGCAACCAGTTCTCCAGACGACAAGTCCTTTTGTTAAGAGCAATGACTCTGAGGAGGCGCTGCCGCCTGAAAACCCTTAGCTGCGTGGAGTTTTGTGGATGGAGGTTGAGCGGGCTGTTCTGGAAAAAAAAACTGTCTTCTCGCCATCCGCCCATATGCTCCTGCTCTTCACACGTGGGCACCCCATACGCATTATTGTCACGGGCATGTCTCATCTGGGGGGAACTGCAGTTATTTCCTGCAAAAAGTGTCATCGCTTTAGGGGAAGCAAATGCACCTCCATTTGACTCATAAAACTCAATATGAAAGTATTAGAAAATACATAACATTTTGTAAATATATGTACACTCACACACATAAAGCATATTCTGTCCTGTTCAATGTATGCACGCACATATATGTATTTGTGGTTTGGGTATCAGCGAGAGCAAGGTAAATTAGAGAACCTGTGAATTGATAGCGTTAAACAGTTCAATGTAAGTGTTGATCAAATCCCATAAGGGCGTGTGTGTCTCAGGGAGTGCTATGACGTGTCTGCAGTGAGTGTGAGACAAATGCCAGCACACGCACCTGCTCTCTCATCCCTCTCCCCTTGTCTATTCAAATCCGTCTCCCACACTTGCCCAGGCACCCTCCCAGTTGCATGAGGAGCCGTCACTGGTTGGTGAGGATTGAGAAATTGCAATTTGTTTGTTGTTTTACTGGTATCTGTCGTTAACTAAAAGTTAGAAAAACATCCCTTGTAGTCCTTACAAAGGTTCAGAAAGAAATCAAGAGTCTGGAAAAGCAGCCAAGGAGTTTTGAGGGGAAGTTGTGAGAAATTCCAGTGTTCTCAGGGTTTAAGGGATTCGGATCCTGGAACTGAAATAGACCCCAAATACGTCAGAACTACATTTCAGGAAAAAAGCTTGGGAGATATAGTTTGTCAGGTAAAAATAAAGTGATTTTCCGTGAATAACCTTGTACTTTGCATATAGAAGAATGACTACCCCTCTGTGCCATGGCTGGGGCAAGTCTAGGTTCAGCACAACTAACCCAAAGGTTTGCTGAGTCAGTGGCCAGGCTGAGTCCAGTGTCATGTCTGTCCTTGTTCAAGATGGTGTCATATCTACCTCTTATAAGTAACTGGGTGAGTTCTCAGAGAAAATAACTTGAAGAAGACTTACTGGGCATGCTTTTACTGCGACAAGCAAACTTCGTAAGAAAGGCAATGCATTTGGGGCAACACTCCCGCAATATAGATTTGCTTCCAAAAACAAACAAAAACCCCTTAACAACACAATACCCTCAAGCTTTTTCTCCTTTCTATCCCAGCATAATTTATTAAAGGTGGGGTTTATATGTATTCTTTGCTAATGAGCCCAGTAGGACAGGGAACATAATTGTCTGGCTCAGTGGTATAGTCTCAGAGCCTATCACTGTGCCTGACACACAGTAGGTGCTGTTTTTATTGCTCATATTTTTTGAATAAATAAATGAATCATACAGGGTAGGGAGCCCAGCAAGTCCTCAATAAGTGCTTGTCTATTAATTGAGGCAAAAAAAAACCATACCTGGTACCAATGAAATTTGGGGCCCCTATTTTTACCACAGAAATGCAGGCACAAAAGTTAGACTCTGTCCTGAGTCCTGAAGGGCAGCAAGGTCTGAGAAACAATTTAGCAAGAGGCAGAACCGTGATAGTGAGAAGCCTTCTCAGAGAACATCCTATCCATAGACTCTTCTAGAGGGACTGCCTGCAAAACTGTCATCAGCCAATTTCAGTTCCTGTGACAGTTTCATAGCACAGTGGATGATGCGCTATATTAATCAGGAAGGAAGAAAGAGTAAATTAAAACACACACACACACATACACTCAAACCTAAAACCTTTGAAGCTAGGTCTTCATTAAGACCTTCAAACCTGGTGATGGGTGGATTTGCCCCACCAAGGGCAGGAAGCCTCGGTTCATCCAGTGCTTGACAAGAGTTGCTAAGCACAAATTTGGGCAGGGTTGTTTCAGAGGCAGGCCCTGGTTGGATTAGGGACTGGGGTGTCCCTGTGTGTATGGGGGGAAGACAGGGAGGCAGCTGGGTATAAGAAGGACTCCAAAAGTTCACTGTACTCTTGAGAGCAATGATGGTAAACCAAACTCTGGTTCTTAAAACTAGTAAGTCATAGAGCAGTGAATGAGGCCTGTACCTAAGGGCAGTTTTTAATTATCAGACAGGAATAGGACTACTATAGGCTATAGATAAGCTGCAAAATAGACATTCTTCTAACTGTTACCCATATCTTTCTTTTCTTGGCCATTAATATTTAGCTTGGCTGGTTTTCTTCTCTTGTGTTTCTGGAGGTAAGGCAGAGGTGACTGGGGACTCTAAGAATCTGACAGCAGCACCATCCAGTGATGGAGCGATGTCTGGGTACCAGCACTCAAGCCTCTGTCCAGGCCAAGACACAACCTCTGCTATGTTCCTCCCTTCTCTGATCCACGCTACCCACACGGCCCCCTTCAGATACATGTAGTGCATGGTGACAAACAGCCCTTCACACACACACACACACAGACACGAAGCCTGTCCTTTGTGTACACCATTGCACCCCAAGCACCTGACACACAGCAGTGCCCTCAAAATGTGTCAAATGTTGAATAACCGGATTAAAATATTAGGAGGCAGGATACCTACTGAGTGATGTATTTGCCCCTACCAAACTTCAACTCACTATACAATACGTGGCCATGACTTTTTTCCCACATACTTATTCTCCAGGAGCTTTCTGAGAGCTGGGATACATAGGTAATACGTTCTCTCTACTTTGGTGACAAAAAGAAAAAAAATTCATTTTCTCATTTCAAGATAGCAGAAAGTCATCTTTCTTCTGAGTTTTACCTTTTAAAGATAATCCCCTTTTCACTCCCCAAAATAACTCTCCAAATGTCATTTCCCAACGTTTATACGTTATGGGAATGGACAATTTCTCTGTCATTTTTCCTATCTTGCCGTTTCCCCAAATCTTGCTAATCTGCTGGGTTTGAAACTCATGCAATTGTTTTTCCTCCTCTGTCCCAACACCTCCTGCTGACACATGCCCGAAGGTGCTCAGCTTAAAAAGGGAGTGGTCTCCAAAAACATAAACTAGGTGTTCCCTGTTCAAATGCAAACTTGACAGGTATTCTCACAGGGAATACTGGCACCTCTCCCTCGACAGCTGTACAAAAGGTTAAAACTTGTTCCTGGCAAACACGGTTACACTAATGCATCCTACATAGGTTGTCCTTTCTTGTGGTTCACTAAACTCTAACTGCAATCATGTTGGACATAAGCTGCTTATCGTAATGTTTCATAACGAAAAGTGCACTCCGGAATTCACAGTAATGGTTTCTTTGATTTAAAGCACGTCTATGGGTAATAAAACAACTACAAAAATTGACACACGTTCTTTTAATAGACCATCCTTCTTTGGAGACAAAGACAAGTTCTGACTCTTCTTATTATTGAGGATAGAATTTAGCTTCACGTGCTGTCAGCAGCCATCTCGGCTTCATTTAATCCGTTTGGGGACAAAATATCTTGGGGCTACAAATATGGCCACCCACACTCACAGATGATGTGTCATGATGATTCCTTTTGGGTTAGTTCGTAATCAGCAGGGACGAGGGATTTTTGTTCTTCTTTGTTGGCTAAAATTTTTCAATTTTATTGTATAAGAATCTCAGAACATATAAAGCAACTGTGAAACTCACTGGTAATTTTAGAACCCTAAACACGTTGACTGTTCCCTTCTTCCTCGGTCTCATAGCATTGAAAGCTGTCTGCATACGAGCCGCCCCCCACCTTTTCTATTCTATATCGCCGCTGTATCATAATGAACCCTAATGGGTTGTAGCAAAAGGATCATCCATTTTGGCCATTTTGCCTGGCTCAGGAGTTGGCACATCAACCAAACCACTCAAGATTTTAGGGCTTTACAATTTTAAGATCAAGAACCACAGGCATTGCTCGAGGCACTGTCTGCAGAAGGTTTGCAGCATCTCTGCTTGCATTTGCAGGCCTCAAGGGATGGGAAGCCATAGTCCACAAGGCTGATCCTCTCTCTTCATTTATCCAAAGCTGATCTGACTTTCTGAGAGCTCCACTCACCTTCCCCGAGGCCTTCCTCAGTCACTCCTGCCCATAAGACTCTCCCCTTCCTTTCAACTCCTGAAGGTCCCATGCTCAGCATCTTTCACTACATCCCTTGGCTGTTAAAGTATGGATGCTTCATTCCCCTAACCAAACTCTGCTGTTTTTAGAGCAAGGAATCTACCTTTGACTCCGCTGGAGTCCCCAGGATACTTAGTGCACAGAAGTATTAATGTATATTTATAGGTGGGTCCAAATAATATAAGATAACTATCAAATGGAAATGTAAGTAAGTGAAAACAGTGCAGAACATGTGAAAGAGAAAAAGACATCATGGCATTAGCTCAAACAGGGACAGGCACCCGGTCTCACCCTCTTATGTCATTGAAACTCTCTGTGCTTCAGTTCCCATATCCAAAAAATTAAAATAACAACAGAACCTATTTCATAGGCTGTCGGGAGGATTAAACGAGTTCATGTTTATAAAGCAGTTAGAACAGTGTCAGGCATGCAGCAAATGCTATGTTAAGTATTTTTAAATGAAAATAAAAATTAAAGAACATGGTCATGCCCAAATCAACCATAGTATCTGCCACGGGGTAGCTGCTCGATCAGCGCTGAACTCAACTACTGTCCTTGAGTTGCGACACTTGCACCAGCATGAACTTGGGAGGGAGCAGCGGCCAGGACCAAGGGGCTGGCTGGTGACAGCGCCTTCCAGGAGGAGAAGCACTTGGGAACACAGTAAACTTCACACTCCAGTTCAAAGGCCCTGGAAGTTACCAGGTTCTGCCACAAACTTGTTCAGCTGGAGCGCTGCCAGGGGCTGGGACGTGTGGCTTTTCGGGTTAGCCCAAGGCGCAGTTGCCGGGCACCCTGGCGCTGGGCCGGTAGTGGTGGCTGCGGCAGCGAGGGGGACAGCCTGGAGCTCCGCCCCCTGACCGGCCGCCCAGCGCCGCACGGAAAGTTACTGCCTGCTAACGTGGCAGGAACGATGGAAAGCCCAGGGCTGCCAAGCGCTGCAATCCTGCCGCCTTTCTTACGCTCACAGGCACGGCTCTTCGGAGAGTCTAGTCTCTACAAGTCCCCTGCACATAACTGTATTCTTTCAACAGTTACTATATTTGGGGGCAAAGGGAGGAGAAAAAACTTCGAGGGAGTGGCAGCGAGGAACAAGCTAAGATCCCATGCACGATTACTTTCTTGCCCTAAAATGTTCCTAGGAAGATGCCATTTCACCCACTGTACTGTGCATCTCTGAAATTTCATCTAATAGATTAAAAAAACAAAACCAAAAACAACCCTTTATCAAGTTCAACACGCCAGAGGCTTCCATTTGTCTATATGCCCATTCATTTTTTAACAAACATCTCCTAAGCACCAATTATCGGTCAGCTCCCCAGCTAGGCCCTGGAAACCCAGAAAAGCTCACAGTCCAGTGTGGAGCCCGAGAGTAAATTGCTGCTATGTGACATGAAGGGCTATAACGGGGGCAGGCACAGAGAGCGGCCTGGCAGAGAATTATTTCTGCCAGGTGGGGACAGCTGCCCACAAAGGCTTGCAGGGATGCCTTGTTAGAGCCGGGCTTTGAAGAATGACTCCAGTGAGGAGGTCGCCAGGTGAACAAGCGGCCTAATTAGGCTGTGATGTCCATTTATCATCTTTGTCCCACACCTGCTTTTTAAGAGAGGCTTTAAAAATACAAAAACAGATTGTGGGTCAGAGAATAGGATTGTTATCAATGTCACATTCCCTGATTATGATCGCCCTACTGTGTTCATGGGAAATCTACGCTGAAAAAGAGTAAAGGGGGATCCCCTCTATATAGACCCATAGCGTGTGTGTGATCCTCTCTGATAGCATGTAGGGTGGTATTTATGCATAGGGGAGGAGACCGATAGAGCAATAGGATAGAATGTTAATAATTAGTGAGTCTGGGGAAAGGATACATGGGAGTAATTTGTGATTTTTCTGTAAGTCTGAAATGGTACTAACACAAAAAGTTAACAAAAATTTTTTAAAGTACAAAATATACTCAATCGGTTTTTAAAATATCAAGATGCCAATGCCTTTTACTACCATCATTGGGAAGAGCATCAGCAATAATCAGGACATAATTTGCTTGGAAAGATAAAGCTACTCAACTTAGTAGGTCCTGGGAACCCTAAGGAATGCTGAGTGTCCTTCTGTGTGTCCTTCCTCACTTCCCCACTCCCCTTTCTTTTTTTTTTTCTGAAATCTCGAGGATCAGGACAGCAGTGAGGCCCACAACATGTGTGGGCTGCCAAGGTCCTGAAAGGGGAGGGGCCTCAAGGTGGGCTTGCCTTTCTTTCCTAGGAATCTAGAGGAAGTGGCTCCACCCAGAGTGGGCAGTCAGCTGAGTAAGGATTTGGGATTGATCAGACAATTATGTTGCACTTGCTTATGATACATTTTAAAAAGCAGAAAGCAAAATTTAAAAATAATAACAATAGCAGCCAATACCTACCAAGTGCTTATTATATTCTAGGCACTTAGCTAACTATTTAATCCAGACATCTCATCGATCACCCCATAACAGCTCCACGAGGTGGAAACTATTAATGTTCCCATTTTACAGATGACAGAACTAAGGCCCAGCTAGTCAATGGTGGAATTGGATATAAGCACAGGTGGTCTGGTTCCAGAGCCTGGCTCTCGCCCACAGTATTTTATTGCTCTAGGTTCTGGTTACTACTTTATGTGCATGTGGACAAAGAATTTCAAAGGACATCGAGGGGTGCTTGGGAACAGTATGATTAGCTGGGGTGGCAGGATTATAGCAATGTTTACCTTCATTTTGATGTTCAGTGTTATTTATAACTTTTTTTTTTTAAAAAAACAATCCAACCTCTTGGTTGATCATTCTTGACCCAGTAGATGCAATTTGAGATATGTGTGCCTAACTTAGAATCTTTGGCAGTAAATAGATTATAGCTTCTTCTGTGCCTTGATTTCTGTATCTGAAATATGAGATAATATTTGCTAACATTCTCCCACTAAAATCCTTGCTCTAAGGTTGAAATTCTGTATGCAGTATATATAGGATATGGAGGGTGTGGAGGATGGGGGTGGGAAAGGGCAGGGAGGAATAGGGTGAGGTGATGGCAGAAAGACTTTATAAGGACAATTACTGGTGGAATCAGACATTATGCATGTGGCTGGGCTGGGCTTTCTCTTTATAAGGTATTGTTCAATACTGGAAGGAAACATCACATCCGAATTAGGTTTTTCTCCCTCTTTCTTTTCTTTTCTTTTCTTTTTTTTTTTTAACATCCTTCTCTTCCTCCTTTCCTTCCTTCCTTTCTTCTTTCTTTATTTTTCTGGACCACCAGAAGTGATGTTTTGTCATATTTATACATTTTCTCCCATAGAAAAAACTAGCAGAGACTCAGACCAGAGAGAATCAAGTGGCCCTACGGCCTGAGCACAACTCCCTTTGCATCCAGGGATGCAAGCCCCTGATATCATTTAACCACCTCATATGTGCGTATAGAAGAAATGCTTTCGGTTTGCTGCTTATATATACATAGACCATTATTCATTTGAAATGTATCCACAAAAGGCAAACAATTTGAAGTAACCAAAGCAACGTGCTACTATGGCTAGAAACCATGTTGGTTAGTTGGTATTTTCTTCCTGGTCACCTTCCAGACAATCTGGACAGCAAGCAGAGCTTTCGTTTCTGTGCAGCATCCATCTATGTTCAAAGATGCTTTTGAGAGAGCCAAGGGAACAATGATTTAATGCTGTCAAGTGCTTTGAGATCTCAGACAAAGAAGCTCTGTAAATACTGAGAATTACTGAGCATTAGCAGCCCCAGTGTCACTCCCTTCAGTGTTATCAGGGCTTTGGAAAAATTAACCAAGAAATCTGGGCCCTGGAAAACTGAGGAGCTCAATCGCTTCTGGAAAGATTAAGAGACCGTCTACATTAGGAGATGTAGGGTTTAGTAAAAACACTTGCCCCAGGACTACTTTTCTTCTTTTGCAAATGAAAAGCACCAAAGAGTAAAACATGTTGCAGTATGGAAAAGAAATAATTAAATTAAAGCTTTTAAAATCAAGTTCCACTGGAGAGAAGACAAGGGATCACAGGTGTGCACATACCTATGAGAAGAGATAAACGCTCTATCATGTGTCTCATAGAGAGAAGAGATGTATACAGACATACAGAGAGACACAGACTGGGCTTCAGAAAAAGGAAAGAAAAACCTTTTGTCCAAATGCTCGTATTTGGTACAAAACCAAATCCCTTCCTTGTTTTGCTAAGTAAACAAACGTCCTCATTCTGCTTGGTGAGGTTGTAGGGTGACAGGCAGGCACATAAGTTATTGCTGGGCATATGAACTGGCAGAGTCTGTGGAGGACAACTTTGCAGTATCCAGTGATATTACAAATGTATTTACCCATTGTCCTAACCATCCCAAATCTAGGAACTTATCCTGGACAACAAATTTGCATATGTACAAAAACGGTATCTGCTTGAGGATATTCATTGTAGCTCTGATGTATTAGCAAAGCCTGAAAGCAAATTAAAAGTTGTTTAGTAGGGGACTAAATAACCTCTGTTGTATCCATAATATGTAATATCACACAGTTGTTAAGAAGAACAAGGCAGTTCTGTACAAGCTGCTATGGAATTATCTCTAAAGATGTAGTGTTAACTGAAAAAATCCAGATGCAGAACAGTGTGTACACACATTTTTGAGTATGTATGTTTGAATTTGTCATGCATAGAATGAGCTTCTGGAAGGCTGCATGAGAAATTGGTCACTGTAGCTTAGGGTTAGGGCTTACCTCTAACTTTATACTCTTCTGTAGCTTTTGAATATTGTATCACATGCCTATGTGTCCTATTCAAAAAAATTAAATTGAATAATACTAACGTGTGAGAAACCACGGATTAAATAACAAAGTAACAATATGAACGATTTTTGTGGGGATGAGGAGGGACGAGGCATGTCTTCAGAGTTCTCCCATGTTCTTCCTTCCTCACCAGGCTTCCAAGCATCCTGCTGCCTCAGGGAACCCAGGGTGATGCCAGGAATGCCTGACTGTGTCAGCCGGTGACTCTTTCCCTGCCTCTGACTTCCCTAGTCCCTCACAGCTCAATTCAGGCTGAGTAGCCTGGTGTCCATTTGAACTAACCCTCCCCACACCAGGAACCCCCTGGGCCACACCAGACACCGTCACACACATATCTGAGTGTGTAGGGACCTTCCACGTGGGACTGATGGAAGAAATGCTCCCCAGGCATTATGGCCCCCATTGGGCTATGCCAAACACGTCTGCTGCACCTCTAACCAGGAATAATTTAAAAAAATTTTTTTTTAATTTTATTTTTTGTTTGCAAGGAACAAAGCTCACCAATAGGCAATGATAACTACAAGGATACACATAGAGCGATGTGAGTAGCGGAGTTCTCATGGGGATTTAGTCAGAGTAATGAAACAACCACCTCAAAAATAACACCTATGAAGCACTTCGGTGCCCGGGATGGTGCCAAGTGCTTTGTGTGGGTTGTCTCATTTCAACCCCACCACGAACCCATGAGGCTGTCACTGCGGTTACCCTCATTTTATAGAACATTGAGCCCTGTAGAGGTCATCGTTCCCATGGAGTGGGTGGGCCTCACAGAAACGGGATCTGGAAAATCCACCGCTCTCTCGGTCTTACTGTCGTGGACAGAACAAGACCTTTCTCAGAGTTGCCGCTTCTCCCTGCACATTTGCTTCTCTGTTCTGACACCAGTGGACTTATTCAGCGCCTGTTGGGCTCACTCGTAGAGTTTGCTTCCTTAATACGCCGGCTTCTACAGAGAGCTCCATGGCCTTCCTCCACCTCAAGGCCTCCTCTGCGCTGATTCAGCTGCCTCCGAACCGCCTGCTCAGATTCCCATCAAGAGCACTTGGGAGGCCACCCTTCTGCTGGAGGCCAGATCACTTCCTCCCTTGTGGGTTGGCCGTCCCACAGCAAGTTCCCATTCATCTGTGGCTGAAGGGCCACAGTCCTCATGGGCTTAGTCTTTTCCTTCACTCATCAAATATGCTCTGAGAACTGACTTTAAGCCAGGTATTGGTTTAGCGGGGCGATGGCAATCAACAGAACAAAACAACTTGCTCTCAGTGGCACTTACCTTCTGGCTCTTTCACCTGTAGGTACGGGTGGAGCAGACATGCTGGCCTGTCCAGTTCAGAGACAGTGACCCATGACTGACCACTGGGCTCTTGCCTCACTCTCTAAGTCACTGCCTCCTGTGGTCCCTGCATTCGTGCCTTTTCCTGGTTATCCACCCGCCTCCAGGAGCCGGAGCTGGGTCACGGCCCAGTGTGCTGTGGTGCCCAAGGTGATCAAACAGGCGACCCCAACAGTCGAGAAGAGAATGAGGGGAGGGCATCCTGGTAGGTGACACTCAGAGGCCCTGTGGATCAACTACCACGGGCAGTGGAATCCCAGCCACAAATAATGACATTACTATTTTACCATAATTGGTTATCGAATACCCAGATTGGGCTCCTCTCTTTTATTTTCTTTCTTCCCTTCTTTCGATAACAGAAGGTATGAAAAAATTCCATATCTTGTTAAACACCCTTACCTAGGCTGGAATTAACCTTTCCCAGGCTTGTCTTCTATATTCTTCAAACCCCTATTAATCCTTTAAAGCCCAGCTCCAGGCATGGCGCTCCTCTGTGAATCCTGCTCTACATTAGAGGCGATCATGCCCTTATTTTGGCTACTTTGTACGTGGTGTACATTTCTATTGTTGCCCTTATCATACTGTATTGCAAATATTTATTTAGATGTGTGTTTCCTCTACCACGGTGTAAGTTATAGAGGGTAGGGACCGTGTCTTAATGATTTATTTATTCTTAATTTAAATAAACTATTTTAGGATAGTTTTAGATTTACAGAAAAGTTGCGAAAATAGTATGGAGAGTTTCCATACACCTTATTGTGCAGCTGACATCTTGCTTTACTGTAGTACACGTGTTACAACTAAGGAATCAACGTTGGTATGTTGGTATTAACTAAATTGCACAGTTGATCTGGATTTCACCTATTTTTACTTAATGCCCTTTTCCTGTCGCAGGATGCCATCCAGGTCTCACATTACGTTTAGCTGTCATCTCTCCATTGCCTCCTTTAGTCTGTGACAGTTTCTCAAACTTTCCTTGTTTTTGATAACATTGTCAGTTTTGAGGCATACCGGTCAGGCGTGTTGTAGAATGTCTCTCGATGGGTTCTCTGATGTTTTCCTCATGGTTAGACTGGGACCAGCTTATTTTTAGTCATCAGCACTGAACTAAGTACCCAGCACGTAGCACCTAGCATACTATAGGCATTTGATTAATGTTTATTGTACTCAATAGGATTCAGTATCTTCTCTATAAATAGAACCTTGAACGATGCCCTTGGAGGGGTAAAGAATAGAGCTCAGGTCCTGTAAAGATATCCACACAGCTGAATGATAAAAGACTCTCTGCAACCAAATGTCAAATAAGGGGAACCAAGAGAATGACCCCTGGCAGCTCGGAGATGGATTAATCAGTACGAGTGGATGAAGTCAGCATCTCCGTGAAAGAAGGATCCGGAAAGTGGGGAGGATTTAGAGAAGCCTTTTTTCAGGGCTCAAGCACGCCAACCTTTTCCCCGTCTTAGGGTCTGCTCACTCGCTGAGCCTGAAGTCTGAAGGCATTTCTACCCCTCCGTTCTCTCCGCTGACTTCTTCTGGTTCTTGAGGTCTTGGCTTAAATGTGACCTCTGCAGACCCGCATTATCTAAAATAGGGGCCACCCCCCACTCTGTCTCACAGCATCCCGTTTTCTTCATAGCTTTTATCAGCGTTTATAACGACTGATTGCTTATTTCTTTATTGTTTGCCCCCCTCATTAAGTCTAAGCTCCTTGAGGGCAAGTACTGTAATTTTTATTCGCCCTGGCAGCGCACGTAGTGGTTCTCAAATTATCTTGTTGGATCAATGAATGGGCTGCTGTTGGCTGAGACTGACAAGCCATGAGACAGTGCCAAGTAGACACATGACCGGTTGCTGTAAGAGGCCCTGAAATGGAGCAAGAGTGAACTGGGTAGGCAGATGGGATGCTGCCACTCATCAGGTGGATCACAATGGTGTCAGGTCATCCCAAATGGGGTGGCATAATTTGGGCAAAGGCCAGCAATGTACTAGGTGTGGGCCGCACAGAGGTGTGGGTCATCCAGTAATTTTCCATCTTGGGAAGGCCAAGGAGAGTTCATAGGACAAAGAGTGGCGGATTAGGAATGACAGGGGTCAGGGGAGGGACAAGGGCTGGAAGGGTGCCTGCTGCATGCATTAACATGGAGAATACATCCCATGAATGAGAATAACACAAAAGCCCCTGCAAGGCAAGGGAGGTACCCAGTTTAACTTTCATGGTATTGCCACAACCCCAATAAGAAAAGGGGCACGTTAGTGAATACTTCTGAATAAGAAAGATAAAATGCAATACCTGTAATTTGCTATAGGATTTAGTTCTAGAAAAGAACAGTCATCACATGAAGAAACCTAGAAGAATGAACTCATGAGCTTCAGGGCTCAGAATGGAAAGAACCCTGTAGAAATCTTTGATCTTTCCCACCACTGTGCGTTCTACACAGTTACGAAGGACAGAATCGGGGTATACATTGCCTACTATAGAAAGTATATATTTAATATTTTCCCATCCAAGTTCAATTTTAAACTGCTGACCCAAAGGGACTATTTTATACAGATTCTGACTAGGAACCACCTACTGGGAAAAGGCTTGGAAAGCACATGGCAAAGAAAGTCTGAAAATCCAGAGGGTGATTTAGTAACCAAGGAAAAGTGGTGTGTCTCATCTTTGTATGCCGATATAAATAATTACAATGGTTGAACTCTCCTTATTTTTCATCTAACCTAAGGAACAGCTTTGAAAAAGAAAGATAACAATGACCTGTGTGTGTAGCAGTCCCAAGGGACCGTCAGGCGTAGAGGTCACCAGGCTCCTGGGAGGACCAGGAACATGGTCCAACCAACCTTCCTCTGACATGGCAGGGGGTGGGCGGAAGAAGGCAGAAAGAACAAAAAATGGCTGTACTTCTGTCTCTGAAGGTTAGAACAAGAGATCAAGCAGTGTGTGTCTGTTACCTCGAATCTATAGCCTTTGAACACCCAGCAGGTAAGTGAGCAAGTCTTGCATGCAACTCAGGAATTCCTTTTCTCCTCTGTGCCTCCTTAGAGATTTAGGGCTAAAGGGACCCCAGGTAGCAGCCTGTCCAACCCTTTCACTCATGAAGGCAGGAAACTAATGTGAAAAGGACAACACAAAGTCACCCTGGTGGATGGTGTTGGAGCCAGGATGAGACTTTTCTAACCCAGCTTTCTTTTCCTGATCCTAAGCAGCCCATCTGGGGATTTGTGAATGACTGACCACCAACATTGGCTCCGATTCCACATTTCAATTTTCACTCCTATGTATTTGAATTTATCAGCACCGATCACATTTTCTCCCCTCGTAGTACTTCTGTAACAACCTTGAGGTGGCCAGGGAAAAACAAAACAAAACAAAACCAACCACCCACATTCCTACGCAATTTAATGAAATGCACACCAGGTATCTGACCCAGACTCCTACTTCCCTGCGAATCCCCAGCTCATATCAATTCATTTCCCTAACAGAAAATAGATGTCAACTGTGTAGATGGAAAGTCATTTCCCTGCAAATATTACCAGGGAGGTTATTAGCACTGCTTGACAGTTTTATTATTACTTTTGTTTTGAGCTAAGGTGGGGAACCCTACATTTGCCAGGTCAAAGAGTGAAGAGATGTAGAGCTTTTAACTTTGTATTAGTTGTAAGATCAGAGAGGTAAACAAGAAACAAAGAACAAGTGTGTTGGCCAAGTGCTAAGTCTGGCTAAAGGCACCTCATGGTATCTTGGCTTTCTTCCCCACTTCCTACCCACAAACTCTCAGATCCTGAAACTTCAGTGTGGGTTGAAGAGGATGACTGTGCAGTACCTGAACAGACGGCTCAGAGGTAACCTGGCAGGATCTGCTTATAAATACCGGCTAACAGGTAAGCCCACTGGGGGCCAGGTACGTTGTTTTACTCTTCTCTGGATTTTACTTAAGGTGGTTATGCATTTATAAGAACCCAGCAATCTATATATCTTATGTTTAGACAACATAAAGACAACCAAAAGAGTATATTAATAGCCCTTTATGTGTAGGGACTACTTGAATTTACATTTTACTACCTATGTATGTTCTAAAGGGTCAGATAGTCTTGGGTGTAGGGTTGCCAGACAAAATACAGAATTCCCAGGTAAATTTGAATTTCAAATAAACAATGAATACTTTTTAAAAATACATATATTCCAAATATTTCATAGGACATACTTTTATTCATTGTTAATTGACACTGAGTCCATTAACCAGCTGGTTCATTTATTATTCAGATTATTTTTTTCCCCTGCTTCCTTCTTTTCTGATCTTTCAGTGGCTTAATTTTAGGAATCCTATTAGAGGGTGCAGGGAGAAATACAACTCAAGTGCACTGAGTGTCCTACTTATCATTAGCTGAGGCACAAGTTTTGGTAAGGGAGGAATTTAATACTTTGAGCTAAAAATGGTGATTATCTGCATTCTCCCTATACCATATAGACAGAATTAGCTGTAGACTGATGTTTTCCAGAGATTGCATTCTGCAGACCAGTAAAATGTAAAAAGAAAGGGAAAGGAAATTGTGAAATTGTGGGAAGATCAATAAACTGCTGCCAAGTTTAAATTTGATCAAATCAGAATGTTTAAAAAAAACTCCACAGCTACCATCTCCAATTACCATTAATTCATAAAAGAAAGTAACATTTCAATACCCCCAAAGTAGAAAGGATGCACTTTTAGAATAAAAAACAATACTTCTTAAATAAAGTTGGCAGCCTGACAATGTGTTGCCCTCATTTTTTGTGAAAACTTCACCACAATCTGGTGCTGGGCCTGGAGTTTGAGACTGTCCAGACCAGGTTGTGCCAAATGGCAGTAGCAATGGTGCACATTATACAGGTTTGTGTTGGTGGGACGTAATTATAGAGCACCTTCTAGTAAAGGAAAGAGAAGGTGAACACACACCAGTGTGAATTTTGATGACCTGAAACTAATATCTAATGTAGTATTTTCTTTCTGAGATGCATATTATTTGTGGGAAAGTCTAATGTGACTTTTCTCAAACCATGAAGCATTTCCTCAACTTATAGTATAGAGAAAAGCTTTTTCTAAACTTTCTTTGGAGCACAGCCCAATCTCTGAACCCTTCCTCCCTGTCTCTATAAAATGAATGCTTCAGGAACTGGATAATATGACACTGAACTTAAATAGCCCCCTTCCTAAGAGAGTTCAGAGGTCTTTGAAAATACAGGTAATTAAGCCTCCTGGCTCCTGTGAGCTGGCAGAATGCGTGACCCCGGCTGAGAAGAGTTGGGTAGTTGCCAAAAGGCAGGTGTAGTTGGTAGCGGTGCTTGGAGACCAAGTCCCCAAGTTCGGATTTTCTACCGCCCTTCCTATTTTACACGGGGGAAAACTACAGTGTAAGAGTGGAGGATTGCCTGAAATTGCTGAGTAATTAATAGGAACCATGATTAAAATCTGTTGCCCAGCCCGCATCTTATATGTAGTTTCTTCTATCGTCATCCAACCTGAGATACATATACAAAGATGTTTTTACCAGGGAAGCTGTTCTTTAAATAGGACTAAAATTCAATGTCATGTGTTGCAGAGAGATTCAAAGTATGACTGACTTATCCCCAAATATTCTTCCCTTCGCCACATGCCGTGAAGTTGCAAACTGAGTATCCCTTTCAGGAGCCCTCTGAAGCAAAGAATTAGTCATTTAACATACACATACATACTATCAATAAAATATATGTTAGTATATACTTGAAAAATATTAACCTTTCACAGTGATAATCTCTGGGTTAGGGCAATGGGTGGGGGGCCTTTTTTATATTATGTTTTTCTGTGATGATGGAGTTTTTAAATAATTGTAATCATTTATTATTTGTAGATTAAGTTAAAAACAAAGATACAAAACACATACACTCCTGTTAAAAATCACTTCAACCTGGCTTTTGGGGTGTCCCCTTACTGTCACCTAGACTTGCACCTTCCCATAGTCCTCTCCCCAACCTACCCTCAATGACTTGAGAAATTTGGTGCCCCTTGGGTATTCCAGACATTTGTCTTTCTGAGAGAAGCAGTGCTACCATTTTCCTAACCTCACAAAACCCCAGCTCTTCTGTAATTACTAAAGCTCAGGTCTCCCCCTTGCCCTAGCCCTATTTAATACCACCTTGTTTTCATTTCTCTCTCTTTGTTGTTTGCCTTACTCATTCTGACATGAGTATTATTATTATTTTTTTTCAGGCTCAACCGAATAGCAGAGAAATTTTGGCTTTGATTCCAGAATGATGTTTCACAGAAAGTCAACTCTTGTTCCAGGTACTTGATAAACATCTCACTAACTAATTTCTCGCTGTTTCTCAGTGATTTGGTTAGCAAGTCCAGAGCCTTTCAGATAGCATTTGCTTCCTACACGAGTAAGCTAATGAAACCCAGGGAGTACAGCCTGGCCCTTTAAGGGTTTCTGTCACCTGGGCCAAGCTGCCTACACCCTGACCCTGCACAGGGAGGTGCTGCCTCAGGGCAAGCAGAATGCAAATGACTGTGGCCCTCAAATTGCAATTTAAGGATAGCTGTTAGGTTATACTCTTCCCTTATAGTTCCTTTCCTAGCCACCAAATTTGAGGATAATGTGCTATTTTCACTTATTTTTAGTGGAAAGAATATTAAACCTTAGGCTGATGGTAGCATATTTGCTGAATTAGGTGTTTTAGAATAAATTAGATTTTTTTTCTTTTTGGTGTGGAGAAAGGAGAAGAGGGGAGCATTGAATTCAAAGAAAACTGGATTTAAAAAGCTAGATTTTCCTAGTTTCTGGGTTCTAAATATTAAAAAAATAGCCACAATTAATTACATAATAATTTAACTATAGGAAGTTGTAATCTTTATCAAAGTGTTTCCTGCCAAACATATTCAAAATCTGTGTACTTGGATTTTAAAAGCATTTGCCTCTATTGAGTTAAAATATGCTTTCGGCAACAAGAATGGAACTATGAGATTTAAAGGGAAAGAATGGCTTTTCCAAAAGCATTCAAGTCTTCTTGGGTAGAGGAGATTTCATCTAAGGATACAATGTGGTATTACAGAAATGAATCAGAGACATCAACCCTCCATTTCCTTAGAAACAGAAACATGCTTAAAGTCGTTAGGGTAAATGAGTTGGACAAAGTACACTCTGCATTTTGTTTTTAATTTCAGCTCAAAAAATACCACACTCTGGTCTTGGCAGAGTGAGAAATATTCTCAGCCTGTTCACCTTCTATCCTCTGCCCAAATCAACTCCAGGTATGATTGACTGAATTTTCAGTTCCTTTATTCTCAGATCTGGTTCTGTCTGTGGTTGTGGTAGTGGTTATGGAGTCTGACACCTTAAGAGTTACCATGTTAAAACACCAAAGCCTTTCCTTAGGTTAAACATTCCTTCTCACTCCCAAATGAGCTCCCTGAGGAAGTATGTTCTGTGCATATCTGGAAATGTTGGTTCTACAAGAATGAGAGCTGGAGAAGCTCACCCAGGTCCATTTCTTTCCTTTCCTGGACAGGAAATCCATGTTCTTCTCCTTCTGTCTGTCTATCTTTGCAGGCTTGGAAACACAGGTGAAAACAATCCCAACTCGCCCCCCTTGGAAAGGGGTAAGGATGTGATGCTTATATTGCCCTGACTTTTACTTGGATCAAATGTGGGAAAAAGGAAGGGGGAAAAAAAGGGAAACTAAACCTTGAGGAAGGGGAAAATCACCTTTGTAGTAAACTGACTGAAAGCAGGTAGCAGTACCTCTCTGGGCTTAGAAGTGTCTTAGTATCACTACTGAGTATCAAGTAGAACACAATCAGAGGTTGCTGAAGGAAAAGGATGCCTACCATTGGCTCTTTATTTTTTATTATCGTAGCAGTTTGATTTTTCTTTCTTTATAAATGGTTCTAAAAATAATATATGCATACATGGTAGAAAATTTGGAATTTAGAAAGAAGTTAAAAGAAGCATGCAAAAGATCACCAAATTGTAGTATCTTATTAGCCAAATGCAACCATCATTAACATCTAGGAAGGGTTCCTTCTAGTATTTTTTTCTATTTTTTCTTACTTTTTTTTTAACCTTCACTTGACTGAGATAATTCTGTACACAGAATTTCACATATAATTTTTTGTTCAATCAAAAATATTTTCTCATGTGTTTATCAAATCTTTAAATATTTTGATGGAAGTATAATTTTCTATCATATGACTACAATTTATTAATAATTATTAATAATTTTCCTAATTTGGACATTTAGAGTGTTTACAACTTTAACCATTATAAATAGTACTTAAATAAACATATTATTGGTGTGCATAAATTTAGCATTTCTAATTATTTCCTTAGAATAATCTATAGGAAGTATAATTATTGGATCAAAGAGTATCAGCATTTTTCAGGACTTTAGTACATATCACCAGGAAAGTTGTATCAATTTATATTAGCACAGTATATTAATGTCTTCCTGAAGCTCTGATGATATTAATTAATGTCATTTAAACAATATGCTATTTTGATAGGCCCCTGATATTTAACTTTGTATTTACTAGTAAGGCTGAAAATTATTATTATTATTTTTTTTAGTTTCAGCATATTATGGGGGTACAAATATTATGGTTACGTATATTGCCCATGCCCCTCCCCCTCGGGGCAGAGCTTCAAGCATGACCATCCCCCAAACGTTGCACATCTCACTCATTATGTTTGTATATACCCATCCCCTCCTGAAAATTCTTTATACATCAATTAACTATTTTTATTTTCTCTTCCATCAATTGTTAGTTCATGACCTTTGTCTATTTTTTCATTGATTTATAGTAACACTTTACATATTAAGGTTGTTAACTTTGTACCTTATTTTTATTATTATTTTTTTGAGACAGAGTCTTACTATGTTGCCTGGGCTAGAATGCCGTGGTGTCAGCCTAGCTCACAGCAACCTCAAACTCCTGGGCTCAAGTGATTCTTCTGTCTCAGCCTCACGAGTAGCTGGGACTACAGGCATGCACCACCATGCCTGGCTAAATTTTTCTCTATATTTTTAGTTGGCCAATTAATTTATTTCTGTTTTTTAGTAGAGGCAGGGTCTCGCTCTTGCTCAGGCTGGTTTCGAACTCCTGACCTTGAATGATCCACCCACCTCGGCCTCCCAGAGTGCTAGGATTATAGACGTGAGCTACCCCGCCTGGCCTGTACCTTAATTTTTGAAAAAGTACATCTTCTTGCCAATTTGCTTTTTCTCCTCTCATTTTATTTATGATAATTTTTGACATATAGAAAATTTATATTTCCCTATATTCTAATTTATTGACCTTTTACTCTATGAGTTCTAACATTGCTTTAAAGTATAGAAAATCTGCACCTATCTGGATAAATATGTAGAAATTTATTCTTCTAGTTGTTTTTTAAAAATATCTATCCTTAACTTATCTGGAACTTAATTTGCTATATGGGATGAGAAAAATATATTTCTCCCCCCCCCAATAAGCTAAAAATTATCACAGCACCATGTGTTGACCCTTTCCTCCACCCCCCAGCTTCTATATGTATTCTATTTATACATATGAAAGACTCTTTTTACATATGTGAGATGATGTGTTGGAGTTTTCTTTCAGTGGTTTACTGATCTCTTTTCCTATTGGCTTACCAGTAGTTTCTCCTCCTCGGTCCTTTTCTTTCATTTCTTTTTTATTTTTTAAAAGAAGTTCTTTTAGCTATTCTTATCCTGGTTTCTTTCAACTTAAAAGGTTGCCAAGATGACATACCAGAGGGCTGTCTCAAATTATTAGAGAAAGAGACGCTTTGCCTTTAAAGATTTAGGTCTTAGGTGAAAACGATGCAGTGGTAGCTCTCGTGTCTATGAAGGATGGGCTTCATGCTATGGCAGAAAATTAGAAAGGACTTGCTCGGTTTCTTGATATTTGTAGAAACAGTAATATAAAGAAGAAGAATTAAGTATCATTTGGTTCATCTTAGGAAAAGAAAATTTCCAGTGAGGAGATTGAGACATTTAATGTTAAAAGATCATCCCTACTTGGACTAGTAAAGATATCAACCCATCTGTCTGTAGACAATTGCCAGAAACTGTCAAAAAATAAAAAAAAAATGAGAGAAAGCCTGAATTATGATAGTCTTGTTATGGTTCTACAAGGCGTGTGCCAAATAATTTTATTTTGTTCTTAAGGTTTCTTAGTGTGAAGGGGTGAGATATGAATTTTTTCTTGTTTTTATTTAACTGTATTTCCATTTTTTTCCAAATTGCATAAAAGGTTTTGTTTTCTTCATAACGGTCTATTAATTAGCTTCTGGAACATATTAAATAATTATTGGAAGCTTCAGTTCCAAAAAGTACAATGTTTCAAAAAATGGATTTTCTATTTCTTCGCCTCTTACCTTAATAGACATAGCAACACTAAAACTCATCTCATTAGAAAAGATTTTGTGAAAATGAGACAGGACATTTCTAAACCAAGTGCTTTTCCTCTGGATAAAATTTAACCCAGAATGAGGTTGGGGACTGGAAGAAGGTATGAAAAAACTATCTCTTAAAATTGCTGTTTCTAAAGCTAATAAAAATTCTTTTGCAATGGGTTTTTTTTTTTTCCTTGACAAACAAGGATGGATACATCTTGCACGTTAAAAAGTAGAGGGCTATAAGTAAGTACTCAATGGAAATTGATTTTATTTCTCCTGTAAATTCCCTTTTTTGTGATACGATTGGCACTATTTTACTGTCTTAAAGATTCCCATTTTTCTTTAATGGTCTCTACCTTCCTCTTTTCTTAGCTCTTCTTAATTGTTATGCTTTTCATTAGTAGATAATTTTCTCTGGCTGGCCAACAGTGATGAGGGTCAGAGTCACAGACAATATACTATATCTGGTTTAGTCTGGCTGGAGAAAAGCTAAACTGTGCCTCATTCTCGAATTAGTTGCTTTAAGTATAGGTGATGGGCAGCCTCCGTGGCAATGATTTTGTCATAGTAAGCACTTGAGAGTATCTGCTGCTATTTTCCCACCCCTTCCCCCAGCCAGGCAAGTTTATCTTTGTTCTTAAGCCATAAGCAGCCCTTTGTATTTCTTTTGCATGCCACATTGAAAAGAAATAAAAACCGAGCGCCGTGCATGTCAATTAAAGTCATAAACAATTAATAGTCCATTTCCCCCTTAAATCTTTCATGCTTATTTTCCTTTCTTAGAATAACACTTAAAAGCCATCCAAGTGTCCACAGGACCAGCTTCTCTTCATTGCAGGGGTGTAGAAGCAAAGGGTGGGAGAAACGTTCAGCATGTAAAGTTTCTGCTCTACAACGGAAGCCCATGTGACTTTGGGACAAGGCTTCCGATGGATAACTCTGTGAGATGGGGGATATTTCCTTCCACTCAGATACTGTCAAGGCCAATGTGCCTTTCAGGAGATTGTCTGTGAGATTTTGAACATTGCAATTGTAAAAAAAATTGAGCTGGACAGATCCTTGCCACCGCTTTTTCTGCTAAATATAGAAAAGTTGTCATCGGGTTGCACAAGCAATTTCAAGCTACAGCCTCTCTGGAAGGGAGCTGGGGACTGGGGCTCCCGTCTCTGGTAGTTAAAGTGCACAGAGCTGAGCTGGCCTTGAATCAGGGCTTGTGAGGAGCGAAAGGGAAGGTAGGGGAGGGTCAGGAGAGAAAGGAATCTTCCTTTTGCTCGAATATAATGACCCTGGGGGATCTGCAGTGGATGGTGGTATTTGCTTACAGTCTCTTTAAGCATTGAAAACTTGCAAGAAAAGCTACAGAGAAAGAGCCCCCCACAGGAACCTGTGCCCAGGGTTTCCCCTCTACCCCTGCTTTGGAAAACACCTTGACACACAGGAAAGAGACTATAAGATACAGATTCAAATAGGCCTGGTTGTCATCCCACCTTTACCCTGTGTTTGATTTGGAGTTCATTATTTAACTTCACTAAGCCTGAGGGTCCTTATGTATAAAATGTAGGTAAAATAATATTTTCCTTACAGTGTTATTAGGATTAATATTAGGATTAAAGTGCATGGCACGACTAAGTGCTTGACATTTGTTGGCGACCTTCCCTTTCTTTCCTTTTAGGCAAGTTGTTTAAGCCCCCTGGACTCTAGTTCTTTCTCTCTTAGCAAGTCCCATTGGTTCTACCTTCAGAATATGTCCAGAATTTATCCACTTCTTTCTATGTCGATTGCTACTGTGACAGTCCAAGCCACTGTCGTCTTTTGCTCAGGTCACTGTAATATCTTCCTAACTGGTTTCCCTCCTTCTGTTTTTTAACCCCATACAATCAATCCATCTTCACAAAGTAAGCAGAGAGGATGTTTTAAAAATGTAAATCATGCCAGATGAGGTGGCTCATGCCTGTAATCCTAGCATATTGGGAGGCTGAGATGGGAGGATCGCTTGAGCCCTGGAGATTGAGGTTGCTGTGAGCTGTGATTGTGCCACTGAATTCTAGGCCAGGTGACAGGGTGAGACCCTGTCTCAAAAAAAAAAAAAAAAAAAAGTAAATCACATCATGCCCCCACCCTGCCTAAAACCCTCCAATGGCTGAATGTAGAGTAAAATCCAAGCTCCTCAAGGCCCCATGTGATCTAGCCCCTGCCTACATTTTTCCATCTGCTATTGCTTGATTCTTCTATTTATCTTTTTTTCCAGCTGTAATGGACTTTTTCAGTTCCCAGAACACACAAGGTTATATCTACCTCAGGGCCTTTTCATTTGCTGTTTTCATGGTTTGGAAGAAGTATCTTGCATATTTTCTTCTAGTTGAAACCTCAACAGTGAAGTCAAATGTTGTCTCTTAAAATTTTGTCTTCCCTGACCTAAGCACTCCCTATCATAGCCCTAGTTTATTGTCTTCATAGCACATGTCACTTTATAGAACTATCTTAAATATTGCTCACCTGTTTATTTTCTATTTCCCCCATGAAAATGTGAGCTCCGTGAAAAAAGAGGACTATGCTTTTCATCCCTCAACAAGCCCAGTACAGAGGAGGCACTCGGGAAGTATTTGGCGAATGGATTCTTAATAAATACGTAAGACGGGGCGATAATATCTTCCTAAAAGTTGGTGACTGGATTTGAAAACCTTCCTGTGTCCTTTCCATTTTGAAAGATTCTATGATTCTTTAAACAGAAAGACCAGGCCCCAGAATAATTAGAACGAAATGCAGTTAGAAATTTTTCAAATACTAAACATATAGTAATTCATAATTAAGTTTACCAAGTAGAGGCCTTTCGGATATCTGCTTTTATAAGAAAATAAGATTGACTTATAGTTTGCATGCTGAGTATTTGTATGTCAAGGGATCCTTCTAAACCATTTAAAAATTTTGTTCCTTTCAGTGACATTTGGATTCTCTGAGCAAATCCTATTTAGAGCTTGCTTAGCATGCCCTTTGTTCACAGATCTTGAAAAGGAAAGTGACCCCATGGTATAACACGTCCGCCAAAAGAAATGGCTCAGGTGAGCTCAGGCTGTGTGATACTATGTTCTTCAGCCCAGGGAGTTATGCTTTCTGCAGTGCTCTGGGCTCATGAGACCATTTCTGGGGTTGTGCTTTGACAGAAACACTGGAAAGTGGATCACAGCCCAGGGATGGAACTGGAAACCATGTTGGGAGCAAAAATAGAAGAAAAAGGGAATGCCTAACTTAACAGGGAGGGGACTGTGGAAACCTGATAGTTGTCAAATATTGGATGGTTTCTCATGAAAAGACAGATCCTGGACTGTTCCGTGGGCCAAATCAAGAACCGAAGAGTAGAAGCTACTAAAAGGCAGAGTTTGGCTCAGTAAGTGAAGGCAATTTCCAACAGTCTGGCCTTGTACCTAATTAAAGCCTTGGAAACATAACGAGCAGGTGCTATCACGGGATGTTTAAATTTCAGACAGGCAAAGCACTCATCAGCAATGTCCTTCCTACAAGGATTCCTCTTATTGCAGGTGGTCAGCATGCACACTTCTGGCAAGCTCTTGCTGAAATCTCTTCACGCCTTCTGGGCTGGCTAGCAGGGCCTCATACTATAGGACTTGCCTCACATACTATGCATCTACTATGCAATGTGTGGAACAAGGTGAGTCTACTATCACTAATGAATTAGGCCCCCAAAACTTTGAATTTCGAAAATTAAGCTAGAACCTGAGAGATCCATGGTTTTATATTCTGGCCTGAAAGCAAGTCACTGGCTACTTCCTATTCAAGTGATTTCTAATCTGGAAGGGTGAAGTAGGCTACTGCTCTTATTGGTGGTAGACAATAGTTTGTGATCCAAGAATAACTCCGGGTTTAGGAATAGAAGATACAGCTGGAAAATTTAAGAGTTGCGTTAGACCTCCTTTTAATCTGTAGCCTAGGGACTATGTTATTTCCTACCTATGGCTTCTAGCAGGGGTGGCTGGTAACTCTAAGCAGAAGCTGACCTTCTCTGCACAATCCCTCATCCCTCTTTTCTCCTTCTTTCCTTCCTTTGCCTTTCATTAGAATTCCTATGAGCCTTTGAATGCTTAGCATGAAAATGAGCCCATTTTATTTTTGGAACCCACAGAGGCAGGCCTGAGGGGAGTTATTGTGTTGCTTTTAGCAGCTAAACAAAAAGGTGTGAAATCATTTGCTGGCTGTTCTAGAATGGGAAAAAATAAATAAAAAACTGAGAAGGAAGGTTCAGGACAGTGTGTGGCAACTTGCACTGAACCTCGTGACTGGGGCTTCTCTGAGACTTATTAGTAACCAAAGTGGCTTCAGGAATGTCTGTGCATTTCTCTCACCTTCCCGGGAAGTTACTGGAATAGCACAAGAAACCACTGGGATTTTTTTTTAAAAGTAATTTATTTTGCAATACTATTTCCATGTTACCTTGAAAAAGACTTGGGGAGGGGACTAGTTTGAGAAAATTCCTTAAAGCTCTTTGTAACATTCCTTGAATAAGGAGGGTGAGGGAGAGGAGAGAGGACCATCTACCAAGCTTTTAAGAATTAGGAACAGGCCGGTATGGTGGCTCACGCCTGTAATCCTAGCACTCTGGGAGGCCGAGGCAGGAGGCTCTCTGGAGCTCAGGAGTTCGAGACCAGCCTGTGCAAAAGCAAGACCCCGTCTCTAAAAAAAATACAAAAATTAGCCTTGAGCCCAAGAATTTGGGGTTGCTCTGAGCTAGGCTGATGCCATGACACTCTATCCTGGGTGACAGACTAAGACCCTGTCTCAAAAAAAAAAAAAAAAATTGGGAATGACTAGGGAATGTTTCTGTGGACAGGTATGTGGGTCTTCACAACAGGCTTTTAATGATTTAAACATATAACAGTGGTAAGAGACAGAGACCTCAAAGAACTCAAGCAACAAAGACTTCTTGTGAAACTTGAGGTTTTTGCTTCAGACCGATAACATCCATTGACAGCCATGTCCTGTTTTGTGGGGCTGAGGGCCCCAGACACTTCTCTTCTTGGAAGAACATCACATTTTGAAATGTCTCTTCGTTAGTAGGGCAACTTTATTTTCAACTGGCATTTTGGATATGGGGTTTATTTTATTTTTTACCATTATGGAATCTTTTTTAAACTACAAAATATTAAAATATAAGACATTTATCAATGCAGAGACTTGGTAATGCACATCCTTACTCCCCAAACTTTACAACAAGACCGATCTACTTGAGTTCTTTCTAAAAGAAATGAAATGTTATGGCTGTGCCCTTCACATCCCTGTGTCTCCTTCTTCTTCTTTTGGAAGAGGCAGGCCGTGTTCTTCCATCTGGTGTGTGTCCTTCCATCCTGGACTTTCCTGCAGGCCTAACCACATAGCCACTGGGCTTACTGAGCCTGACTCCTGGAGTATTCAGGCAGCCTGGCTTCAGTGCCTGGGGGGTCTCACCATGCAGTGGGCAGTCACCGGGCCTGCCTCATTAAGGTGGCTAAGCCTTCTTTTATACAGCCTTCAAGCCCAGAATTATAGTAGAGCAAAACACCAGGACAAGGCAATGCCTTTTAAAGAATTATTGAAGTAATTAATCCATAGAACAAATACTATTGATTTCCCACTTATTGCCAGGAATTATGCTATGTGAGTCACAGACAGGCAAATGGAAATTAAAACCACTGTAATTCCAAAATTTCTCTTAGAGAAGGACCTGTCTTGGCTTACGGAAATTCCATGATAAGCTATGACCTTGAGGATAAGGGTGGCAGGGATCAAGGGACAACTGAGCTGAGCAGGATCACAGGGTGAGGGAGGAGGAGAAGAGGAGGAGGGGGAGAGAAATGACCAGGAATCTCAGGGTGGGAGAGCGAGGAGAGATGAGAGTGGGTAAAGGATGAAGGAAGAAGACAGAAGGGCGTGTGGCAAAGTGGCTAGTGAAAATCTATGGTGGTTCAGCCACTGGAGGACCCTAACAACAAGGTCTCTACAGGTCACTTTGAAGTAGCGTGTGTTCCTGTGAAAGAAACCCACTGTTTGCTACCCATCCTCTCCTTACCCCAATAAAATGTTCAGTGAAATCAATTTTTTTAAACAAATTAAGAGACTGATTTTACATATATGTAATCACGCACACACACACACATATATGGCATGTATGTGCGCACACACACCCCTATATATATAAAAGGCATGTGATAAACTGAAATGAACCAGGGAAAAGCCGAGGTTCAGCTCCCTAGGTAAGCATGAAAGCACAGCTTTGGGGCCTTCACCTTGTACCCTGAAACCTAGGAATTCTCAGAAATCCTGGCAAGGTCTTGGATTCCATTTAGCACGGAGAAAGCACATTTAGAAACATCTCAAAGGACAGAGGGAGCTTATTTGACAACAGACTTGAGAGCCGAGCCTATTGTTTCACAGTTCTACACTGTGGGTTATAGGGAACATCATTTGAATACGGGGGTGGATTCTGAAGTCAGAATTTATCAAACCTCTGCCATAGCTGCCCAAATGCTCTTTCCCCTTGTTTCCAACTAGCAAACTCCTACTCATCGTTTTAGATTCTATTTAAATGTCACCTTATCTGTGAAGCCTTCCTGGATCCCCCAGGGAGGGTAATTTTCCTCTTCTGAACTTCCAT
Organism: Cheirogaleus medius; assembly: GCA_008086735.1. Lineage (NCBI taxonomy): Eukaryota > Metazoa > Chordata > Mammalia > Primates > Cheirogaleidae > Cheirogaleus > Cheirogaleus medius. The sequence continues at coordinate 3,480,008 of VBSM01002959.1, forward strand.
GTTTCTCCATATATGTCTCCATTACAGCACGCATCACACGAGATCACATGGTTTTGAACCTCAATGCAACAAGGTAGACCTCACGGTATCACTTTCGAATTCCCAGTGCCTCGTGAGATGTATGTCACCTTTGCTGAATAAAACCCGGGTATGTGAGCAACAAAGGGAAACGTAAAGGCAGATACATTGGCCGGGTGCGGTGGCTCACATCTGTAATCCTAGCACTCTGGGAGGCCGAGGTAGGAGGATCGCTTAAGCTCAGGAGTTCGAGACCAGCCCAAGCAAGAGTGAGACCCCGTTTCTACTAAAAATAGAAAGAAATTGGCCAAACAACTAAAAATAGAAAAAATTAGCCGGGCATAGTGGCGCATACCTGTAGTCCCAGCTACCCGGGAGGCTGAGGCAGAAGGATCGCTAGAGCCCAGGAGTTTTAGGTTGCTGTGAGCTAGGGTGATGCCATGGCACTCTAGCCCAGGCAAGAGAGCGAGACTGTCTCAAAAAACAAACAAACAAACAAAATAAAATAAAATAAAAGCAGATACATTGCTTCAGCAAGTGCAGAAGATCTCCAAGCCCCCAAATGGTGGCACCTCTCTCCCCCCATAATTTTGTTACTAGTTGCCATTTGTTCTGCCCCTTGTTCCTATTTTGAATAAGAACCCATTGATCTCCAGAAGTAAAAGCAATGTAATCGTCGTTTGTTTGTTTATTTACTCCCTGAGCCAAGACCCAGGGTGACGAGGCTGATTGCACATGGGCGTGGGCATCGCAAACTGGAAAGTCTCACCCTGCCCGGCCTGTCTGGCTCGTACGCTTGGGCAAGTCACACAGCTCCTGTGGGACTTCATTTCCTCACCCGGTGGTAATGACCGGCTTCGCAGGGAGGCTGCAGAGCTTAATTAAGGATTGAGAAGGAGGCAGAAAATACCAAGTGCGGCATACACACAAATGTCCCATATTTATTTTGGGGCTCAATAACCTGTGGGGTGAGATGCTGATGACCCGGAAGAAGAGTCTAGCAAGAAATGTAGCTGCTCTCATTCCAAAAATGGTTCACTTGGTATTGACTGGGAAATGGACCATGTAGTTATCACTTCTGTTCTAGTACGTTCTGTGGCCCTTGCTGCTAACATTCTGTGTATGGCTTGTAACTCTAGGCCTCAGTTTCCTTAACTCCACGGACTTTCTCTATGGCTCCTTCATGCTCAGCTATGCTGTGATGTCTTAACCGTTCTCCTCAATCCCTAGACCCTCAAACCACACTCAGACACAGGCTGGTGGGTGGCACGGGAGTTTGTGAGTGATCCCATGGCGGGGGGTCCCCTGAGCCAGAAAAGACAAGAGACTTGTGAAGCCTTGTATAGGTGACACCCCAAATCTGCCTGGCTCTGCAGATCCCCGCCTTTTTGCTAAGTGCTTGGAAGACCTTGGCAGACGCAGTCAGAGTTTCGATCGCTGCCAGAGCCGCCAGCTTTGTTGCTAATTGTTTGCTGAATGAATTGAGCAAAAGGGCAACTAGTCCGGAGGCAAGAGTGACAAGGTGAGAGACAGAAAAACAAACCAGAGTCGTGGATTGAGTTACTGCCTTGGAAAAACCTCATTATTACTACTATATATTTTTTTTCTCTTTTAATCACGGAGGCTGTTCCTGTACTAGGGATATTTAAAGACCAACACTGTTCAGAGAGAGAAAAGAACCCAATGCCTTCTACCCAGAAGGTACTCAAAAGTATGAGGTGCAGTGTTTCTTGTTGAGAAAGGATGCCCATTATTTACATAGAGCCTCCTCTGTACCCTGCACGAAGTCACCCTCAGCCGGCTGCAGCTATCTTCAGAATCTGTGGGGTCACACCCCAGCGGCTGTCGGGTTGGCTGCGGGGATCAGGTGAGGAGGAGGAAGAGTGAGACAGCTATTACAGGCTGCCAGGCCAGGTGGCTGTGGACAGGTGTGGGGCCACCAAGGCTTATATAAGGAGGATGGAGAACACAGGCCAAAGGGGAGGCTGCAATGCTGACTTCGATTGGCCAACTGAACACGAGGCAGGCCGAGGGAGGGCAGGAGAGCTGGAGAGAACGCTCTTTAGAAACCATGACGGTGTCTCATTTGCATGCAGGTGAACACGTAGGTGCCTTCCAAATACGGTTCTGAAGAAAGGTGTGGATAAATGGAAAATTTGATGCGTAATAAACCACACACTACTTTATGTACAAACATATCAAAGTTTGGTTTGAGTATAATATGATGCCTATCCTAATCAAATCAATATTGGATCATTGTTGGTACCATTTCTCAACTTCATCTAAAAATCATTTTTAAGAAAATGCGAAAATCATTTTGGAACTTTAACCTTGGGTACCTGTAAATCACGTTCTTGGGATCTTCTGTGGCTATTAGAAATGTTGGACAGTTTTGTTTTTTTTTTTAAATCAAAGCAGTATAGCTGGTCTCCCACATGCCCAGGGTACAATTTTCTATAGAAGCACTACTATAGAAAAAGGTCACATGCTACAGTTTAAACACAGAAGCCAGCTAATCACCACACATGAAAGCAAATGTAACATGTTCAGAGGAGTGCAAATATGTTGAAACATGTCTGTCATGAAATCTGATCTTAACAATCCTCTGAAAACTAGTCTTTTTGCAAAGAGAACTTATTATTATACCTCACAGAGCGTTCTCAGTTAATTTTATATGCTTTGATGATGGAAACAAAAGACACTATGGAAATATTCTTTTAATTCTAAGCACCTCTCCCCCTTTTTTATGGGGAAGAGGGAAGCTTTCAGTAATTTCCAGTGTGTCTTATATCAAATACATGGAGGATGGAAAAACAAGGTCAGGTAATTCCAACGCTTAAACTGTTACTTAACCATCCAGATGTTAAAGGAGTTCACACGAATTGTCAGCTATGAAACAGAGGTTTCTCAATCTACATCCCACTCCGAGGTCAACTCTCTTCACAGGTGCACTTGGCCATGAGGCACTTGTAATCTCAGAAGCAGAGACGGCTGCCAAGTTCAAGTTGCCATGACTCTGAACATAGTAGAACATTCTCACTCCAAGCCAGAGCCCATAACTCTTGCGGCTGTTTGATGAGGGCCCTTCTTGGTACCACTCTGACTCACACACACTGGCTGCAGTCACGTAGCAGGTGAAGGACTTAAGTGTCACTGATTTAGTTTCCAGTTGCTTCCAGGAAAAAAAAAATCCATGGCATATAAGATTCTTGCTTCTGACACCTGGCACTTTTCCCTGCGTTCACAGGCTGCAGAGAGGAGATGCGACCATTGCCATCTTGGACTCAAATGCTGTCTCCCACACTTTGAGGGTCTCTGAGACAAACAGAAACTCAGGGACATTAGCACTTTGCAGACGAGGTGTAGAAAAAATGCACTCTACGTGTATCCGAAAACTCTGCCAAGCACCTAAGCCCTGACATGCCACTTCTGAGCTCTTCCAACTTCAGAACATTCTGTTTTAGGAGTTGCCAATCAGCCGAACATCATATGCTGGTTTTATGGTGTTGATACACATCTACCAGAAAGGAGGCCAAGAGGAAGGGCTCACCTTCACTGCTATCTCGTGCACAAGATCTGATCACTCCTGACTGCAGCCCCTTCATTCGCTCCTGGGCATTTTCTCCCCGTCTGTCTACTTTGGATTGGGCATCCATGGAGCTGGGTAAACACTGAGCTTCCATGAATATTAAAATAATGAGCAGTAGCGCTAAATACCAACAGGCCCCTCAAAAAGCAATAGAACAGCAAACTCACCTTAACTTGGCCTTTGTATCTTTGGCAACTGAAAGCTCAAAACGCAGTTTGTCATTTTTGCATAGTCATTTACGTTGACACCTCTCCTCCCTCTCCCCACCCCCACCCCGCCCCACCGCCTCGAGATCAAATCTCCAATGTAAAAATAAATCTAGAAACTTTCTGTTCACACGTTTTTAGGTATGTGCATCAAGTGACACACTTTGGGAGGTAAGCACGAGTCATGGTAACTGGCCACATCCTTTATCTTTTGGGTCATAAGAGTTAGCAGAACTTTATCTTGATGATGAAATGGCCTTTAGAAGTGGGTATCACCCGGTTTAGAATGCAAACATCATTACTGAGAAAAAGCATTTTCCTTTTAAACAGAGAAACCAACAGCCATGCACTAAAAGGCCTGAAAAAAAAAGTTGAGCTACCACAAAACAAACAAATATTCAGCTCTGTTTCAGGAAGCTTAGAGAGGATCAAACAGGCCTTCTCTATTGAAGTTGTTCGAGAACATTTATGGTGACTTCAGCCTCAGTTCCTATTTATGCTGCTGGCTTTTATACATCGACCTCAGGAGGGCATTCCAACTTCAGGTTACTCATAAGCAGCTTCAGAAAGGGTGGCTTGAAAATCCCACCCCCAGCATGGGGGAGGTGAACACATTCAGATTTGAACTTGTTTCCAAACACTGTTCAAACCCAGGCTTTGCCCTTGAGGTGAGGATATCTCAAAAACTGGGGAGAGAAATTCCACAGAGTGTGAGACAGCTTTCTCCCGGTGCGACCATCCTATGGGAAGAATGTGTCTTCTTGTGGGCTGAAACCAGGAGAAGAGAGAGCTAATTTGTGGACCTTAGTGAAGGTTTCCACTCAAAAAATGTTTGCAATTTTCTGTTGATCCCTAGGGAGGAGGGTTTGGTACACAGTTGAATTTTATCTTCCAAAATAAAAATTTTATCTTTCAAAATAAAGGAAGAACTATGCCAACCCCTTGCCAACAATATTCTTGTTTTATAAACCTATTTACTTTTCAATTCTTAGTGTCATTCAACCTCATAACAGTGTTTTAGTTGGTATTTTTAATCCCCATTGGATAGATCAGAAATTGAGACTCAGATTTAAAAGCAAGCTCAAAGTTATATAACAAATACACATAGAAAAGCTAAGATTCAAACCTGCGTCTTTCTGTCTCTAATGCCTGAGTTCTTTCCAACACGCCACACCATTCTCTGACTACATCCATCCCTCCTAAAGAACCCATAGTATTCTCGGTGGCAAAAGAGAGAAACTTTTGGAGAACGCTAAACGGTTTTGATACGAGGCAGAGGAAATGTTATCACTATTTTTGTCGTTACTAAGTCCCCGTCTTTTCATGGAAATATACAGATGTTCTCTCTTAAACCTACATGTTGGAACTTGCTGGTGAAATTTAAGTCACACCCGACATATGGTGCAAGTTCACCTCGGAGAAGCAAGAGATGAAAATGCTGCTGTTTTCAGATATGTTAGATCTGAAGGATGCACGCACCTAAACTCGCATAAATACCATACGTGGCTTGCCTCTGCAGAAGGGCCCCAACGAGAACGATTCTTCCACACGTAAAGTATTCCTACTTAAATACCCCCTGCTGCAGACGTGCCCAGCTGTATCAAAATCCATTTGCCATACTCCGGAGCTTAAAAACTATTTCCTGCCCATGCTGAACAACTTACCTTTATAGCTCCTTTGCAAACCTTCATGCTTTCTTTGTTGTGATATAATAGATTTCGGTGACACAAAAACGTACAACGATTCTGTGGCACAAAATCCATCTACATCCCTCTCCCTAGCCTTCCTTGCCCCGGAGGACATGAGAAGGTTTCCACTCCGGGAGGCTTCTGGGAACGTTCCCATAAACGGCCCGGCTTTCTGCCCCCTCCTCTGACCCTAATCTTCTAAAAAGTTGGTACAACATGTCCATAAAGTCGACTAACCCTTTCAGAGTTTTGAACAGCCATTTCAGTCACCTAAATCTCAGAGAGATAAATTTACAATCCACTTTAGGTTTATGTGGGGAACCATAAATATCAGGCTTGAGCCCCGAGGGCTAGAATTTCATGGGCCATTAAGCATGTCACCAGGTGGAAAGCTGTCAATAGCTGGCTGAGATAACCGCAGTCAGCCTGGCTTAAGAAGAGTGTAACCCTGACCAGAGAGGGGTGTCTTTTTACCTCGCTCTATCACTCCACTCACCAATTCTCCCCTCCCTCCTCTGAATTTTCGAGAAAATTCCTGTCCTCTGAACTCAACCCTCTCCTCCATTTCTTGTTAGGTCTTCACTGCTTGTCCCCCGAGCTAGACAGCAGGCTGCCTTTCTCTTCCCTAGCGTGAAAAGTTGGGTGACATACGGAAAAAACGGGAGATTTGCAGTGAGGCAGACCTGGATTTAAATCCTTGCTCTGCCACTGAGTAGCTATGAAATAATGCACAGGTTACTTAACCCAACTGTGCTCCAGTTTTTCCATTTGTAAAATTATTAAAGATAACTAATAGTATAAGGAAGGCAAAACTAGAACCAATGGGTGGAGATTGTACGGAAACAGATCTCCTACTTAGTAGACAGGAGAACTTTCTGGAAGTTAGATTGGCTCAAAAATAGAACGAACTGTCTTAAAAAGAAACAAAGGCATGAATTCCTTCCACTACAGGTTTTGTGCATAAGCTGGATGCAGGGTGGTGGGTTTGGAGAATAGATGGGAGTAGCCACTGCAAAGTTCCCTGCTAATCTCGAAATTCCATGATTCTGTGATTTGCATGTGTCCTTCTAGAAAAGCTAAGATAAATCGTCTAAAAATCTCCCATGGAGAAGAAAAGCAAAATGATGTTATATTTTCTGATTTTCATTTTCCTTCTAGAAAACAAATCTCTTCCATGTTTTTTTTCCCTCCCCTCAATGAGTTGGTAGAGAATCATATTTCCATCAAGTGCACAGAACACATTTAACCATTTTGAAATACTTAACATTTAACACAAACCACATGGCCCTAAGTTTTAATTACTTGCCACTACACAAATAGATCCATTTTTAGAAAAATCAAAATGCTCTATGTGGTCGATCTCTTGCTTTCCTTGTCTCCATTGTTTCTCTGTTTGACTAGCTCGGTGGCACTTTTCCATCCTGCCCTCTTGCTGTCTGAGCCCATGGCACCTGCCAATAAAAGTGATGACAGACTTTGATGCTCACACAGGTTTGCAACAACAGAGTTCACTTCATAATCACCAGACTTCAGCCAGTAAGCCTGATCTGAGTGACACTGGATTTTTTACCTGAGATGTTACACTGTGGGCTTTCGTTTCTACAGGTTATGAACCACTTTGAAAGTGAATTTTTTAGCTTGCTAGGGGGAATGACCTATGAGCCTGCAGACAAATCTCAACTGATTGGGCAAAGCTCAAACTCTTGTCACAGTGCTTGAGTTTGCTTGGAAAATTGGCCGCCATGTATGAGCCATAGATACAAGGTCATCCTTTGGAATAATGCATGCAGTGCGTGCGTATGTGTGTGTGAGTGTGTGTGGGTGTGTGTACTTGAACACATTCAGGGCATGAAGCCAACGAGAAGAGTACCTTACAAAACAGTGTCTTCCGTGTGACCAAAGTGAATGACATGGGCAGCCACAGAAGATGAAGGGACATAATGCGATAAGGAATGGGGGCAGGGCTAAGACGAGGGCTCCATCCTCACCCTCCTCACAAAGTGACTGTCATTACTGACTGCACACAGATTGGCCAGGCACTGAGAAAGCATCTGATTGTACCAACATGTCTTATTTATTGGCCAGGTATTATTATCCCCATTTTACAGATGAAACTCAAAAATAAATAACCTGCACAACAGTCCAATTACTCTTGGGTGGCAGAGGTGAAAGTTGAGCCTATGGTGATGCTTTTGAAGCCTCTGGACTTTTCATGACACTGTCCACAGAGTCTGAGTGTATCCACCTCTCAGGCTCTGTTTTAGCTGTCGTGTCTCATTTTTTGACTTTGATATATTTCCTGCTATTTGTGGCCAAATTCTTCCTCTTCCAAGTTGGTTCTCTTATTTGCCTGGTATTATAATTTATGTTTCAGATACCCTAGGGGGTCGTTTTTGACTTTTGAATTTTCAAAACTACAAAGATCCAGGGACAATTAAAATCTCAACAGAAGCATGAGTTCTACCAGGAGACCCCAACCTTTGTAGCCAATACTTCAGATGAGGAAGTGGATTCTCTTTCTCTCCTGTGAAAGCTGCCTCTTGGGATAGCTGGGATTTAGAATGTCTAAATCAAAGGAACTGCTGAAAAAAACACTTGACCAAAGTTTCTCATAGGCTAAGGACAGAGAAATCTTATTTCTTCCCTTGCAAATTAAGAGTCCAATCTTTTCATCCTGAAATAAGGATCATGCAACTGTTTAGATTTATGTCCTAAAATGTTTCATGGTATAGTTACCTTTCTGTGTACGAGGTAGAGTTTTAGAAGAGAAAGGTTTATTTTTAACCTTGACACAATTTGAATTTAACAGACAGTTTCTCCATATTTTATTTTACAAATTCATTTCCACTGAAACTATATGACTGGACTAAAGCATCAGAAACAAACAAGCAGGCAAACAAATAAGAAACCCACTCCATTTTTTCCTTGCTGTGCAACTATGCAAGGAGCACCTTGGCTCTTTAGGGCTGGAATGCTGTGTACCTTGTTTCAATTGGCTGAATAATGCCCTCCCCTAAAGATGTCCACATTCTACTTCTCAGACCTGTGATATGTTATTTTAGGCAAAAGGGACTTTGCAGCTATGATTAAGTTAAGGATCTTCAGATGGGGAGATTATTCTGGATTATCTGGGTGGGCTCAACATAATCCTGGGATCCTTGTGAGAAGTAGGCAAAAGGCTGACAGACACAGAAGGTGATGTGATTATAAAAGCAGAGAGACAGAAAGAGACTGCGTGGTGCCATGGTTCTGGCATTGGAGATGGAGGAAGGAGCCATGGGACAGGGAATACAGGTGGTCACTAGAGCTGGAAAAGTGAGGAAGCAGATTCCCCCACCCCCCCGGAGCTTCTGGAAGGAACTAACCTTGCCAATACCATGATTTTAGCCCAGTGAAACTGATTTTGTCCTTTTGACACACAGAACTTAGAATAAGTTTGTGTTGAGTCCCAAGATATGGCAATGTATTATAGATGCAATACAAAAGTAAAACATTTGTTTACCATTTATTGCATGTCTTGCGTCTAGCACAGTGGTTGGCATACAATAGGAACTCATAAATGAATATTTACTGAATGAATTGAAAATGTAAAAGAAGGAAATCCTGAGAATGGAATGTCCCAAATTCATGGCAACATTTTCTGGTTTAAAAAATTTCCTATTTCTGAGGACAAGAAGAACATTTCTCTAAGGCTCAGAAGGGTGCAAAGTTATCCAGATATCCTTTGCCAGGCACCAGTGTTTAGACAACTTTGCATTAGCTCTTTGGGCCCCGCAAGCTCTTGTCCTGGGAGCAGGTGGAGGAGGCCCTGATGAACAGCATTTGAAGACCAATTGCTTTAAGAACACCTATTTAGTGCTTCTAGGGACTCAAAGCTCCAGGGACACAGGGAGGAAGAAGAGGTGGCGTCAATTCTGTACAATTCAACTAGCAAATACTAGCCCCTTGAAGAACGTCTGGTATATAGTGGGCATTCAACAAGTAAGTGATAGAATGCATGACATTCAAAGCCAGCATAGACATTTGACCCTTCTCCCCCAAAGCTTCCTAGAATAGAAGTTAGTTTCCCACCACTTCTACCTTCTCTGCCTCTCCTGGATGTCCATTTTAATCAGATTTTACTCATCTAGGCTAAAGAAGAGCAAAGGAGGGCTCCCTCCCACCTCAGACACAGACACGCCCATCTGTCAACGTGCCACACATATTTTGGGCACAGGGACTGCAGACCATAGCAGTGTACCTCATCCTTTCTGAGACCCTCTCACTTGTTCAGTTTTTGCAAGTCTTTTAATTTAAAGAAAAATAAATTGAGCCATTCTGGCTGACTGAAGAATATCTCCCTAAGGAATGTAACACTTAATGGTTATATTAGTGATTTACAGTAACTTCTCATTCAGGATTCTTTCAGATGTATTACAGAGGTAAAATCAATATCTTCTGCCAAACTGGAGAAATTTAGATGATTTATTTTTGAGATACAGGTACAGAGAAAAATTAATGATAAAGACTGAAGTAACTCCAGCCCTCCCGAGTCAAGGTCTGGTTGGCTCTTAGAATCAGGATTTAGGGAGGGAGGGGTTTTGGGGGATCATCCAATCTGGCTTTCTCACTTCTTAGGTGAGGAAAACAGGCCCAGCTGGAGTTTCCCCAGATGACAAGGCCAGGAAACAGGAGACTCAGGACTAAGGGGCTCCTGGGTCCCCAATCCAATGTGCATATATGTCTGCCTTATTTCATTAGATGATGGTACGAGGAGTTTGGAGGCACACAAAAACAAACAGATGCTGATCCTGCCTTCCAGGTGTTTACAGTCTAGCAGGGGAGATCACACATGTGCATAAAAAATTATGAGATAAACTAAACAGAAATATACTCTACAAAAGACGTATAGATTAAAAAGGAATCTTTAAATCATTGACCACTGAGATTACTTTTTTCCTTTCTTTTTGTATAATAGTCATCAAACTTATGAAACGGTGAACTTCCTCCATTTTGCAAGATTCCTCGAAACCAAATACTTGGAATATGACTTAGTTAAAGATTACACAACACATACTATTTGAGTATCCGATTTGAAAAATAAACAATAGAGCCAGACCACACGATGCGCATTGGATAGGGATTGCTGGGCAGGTATCTCCCTGTTCGCCCAGGCAGGCCAAACCAAATGAGGCATCCAGTCAAAAAGGAAGGCAAAGTAAAGGATAAACCCACTGACCACCACCCCAGGAGGCCAAGAGACTCTCTCCTCCCCATTAGCAGTGGCTTGTTCTGAAATAAAAGTACCGCTTTCAAGCTGTGATAAAGGAAAGCCCTTGGTTTGGGACCCAACTGCAAAGTATTAGCAAAGAGAGATTATTACCCACTAGAGACTTTCTTCTTGGTATAATTAGAAGAACAGAAAGACCACTGAATAGTGGGATTTGTGAGAAACACGGGTCATGTGTCTGCAGCATCAGTTGCTTGCAGAATTGGCTATGTGGGTTGGCACACACCACCGTGAATATTAGAAACCACAAATCTCCAGGGTTTCTTGAACAAAGTAAAAGTCCTTGTCTTCAGATTGCCAGGTTGAAGGTTGGCTCAGAGGGAGAAACCCTTGGGCGAGCTCCAAAGCTACCTATGCATTTCCTCCTCCTCCTGCTCTTCCTCTTCCTCCTTCCCCGCTTCTTCCCCTCCCTCTCCTACCACTTTGGATGTGGGCGTCTTAGGGGGTCTAGCTGTAACTTTCTTTGCTTCTGCCAACACCCCCCCCCAGGGGAAACAGGCCCTCTCCATGACAACTGCCAAGGAGGACTCCACAAACAGCTCGGGACAATGGGACAAACCTTATTTCTATCAACAAAACCATGGGAAGCTGATTCTTTTGCCCCTGGAAGACTAGAAGTTACTCCCTAGTCTGATTATGCTGCATGTGGGGGCCCAGTAAAGGAGTGGACCTCCCTGTAGAGACAACAAAGCCAATTCTTAAAACGCTGAGACAGAGTGGGCACCCTTTAAACACTCCTCCTTGGGAGCCCAACATGGAAACAAAGTACTTCCCTGTTTCCATCTAGCCCATCCCGGCCTCCACTACAGAATTATTACCTTGGGTTATAAGTAAGTTCAGTAGATGTTTTTTAGAAGGTATGATTTAAGAAAAAAAGGAAAAGATGAAATGAGTTTATAAAATCCTCAAGATTAAGTATACCTCGGACAGACACACAAATAGCACGTTTTTACACTGTGCTTCCATTTACCTCCGCCCAGGATGCCAGCTCAGCTCCTCCTTCACCCCTAGCCACACTTTGCAATATTTCGCAGCCAAGGCTTCATCCATGGTGATTTCCAGGAGCCCCCAGTGTTGAGAGGGGCAGTTCCTAAGTCATCTCTTTCCTTAGCACCTGTGTCTAAAATGTTCACTTTGTGCATTCATGCATTTTTCTATATCTCTACTCCTGCCTCCTCCAAAAAAAGAAAAAAGGTAGACTGAGAGGATATTACATTTTTTCTTTTTTATCCTTGATGCTTTCCATATATTAGGAGGTTGGTAAGATCAGGGGGATTACTAGATGAACAAATGAAATCTGTACTTTTTGGGCACCCAACAGATAAGAGAATTCAGAGTTCTGAGCAATGGGCAGAAGAGAGGACACAATTCTGTGGCTGGTCTCCCCACAGACCATAGCAACAGTGTGAAGCCTTTCTGTATGTATTTCTATTTTCCCATGTATTTGCACAACTATGCTTTTAGGAATCAGAGGGTTGCCTTTTTAAAACTCTTGAAAACCATTTTTGTAATTGTAAAAATTATTTTATAAAATGTCAACCCGATCCTCTACTTTATCTCAGTGAGCTGCTCTTAAGCGCAAAGAAGATAACATTTTAGCAGGTGAGTTTGTGTTTAGAGGGCTTTGGCCACAAATGCCAAACAGGATCCATTTTTTCCACTTGAAGAAAAAATGTCCCTATTTCAATTGTGATGTTTGGAATTTCAGCTTCAACTACAAAAGGCCTTTCAGAAAGGCACTGTAGAGGTGGCTGATGGTCTTGGTGGAATCACGTGGCCAAGTGTTTGCTCCTTTCGGCCTACACTGTCCTTTGAGTATGTTCACCCACCCCGACAGAAAGTCTATGAAAGTCAGAGGAGGAAGAACGTGCCGCAGACCCGCTGCAGAGTGTTAACAAGAGCAGAATTAAAAATGATCACTTCTGGGACTTATCACGCAACTTGGAAATGGTGTTCAATAAAAGAAAAGATAATTTGGGGCCACACTACCTGGAATGAACATCTGACATGCAGTCACTGGTCTGGATTTAGAAAACTGCTTTGATCCCCAGAGGGTAGAATGTTAATGAGTATTTTAAAGGATGAGATTGAGGTAGCATGATAGAGTTGAAAAGGGTACTGGTTTTGAAGGGTTCTAGTCTTGCTTCCACTTCTGTAAGCAAGTGGAACTGACTTTGAACAAGACATTTCATACCTCCCAGGAGAAAATGTCCTCTACATCTAACATGGGAGGTGAGGACCACCAGCTGACACTCTGGTGGTCCATTGGACACTCAAACCTAGATCTTTATGACCATAATAACACTGAAAAGATTTAACAACAAGAGCAATTAAGGCTTACACCTTTTCACTACCTGAAATGAAGGTCAGGCAACCTTATTATAAAAGGTAATTTTTCTTACTTGTGTGTTAACAATCAATGCATAATATACATAGCAGTGCATAAATTTTATATAGTTTAAGAGATCACTATTGACTGTCTGAATTTGATATGTTCATCCTTGTCACTTCCTTCTCACTAAATACTAATTACCCAAAATGGTAAAACCCCAAATGTAAAAATAATCATCTTATCAATCACAGACAACAAGGAAAAGGGAAAAAAAGTTAACTTATTCAAACATTTTCAAGCTTATACAAAAACTGTATAGCATAATCTGCCCCCATGTTCTCATCCCCACCCCCTCGGCTAAGACAATATTTTGTGATTCTGGCTTTACCTACTCCCATTCCCTCCCCAACATACTTTTTTTATGGAGCATTTTAAAGTAAATCTCAAGTATCTTGTCATTTCATCCATAACTACTTCACAGTCTTCATCTCAACTGACAAAGATTTTTAAAAAACCACCATTATGACATTATTACACCTGACAATATTAAAAAACAATTACTATCTAAAATACCAGTCCACATTCAAATTTCATCAATCATCTAAAATAATTTTTTTTTCTTTCTGTTTTTGGCTTACATCAGCATCTAAACAAGATAAGAGGTGAAACTGATCTTACCCAATTCACAATCGTTTGTCTTTTAAATATTTCTTTTAGATGCTAACATTCCTTAGACACAATGTATCTGGAACACAGATAATGTGAAGGCCAGCTTCATCGCTACTAAATATTTTATTATTTCAAATGTCTGATGCTATGAATCACATATAGATGTAGTTGAAGGCTCAGAACTGGAAAAGTATCAAGTCATTCTCACAATTTTCCCAAATGCATAAATGATTTAGGCAACCTTAAGTGAAGGCTTTAAAGATATTACACTAAAACTTAACAACATTCCCAGGAAGAATGCATCTGACGAACTCTTAACAGCCTTAATTTCACCCATACAGAAGCTAGATTTCCTAGACCAGAGAGCAGCCCAATCGTAAATGTAGTATTTTCAGCTGTAGCTTCCCCTACACTTACAGAGAAATGACTGAGTATGGTGACAATAAGGCCATCCTTGAAAACAGAGTCAAGAGCCCTAAACTGTCTTGGACTCTGACTTTTGGGGAAGGAGGGAAGTGAACAGTTTGTCCATTCAGCCAGCCTCCACGAGCCTCTCTGGGAACACACGGGCACTGCTGTGACTCATAACTAGAAATACTGTTTTATAACACCAGTCTGTGTTTTGTAACACGCACATAAAGAAAAAAAAGAAATAAAGAGAGACTATTTAGAAACCCAAACCAAGCCCCGCATCTGGGCATTGGTATCAAGATTTCAAGATGTCAGAGTGGCTACTTAATCCATATAAAGTAGGCAGGGCCTTATCCCTTTCCTTGGCAAGAAATCGGAGGCTTCCTGCCTGCCGTACATGCCCACGGGAGGAGCAACCATGAATTTAATTTTCTTAAAACAGAAGCATTTTCAGACTTGTGTTTTCCTGGACAGCTGCCTAGTGGCTGTAATCCATAATAAGGGCGTGTAATTGACAGTAATGTGAATCACTCACTGAAATTCTGGCAAAAAAAAAAAAA